>JAOWBC010000539.1:13435295-13459050 GCA_028566105.1 Hypoplectrus providencianus | reverse complement strand
TACTACCATCGAAACCCCCACGCACGTCTGGTGAGTGTGCACAGATGCCTCGCATGTGTATGTGTTAGTGGTATCAAACACAACAGTTTTTTTCTTAATTAATGACTGAATGATTTGTTGTCTTTATGAAGTATTAGAAAGATGTTGTTTTATTTTACAGCTGCACTCATCACAAAGCTGCTATTGATCACTCATTTAGCCGGGCCCACACATGCACAAATTTACATGTTCACACACACACAACACGCACACAGCACTCCCGCTGCGGTGTAAAAGCTCCCGCTGATTAAGTGACACTTGGGATACATGAGCGGCAGACACTCAAGGTGACAGGGGTGTCAGGGCGTTCCGGTGTGTGATTACCACCTTTCCGTGTCACTCGGTGCCAACGGGTGTCACCCACCTGTCCTTGACAGGGTGAGAGCGGCGCTAACCCGTGGGGTGCCCTGCTTTGGTGCGGGTGCGTGTGTGGCAGTGTAGTTAAGAGGAGAAGCGCTCTAAACACAGATCAGGTGGCGCTCATCTCCCTGAGAGGAGGCAGTCCTGCCAACATCGCAGTGGCTCTTCAAACCCAATACACCAAAGCCTCTAAACAAACACTGCTGCTGCCCTCCTTTTAGGTAGACGTGCTCGTACATACAGAACAAAACTTTTCCTTGTGTTATATTACATAAGATTTCATTCATCTGATAAGCATATGATAGCCTTATCTCTCTTTTCATTTTGTCTTTTTTTGGCAGCCATTTCTCCGGCATTTCCAGTAGTAACAGTATCAGCAATTGACTGAACTAAACAGTAATATCAGTGTTTCCTATTAATTACCAGACTGTGGCAGCCCACCATGGTCCTGTCTGTTCTGCCATAGAATAACTGACCACCATAGTGTTATAAAAGCCTGTAGGAAACACTGAATGATGTTTAATTATTTATTTTATTCTTATTTTCTTAGTTATTTATTTATGTTAGCTGACATTGTAATACATTGTTTGTATAATGTATAATAATTCATAATGATGTTAAACAAGACAAAAAAAATGTTCGGTTTTATATCGTAGCTCTCTGGATACATTGGCAGTTAAATTGCTGTGTTATCCACATGAAAATGGTCTGTTTCTATTTGTCTCAAAAAATTACTATTTTGGTGATCGATGAATTTCCTCCACATCAGCATCGGACTCAGAAATCCCACATTGTCTATTTTCCTGGAGTTTTATGAGTTCACATACCTGGGTGCAGATTTGGAATTAATAATTATTTAATCCCAGTTGGAAATTTGGATACATTTCTCAGGCAGGCGGAAGAACCAACCCAGTGTCTTGGTACTATACCGCTGCAGACCAGGGCAGTGGTTAAACCTATTTAACTACTAAAAAAAATCCATTTTAATTGAAGTGTATATAATGTTTTAAATATAGCATAAAATCAAACTGGTGTTTTTAGGCAGGCTTTTGTTAGGTTCCTAAAAAGCATTTTATATGTCTCACTTCTCCTTTCTGCTTCTCCAAAGCGGTGGCGTGCCAGCCATAATCTACTGTACTTAACACACTCACTGTGGATAAGTACCTCATACAACCCCACTTCAAAAAAATCCAAACTGCCCATTTAATCTCTTGGTGCTAGCGACTTTGTCAAAGCAGAAGCTACACACACAACCTTCTCTTTTCCGTCCCTTCAGGATCAATTGACTTCCTCTGCTAAATGTTTACTTGTGCAAATTAGCACCAGGTCCTGTATGAATAACCGACATCTTCACCTTTAGTCCTGATTTCAATCCAAGCCCACAGTCGGGCAACTTGAGTGAGTTTAATGCAAACTAATGTTTAGTAAGTTCAGGCCCTGCTAGCTGATGACATCGCAGTAAAACATTTTATGAGTTTTGCCGGATGCTGGGTCATTAAAAGTGCCAAGTTAATGAGTCATCTGTCAGCTCATGTGAGTTATGTTAGCAACTTGTGGTTAAACAGTAATAGAGCAGTGTGAAACCTTAGTAAATACAATTCAAAATGCAACAGCGTATCATTTCCAGACCTGACTCAGACAAAAGAGTGGATGTGTTGTTTCTCCTCCCTTTTCACTAATTAGCAGATGTACACAAACCTCTCTGTGTACATCAGATCGACTCCTTACTGCTCCTTTAATGTATTCAGTGATCACTAACTGATCTATATACTGGATTGTCATTGAACTGTCACTCTTGCTTTTGCCATTTATTTTAATGTAAGTAGCACCTACACTGACCTGAATGCTCCTCTTTTTGACCTTAAATGTCTTCTGAAAGTCCTTACTGGAAGACTCTCTCCTTTGGGAAGTTATTTCCTGGGCGAATAAATTGATGAACTGCCAGTTAAAGCTATTTTTGGGTAAATCAGAAACATTTTTCATCCTGTCGGCCTGCTGGTTCCTTCCTCTAGTCACAACCACTTCAATCAGAGACTCCCAGTATGTTGACAGTAGATTCTACTGATAACTTTAAAGGCTAGATAACTGACCTTAGAACCGTATGAGCCAGTGAATACTTTGAAATAGTCGGACAGAGGTCTTTTGTCTGTTGCATAGGCTGGTCTGAAAGCAGAGCATTTACACTCAGGGCCCCAAGGCTCTGAATGATCTTTCCAAGGAAATCCAGTCAGCTGAGTCAGTGATCTGCTTTAAGTCTCTTCTTAAACATACTTTTATCTGTGAAGCTTTCATTTCCTCTGAACTGTTTTTGATTTCCTTGTTTTTTTGAAAAAATGTTTCCTACTCTTACCTTTCCTACACTATATAGTTTTTATAAACCAAATTACCCTTTTTTTTAATCAGTTTTTTTAACATGAATATAATACATTCAATAACTTGTGACACGCTTTGTAGTGTGTATATGTTTTGAAGGAGCACTCTTTAACATTATTATATCTTTTAAGCACTATAAATCACTAGTATAGATCACTTCTGTGTGTGCAAATAATTCTGCTTGTCCGAAGGTGTTTGTATGAGCACACGCATACTGTTTGCATTTAGTGACACTCGGTCACAAGTTGATCCTCTTTCTCTTGTTTCATCAGGATGTAGGAGTGCTGTTCTGTCTGTCTGTCTGTCTGTGTGCGTGCGTGCGTGTGTGAGGGTGTGTTATTAATATGGAAGTAACTGTGTAGGGTTATGGAACAACTATAGATGGTGCTGTTGTATACTATTTCAGTACAGATCTATGCTATGAATATGTCCTCAGACACTGCAGCTGTCTGAAATTGAGCATACACACACATATAAAGACTTAATTTGATTACAGGATTCTCAGGTTATAATAGCAGAAAGGAGCGACTATAATAATGTTTTTTGTGTGTTTTTTGTTCTTAGGAGGCCTTTGGGGACGTCAGCGAGCGGAGGAAGCTGAGAGAGAAGCTCGGCTGTAAAAACTTCAGGTGGTTTCTGGACAATGTTTACCCCGATATTCACGTCCCCGAGGATCAGCCCGGCATGTTTGGGATGGTGAGAACATCTGAGTTGCTAATTGTCTGATTTGATTAGAGTATAAATACTCAATTCTCATCAGTTTGATTAAATTCAGGCTGACTTGTGCAGATGAGAGATTTTTTAAAAATTAGAATTAGTATTTCTATACAGTAAGATTAACACTGGAATGAGTTTTTGAGCTTCTGTAATCTATGTATCAATATCTTGTAAGATCCATTATTGCAACTTTTTTTCGCTCATTCTAGCTGAAGAACCGAGGAAAGACCAACTACTGCTTTGACTACAACCCCACAGATGAGCACGTAGTGGTGGGCCAGAGGGTCATCCTCTACCCGTGTCACGGCATGGGGCAGAACCAGGTAATGGATGCCAGTCTTTCAGTTTTGATGTACTTTAATCGAGTGTTTCCATTCATGTAACTTTATTCTTCTACTCCACTACATTTTCGAGGCCAACATTGTTCTTTTTACTCCACTACATTTATCTGCCAGCTTTTCAAGTTGAGATTTAACTTAATAATAAAAAAATGAATACAACATATAGAGATTATATATAACAATCAGAGTGGGGCCCTCCTGTATAAGCGCTTTTACTTAACAACTTTTGATACTTTTTACATTTTGATGATAATACTTTTGTACTTTAGTCAGTTACTGAATGCAGGACTTACCTACTTAGATTGTAATTTTGAAGTATGTAAATACTTCTCCCAACACTGCTTATGTTTCCCATCTGGATTTACAAATTACCGCATAACAATTTACTGGTAAAAACTACGGCAGGTTAAAAAAAATAAATCAAAACAAAAAAAACAAGCATGTATGGGTTTTTTTCAGTTTAATCGACAGTAATAGTTCTCTACAACAGCTGCTCAGACTCTCTCACAGTAATACAGTCATCCTGTTTCACATTACACCACAAGGGTTTGTAGTTGCAGATTATCTGGGAGTAGGGAGCTAGTGTGTCTACCCGAGTTGAGAAATAATATGATGGCCTTGTTGATACAATGGAGAGTTTTTCCCCCAATGTTTTTTTCCCTCTGTGGTTGACAATAGTCCAGGAAATTTACCATTGTTATTCCAGCAGCCCCTGTGGACACACACTGATGTGTTCTCTGGAGGAAGTGGGCTCAGCAGTGTTTGTTTTGTCTGCTTCATCACAGTGCTCTTCATGCTGCAGAGTCACTGTTTTCATTTATAGTCTGCACACACCAGCAGCACACGTGTGTCAGAGTCATACATACATACACACACACACACACACACACGTTTCCTTCAGTTGAGTTAAGAGAAAAATTGACACTTGAGTCCAATCCACAGCTTCATAGGCAAAAACATTTCTATTTTAAGTATTATTGGGGGAAAAAAACAATGTATGTATTGTTTTCATTTCCCTTTTGTTTTATACAACTTGCATAAGAAGATTTAAAGCTGTTCTGTTTCCACAGTTCTTTGAATACTCTTCGGACGGGGAGATCCGGTATAACACCAGGGAACCTGCTGGGTGTATTGTGGGCGACAACATCAGCACCTACCTGACTGTCCAGCTGTGCAGGAAACGAGGGCAACCTGTGCCTGTGGACCAGAAGTTTATCCTCAGGAAGGTAAACAGCAGCTTTCTGTTTTAAACACTGCTGTTTGCAGGATGCAGAGTGATGAATATGCTTCTTTTTCACTGGTGAATGTTGTACCAGAAAGCTGGTTTCTGCAAATAGTTTAACGTGTTCAGTGTCTCCATGCCACATTAGTGTCAGCAGCTACACCACTCTATCTAAATGTAAATGGCTCGCACAAAGACAGAATATCTGTGTTCTCATGGTAAGCTTTGGTGCTCTTACTAAGGTAATAGCTGCTTTTTGTAACAATTTCTCAGCCATTTGAGTGATTAACCAGCAAGTACCTCTTGTGTTTTGTAGTTAAATGATATTAAGTTGTTCTCCACCTGGCTGCTTCTCAGGACGGGAGCCTGTACCACGCGGTGAGCCAGAAGTGTGTTCAGGCGCTAGACAAGACAGACAACGGGACGCCGGCCCCCACGCTCCAACCGTGCACTGACAGCCTCCACCAGAAGTGGTTCTTTGAGGAGAGAATGTAGCGGTATCAACCGAAAATATATGCACATATATTTTTTAATTCAGGGCCGATATCCTGAGGAGGGATGTGGGTGGACTGAATTGCTGAGTGTTTTTGCTCTGCCCCGAAAAGAACCCAAAGGAGGAAGCATCCATGCTCCTTTCCAAACTCCAACCTTTGCACTTTTCTGTGCCAGCTGGATTGAATGGACGATTCGGAAATGATACCGATAAGCACTTACATTTTGAAGTACTTTGTAAATATTTATGTGAATATTTTTTTCTTGGATGCTGTTGCTGGGAGACGGGAGCCTACTGGAATATTTTTTTTGTAATCAAGGAGGATTAGTGAGCACAGTTGTACATGCTGACATGTTTTCTTGTTTTACCATTCCACTACTGGTGAAAATGTTGGGATCAGTTCAGTTCACTTTATGCTTTATGCACACATGGACGAACACTGGAACACGTGTGCATCGTTCTAAATGAAAATAACAGCTACCTCCATCAACGAGCTCTGAAGCTCTGATGACTGAGTGGCTGACATTGCAGTAATTATCCGAGCGGCATCATTATGAGGCATTTTTTAATGTGTGCATATCCTCCTGTAGAGGGGGCTAACGCTCCTCTCTGCAAATTCTTCCTTTTCACTGTTTTCTCCATGTGTTGAGAGAAAGTGGGACAAATCTTCAGGTATATTGTTAGGAACCTTTTTGAGTGCTTTCTACTCTTGCAGTGGCTTAGAAAAAGCCTTAGATCCCAGGCATTATTGCAATTACCTAGTACCTCTTCAACATAATCACCTAACTACTGATAACAGGAGGAACTCCAGTCTTATTACATTCTGCTTTGACTGAAGTCATTTTGCAATGCAAATTTAACTTAAAAGGTAAAATGACATGGGTCAATTTTCAAAACTATTTTTCAACTTGGCGCACTTGCCTTTTGTGCTTTTTTTTTAAATTATATGCAGCTTCAAAAGACTTAATCATAGCCATATTTTCTGAAATTACTTCACATGGTGTCAACAATGTTTGTTTGAAAGGGGTTTATTATTTTCTAGATAAGACTAAATGACTGTGTTTTTTTAATAGCTTTGCTGCAGACACATATCAACTGTAGTTATGAATAAGTGGGGATTTATTCCCCTTAATGCTAATAAGTGCAATTCACAAGAAAGACCGAGTCTCATCATAATGCACTTTCAGTTTCAGTTATGGAAATCAAAGCAGGATTTGTAGAATTGTATATTTGACCATGTGGCCTGTGTGTGCTACATCTCTCCTAAAACCTGGGCAGATATACAAGTCTTGATAACATGTAGTCAGACCTCCATTGCCTAAAAATGGCATTGCCCTCAGTGCTGAATAGAAAACGTTTAAAGCGAAAATTGAATGAAATTGTGACCTTAAAACTAAAGCTATCAAACGGTGGATCTGTTGACACTTGGAGTCCAGAGAGTGCCTATATATGAATAACATATAATTCTATTTATATATGTCCCCTCAGGATGAAGCGTTTGTACTGGACGTATATTTAATCACACTAGACAGAAAGAGAAACAGCAGTTCGAAGTTTGACAAAGTGTCTGCACACTTGCGTATAATATGTATGGCCCCCTGCTGCACACACAGACGAGGTGTCATTCCCGTGAGTGCACGTTTTTACTCCGGTGGGTTGTAGTGATTGGTGCACACTGTCTCTGTTTCCATCCGTCAGAACCAGACGACTACAGATCCCTCTGTTGTTGCGGTCGCTGGTGTGGCTGTCCCTCAGGCTATGCAGAGGGACTAAGGGAAACACAGCGGAGGAGTAGACAGTTGTTGGTGTCTCCAGAGTGCTGGGATGCCAGATGGCTTCCTGATTGATTTTCTGGTCCTCTCCCAATTCTTTATCACTACCTCTCTCTCTCTCTCTCTCTCTCTCTCTCTCTCTCTCTCTCTCTCTCTCTCTCTGGGTGTCAGAGGTGTGCAGTGCAGGACTTATCTTTTGGGCCGGCGCCAGCCAAATCCTCCTCAGATGAGCACTTGTTACTCATGTGCTTGAGGTTTGATTTATGAATGGAAGTCATCAGGAGTGCAGTTTTTGGCAGCAGGAGCAGATAATGGTGGAGACTGAATGGAGCAATTTGTGACCTCTTCCTTACCATTAACCTTCATAGACTGTTGGCCTATTGGTCTCAAAGGAGCTTGTTAGGGGGACAATCGTACTGAAATCAATTTTTGCTATTGATTCAAAATGTATACTTGCAATAAGATAAATTGTAGATTTTTGCCAGCATCTCAACAGGGACTTATACGAATTCCTTAACCTGCCAAATATAATTAATGCACAGGAAACATGGTAACATCTGTGCATATGAGCTCACATAGTGTATGCCTAAAGGAACAGTGCAAGATGTGCCGTACTCTCCGCTCTGAACATATAATTATTATTTTATTGCTATGCATTATGAGATGGCTGGATGACGGCACACAAGATGTTCCAAGGAAATCGGAGATGGATATAATTTGTGTGGTTAAAGTTCTCAGCAATCCATAAAGGCTTTTGCTGGCAGTATGCTAATAAGTGTAATGGAGCAAATGACCAGTAGGCTGATTACAGTGTCCTCCATGGAGGAAAGGAAGAAGATGCGGTCTCTGGATTCTGTGAATGTCCCTGCAATAAAGCTTGATCTCTGCCTTCACAGCAGAGCGTCACATGATTCAGAAAAGTTTGGGAACAGGTTGTTCCTTAGGTCTTCATGGTCCCTATTTGGGCTGGGAAATATGATGACATATATTGTCAAAATGTTATAACAATGTGTATCATGTAGACTTTTCTATATTTCAATTGCAATATCAAAAACTAGCAACCAGACTTGCATATTATGACAACATTTACATACAAGTTCTGAGAAAATGAAAAAATAACTATTCAACAACATTTTAATCCACACAAAAAAGTACTTTGTCCTCTGTTTACCTCATATAGACTACTTATTTCTTGAACAACCGGAAACCATACCATATTGCATTACATATCATTAACAAGATTTAAAATGACATACATAGGATAGAATATTTTGGCTATATTGCCCAGCTCCAGCCTCTCACGCTCCTGTGGACTCATGTGTTTCAGATCCAGCTCACCAGGAACAGGAGAATTTCACAACACTCTTTAATCCAGTGCTCATTTCTATAATGAACACTTAGGAAGTGACAGCTTTTCTATTTCTATCAGTTTGTGTCCTTAGTCTGCGAGTACAGTATAATTATTCTACCCTGTTATTCAAAGGGTTATTTATTGTCTCCTGTGGACATCTGTTATGCCAGACATGTCCTACATAGTAAAAAAAAAATGTTTTATGCTGTAGTTTTATCGTATGCTAATTTGATCTGGTTCACGCAGCTGTAATAAAACTGATATCGGTAGTCGAGGATCATATCTCTCTGACAGGTCATATAGAGCCTCTATATCAACTGAACCCGTGTCATAAACAGACGTGGCATTCCAGGGATCCGTTGGTGCACTTGAACTTGTAAAGGGGCTGATTGCACTGTAACCCAACGCTTATGGAGCATGCAGTGCTGTTTGACAATAGCTGCACATATCTTCTTTTATGATCTAACAGCAAGACGTTTCCAGTGGAGACAGTTATTTAAGTGGTAAATATGCACAAATAATAATGCTGGAATATGATACCCTGTTTGGTGCATTTATGCTGTCAGTAACTCCAGTGGCCTTATATTGTTGTTAGAAAAGTGAAGGATATGATTTAAAATATTTTTGTATTTGTTGGATCCAGAAAATGGAACTTATGTGATGTCAATGAACCGTGTTGTCAATTGTAAAATAAGTAAATGGATGTATGATTTGCTTATTGAATCTTTCTTTTAAATGTTGAGTTTTATGTTGTTAAAATGTGTAGCACCATTGGCAGGCTTCATTTATATAAACCAATCCTAAAAATACTTTTGCTCTCACTGTACACCACTGCGTTTCCATCAAAGTGTGACTCATCGGCAACAACGTTGGGGAAAAACAGGCTATCATCCACATTTAACCGTGATGGAGACGTGAATCAAGACGCTCGGAGGGTAATGAGAAAAGAAAAAGAGGAATAGAAAGGAGGGTGGGGGTGGCGGTGGTGGGGGGGGGGTTGAGTTTTCAAGCATATCTGATTGGTTTGATCACCAGCTGCTGAGTGAGATGGTGAAATGTGGCGCCAGCGCCAAGTCACTCTGTTCCCCCTGGTGCTGATGCTCTGCCCTGCAGTCGCTCTCAATTACTCATTGATGATGTTCTGCTGTTTGTTTCACAGAATATTGAGTGTGTGTGGGCCACGTCCTAGTGACACCGGCATGGTGAACAGTGGATAAAAGCCTGGATGGTTAAAAAAAAAAAAAAAAAAAAAAAGTTGTCTTTTTATATTAGAAAAGGTGAAAATCTGTATGAACAAGACTCAACAATTCAAATTGTTAAAGTGGACCACACTGCTGAAACTAATAGCGTGGAGCATTTGTACTCCACATGAGACGAGCCGGTTTCTCTCTTGCACAGGATGACATGCTCTGATGGAAAACTTGCCAGAAATCTTCCCATTCTGACAAACGCTGCCTAGACACCACTCGGCTGCTTCCCAGGAAAATGAGAAGCGCTGCGGAAGGCTGTGATGCTGCTGTCTCTAGCAGTGTGTCTCATCCTAATCTTTTGGGTGCTTCCCTGGGAGATATGCACTACAAAATAGCACTATATAATATCCTGAAATTCAGCAAATGCGCCCACGGAAACGCCGCGTGTTGCAATCTCTGCACACAGTGTAGGCCTAGTTTTTGATCCGGTGTGCCATACATGTAGCACTGCAGTCCCCCACACCCCATATGTGTCTTTAATGATAAAGCAAAACAAGGCTCCCCATGGTGCAAGTCTTTGGAGATTCTCAGGCTTCAGTTGTCAGGGAGTGTGAAGAGCCATAGGAAGAGCGGCACACACACACTGACAGGAGGCCATTTCCACACTGCATGTCTGTTTAGTTTATGTAATCCCCAATACCCAGAACAGCTCAGGAGCAGCGACTGCTGGCTGCATACATTAGATGACACACTTTCACTTTCAGGAGGGACTCCAGACGGTGCAGTAAACATATGAGGCCTAGATACAGAGATAGCATTGCATTTCTTATGCACCGCCGCTGCCTGGCATCTGATTAGATGGATCATGTAGTGGAGGAAGCAGCAAGGCTTCCATGAAGTCGCTCAGTCGGCAAATTAGTTAAAATAAATATAACCAACTATTCTACAGCTCATCAGTCTTGTCTGAGCAATGGTGCAGTTTTATTTGCTGGGTGGTGTGTGTCATTTCTGGTTAGCGTTGTTTATCAGGAAGCAAAGGAAGACAAAGAAAAACAGCATTGAGCAGCTTTAAACACTTCTGCCATTCAGAATTGTTAGTGCAAAAAAAGGTAAAATTTTGTGATGAGATGTTTTTTATAGTTCCACTAAAATGTTGATTTGTAGAGCACAATGTGAAACACACAAACTACTTGAGCACTTGAGTCTGTGGAAAGAGTAATCTGATACAAATAATGCACTCACAGTTTCTCCAAACAATTAAAGGGCCAGTGCCTCATTTTAAAGCTTTGTTTAAAGCATTGTGTCCTTATGTTATGGGTTTTTCCTATAATGAGAAAAAAAATCATAACTATGGAAATATATAATGCCAAAGTCATTGCATCTGATAAAATACAACAAATGCATACATACAACAAAATCGCTGAACTTAATTAAAAATGTAACAGTCATTGTCTGCATTGTTTCTGTTTGCCTAAGTTAAGCTGCACTCTGACTGCAGTGCATAAAAAAGTATTAACTAAATAGATAGTCGACAGGTAAGTTTCAGGGTACTCAGATGTATATTGTTTTTTGTTTGTCTGTTATTAAGACAAAATTTAAAGTAAAAATGTCTAAATATACATAGAATAAATAGGAGATTACATACAATGTGTGGTGGCATTCCATGCAATGGGCTGAATAGGCTTAATCATCAGCACAAGCAGCACAGGCATTATTACCATTATCCCAAAATGGCCTGAATTGGCTGCATTTACCATCTGACTAAAAAACTGTCCTGACTCTACTTTCTCAGTTGAAAGTCTACTATAGTGTAGGATCAGGATGATATAATACACTTCTGTGAAAGCTGTGATGTAGCATCAAAGGCAGCTTTCTTGCTGCTTATTGGCTTGAGTTAGCCCTGTTGTCTTTTCAGTAAAGTTGACCAAGAACCAACAAAGAAATATTAAGGAACATTGTCTCCCCTTTCCAAAATATGATTCAGCTTCACAGATCACAAGAAAAATGAGACTTTTCACTTTCTGCAGTGCAGTGATTTGATTCCAAAATTCATCCACACAGTAAAGGCATCACTAGAGCTAATTGATAATTTTCCAACTTTTCATTTTCTCATTAAAAATTGTTACAACCCCATTCTCTATTGGAGCAGTTTGAACATAAGTGCGAATGATTAAAGAAGTAGATGGGAATGTTGGGCTTTGATTATATGAGGTGATTGTGGATAATATGTCACCCTTTTCAATTACTCTCACTGTCAGAGTAAAGCTGTAAATTAGTGGACCGTAGCTTTGTTAATGACATCAATGAACTAGTCCTTGATAACGAGTCACTTGCCACTTGCTGGGACTTGTTACGCAGATAATTCTGACCATGGTTCATCACTTTGGTCAGGACTGAAATATCTCAGCAGTCATTAAATGGTTTTGTCATTAAATTCTGTAGAGATATCCATGGTGCCCAGAGAATGACTCCTGATGACTTTAATGATTCCCTGTAATGCCACCACACATAGGTTTGAGTCCAGATTTTTGTTCTGGATTTTAGGTATTA
Organism: Hypoplectrus providencianus; assembly: GCA_028566105.1. Classification (NCBI taxonomy): domain Eukaryota; kingdom Metazoa; phylum Chordata; class Actinopteri; order Perciformes; family Serranidae; genus Hypoplectrus; species Hypoplectrus providencianus. Next base: position 13,446,642 of record JAOWBC010000539.1, on the reverse strand, counting down.
TTAGTCCACTGATTCATGTATGTTCTTTCTGATTACATTCAAAAATAAATCAATGGAGTTAAATGCTTTAAAATGCTGGTGTAGAATCTTTAAAACAAATTTCACTGTATTGTAGTATCTCTACAGGTAGGTTCTTATGCCAAAGACAGAACACCATAATGGATATTAATGGATTACTTTTCAGTGTATTAGAGTGAGGAGTTCCCCAGGGAAGCATCCTAGGGCCTCTTTTTAATGTTCACGTGAACTCTATGCAGATGATTCTGTTTTAATTATGTAAGTAAAATGATAAATTGGGATTATTCTGTAATTACATCAACAGGCTAAAATGTATATTTGTCCAGTACTTTGGTCCATGTGACGGAGGATTGGAAGGTGGTGGAGATGAAGAGTCCTTTTAGTCTTCCAATTCACTGAATTGTCCATGTTAAATAGACGGGGTGCAGGGTTAATCTGGTTTCTAAAGGGAATAGGACATGACACCCTGATTTGTTTAATTTATATCGAACCCAAAACACACCTATAACTAATTAAGAGGAGTTTCCGTTATCTATAATGAGATGACCCTATATTTTCTTTTGTCAGTAACTCAAAAATGGATAAAAATGTAAAATTAAAAAAAAAAAAAAAACCTGTGTAAATAATTAAAAGGAAATGAGTTCAGGAACATCATGAATCTATTTAAGATGTGACGCGCTCTTTCATCTAGTAAAAAATGGATTAAATGTTCTTTAGGTCACAGGGGAAGTTAGACAGTAAATTATAAAACAGATGCTACTGGCTTTGGAAAGCAGAATCAGCTCCTGTTTGAAAAATAGTATTTCGGCAAGTGGTGTAGGTAACTATTGTTCAAGTGTTCTTTAACTTTTACTGAAAAAGTACTCCTAATCAGTGACCAGACTTTCTTTATCTTGATGGAGGTTTTTTGCAATCATGATGAGAAGTTCTGCTTAGAGAAGGCTGGGATGCTGATCTTTATTTACAAGGGAGTTGTTGTGTTTAATAATGGCTTGATCCACTGACAGGCACTTGTGAGCTTGTTGAACAATGTATCATCTATTTTAAGGGCTTTGATTGTGCTTTTAAGGACATCTAGACTGATAAACTGCAGTTGCACGTGACAAATTTTGCTCTGAATAGCTCCATTTTGATGTGCATTTAAAGACTTATTCTCGCCCCTTTTGCTGTTGTGACACACCAGAATGCAGATCTTGTGTGATATTTATGGTGACACTGCTGATGTGTTTAATTATGAAATGCATTTATGTGGTGAGAGGAGAACAGTCACAGCACATATCACACTTGTCCGCTAAAAATTGTAGTCTGTCACTTCTCTCTCCCACAACGAATGGACATGGCAGAGCCTGGAAATACTGAATATGTGTTATTTCTAATGTAGATGACATGGATAGGGATATAAATAGAAATCAAGACAAGGCTTTGTGCTGTGGCCTCTTATTTGGCGCTTATTTTCCTATATGTCCTGACTGATGCTGATCGACTGGGATTTCTTCATCCTTTATTTTCTTTCCCTGTCGGCTGCAATGTTGAAACTTGTCTAAGCGCAAATCATATTTGGCAGCAATTATGTACTCTGCTAAAGAGAACACCAGAGTCACATTGATTCACACTCCGGCAGACTGTGATTTTTCACAGCCTCCCCCAACGTAGCCTACATTGACAGAATACCTCTTTAATGTGTTCCTACGAGATAAAATGCTTCCACAGGCGATTAACCATTCCACCCCACTCCCATTCATTTCCCTTCATCAGATTACTTGATTGGTTGCTAAATGGACTGCCTCTTCCCCAAGGGAAATCTACTGTATGTATTTCCTTTGGACAAAAATGAGACGTGGTTGATTTATTTTTCCTCGCGCACTGTGTTTTTAAGACATTCGATCAACCTTACTTCAGTTCAGTCAAACGTACCTCAGGTTTTGAGATATTATTAATCTTTTCTAACACACATTTTATATTCAGGTCTACATAGTAGCCCAGAGCTGTTTCCAGACTAGATTGAGACTAGTGAAATAATAAGTATTACTGGTAGTTTGGAAATTATGTGGAATCAAATTACTGATATCGCAAGACAAGTTTTCCCACCAATGAGAAATATCTTGACGTTTCAGTATCTGTCCTACCTCTATCAATCACAGTTATCACACACCCGGGACCAAACTTTTTTTTTTTTTTTTTATATATATGAATAAACTACAATACAGTGAAAATACAGACATATTTTTTTAAGGCTTCACCTGAGTGTTCTCAAAGCACTGTTGCTGCTTTCTCTCATCAAAGTAATTTTTACATTGTAATCAGGCATGTAAATCTGTATTTACATAAATGATATTTCACATGGTTTCATTTATAAATTAATTTTATCTACACTGGTGGTGGCAATGTAATTTGAAATGCCTGCACCACTGGTGAAATAGGTACTATAGATGGATATGAACACAGCCAGGCTAGGTGTTTCCACCTGTTTCCAGTCTTTATGCTAAGCTAAGCTAACCAGCCCCTAGCTTCCCCATCCCAGACCAGGGCCGTCTCAAATCAGAGGCTTCTACTGTAAACCTCCTCAGATGCGTCAGAGAAATGATGTGTGAGAAGATTCACTGCATGTGTTGTTTTTAGACACGGTGCAGATTTAATTTTAGATGTTCAGAAATAGCTGAGTGAGATCTTGTGGCGTGATGCTGATGTTTTCTCATCATTCTCCCAGGAGATGAAAGAAGTCCTACACCTTGACGCGCTGTTGATTTGGAGTGCTAAAGACATTGACATTGCTTTTCGCAGTGTATGATTAAATTGAATTCTGCCTTCTCTTGAGGGGATTTTTCACTTAAGGTGGGTAGTGATGCAGGTCAAATGAACAGATCCCTTGCTGTCTGGGCGTAGTCATGTGTGAATGAAACGCCTCATCACTTTGCAGAGGCAGTGTCAGCTGTGTAAGTTAATTGTGATGGCCTTCCACATTTACAATACACACACACTAGCATGCATGAGCCTGTATATCAAACACAACCTGACACACCAGCCTCGGAAGTCTATTGTCCGTGCTTTATTATACGCAGCAGTGCGCGTGAGATTACAATATTCTGAGTTTATTCTATTTTTTCTTTTTTTAAAATATCATTTTCCTGCCAGAGAATTAATTAGTGTAGTCTATTAATCTTATCTGTTGGTGCAGAGGCAGAGGATAAGAAAGTGGTGGTGGGGGGTGCAGCAGGAAGCAGTCAAGCTCCAAACTCAAGCATCTGAGAACTGGCTAATGTTCTTTTAAGAGAGAGGCAGCACTTAGAGTTCTTTAGCAGTCGCCAAGTCTAGGAAGAAAAAAAAACAAAACAACTATTCCTGCCTCTGCATAATTCATTACCTATGTGATGATGATGTGCTTGGTCAGACAGACAAACCTACCCTGGCAATGGAAATTTAACTCAGATTAATGCAGTATACACATAGTATTAATCATCTAAGTCATTGAGCTGATGCCTTATCCAGTGTTGATACAACATATTAATCAGGGGATGTCTCTCAATGTGCTCACACTCCTACACAGAATACATTTTACAAATAGTTTTACTTTCTAAAATGCGTACTGAAACAGCAGAAGTTAGCTGACAAAAATGCAAACACAGACGACCCCATGTCCCTGAAAGCTTTGGAAATAATTGGCTATAATTGTGTTGATGTTTTTTCAGGCTGCGTTGAGATATATGTGCCTATTCATTTTCTCAGAGAGACTTGGATGAGAATATGATGCCACTGTCGAGATTTTGCTATCAATATGAAGCTACAGCTGGCAGCTGATCATCTTAGCTTAGCATAAATCCGCCATGCTACCTCAATTTAAAGCGTGTGTAAAGTAGAGTCAGAGATTTGTATGGAAACGTATTTTAACATAAAAAGGCTTAAAATGGGATAGAATTGAAAGCCGGAATGAGGTCATGAAACTTTTTCTCCATTTCTGTGTTCAGGATTGTTTGGGCTAGCTAAAATAAAATGTTAACTTGTTCAGCAGTCAATGATGAAAACTTACAATGTCTGAAGTAATATCCCACATTAGTGCTCATGTAGGAGCCTTCATGAACATAATAATCAAACATTATTGTCTACAGGTGGTTGCAGGGACCTGTATGCTGAAGACAAAAGTATGAAATGAGAACAGGCACACAAGCTTTTGTCAGATCTCTGCACTGCAGAACACCCGAACAGAAACAGATTTATTCTCTGCGGTTAGTTTGGCATGAACATTTTGAGAGAGGCAGAAAGCCTGTGTGACAGCAGTGCTCCCGGACATGCCCTCAGTGTTTCAGAGCAGAGAATATGGCTCTTTTTTTTTTTTTTTTTTTTTTTTAGTATATCATAGGGGGAAATGTACAGACCACATAGCCACTTTGGGAAATGCATACTGTATGTTCATTATGTTACAATGTAGATATCTATTTTTTATAAAGTGCTTATTTTCAACTTCACAAAATATATGCATCAAGCTCTATCAATGTTTTTGAAGTTGACTGTAGCCGATTATTCATGTTTCTTAGTTTGTTTTTGCTTTTTATGCTAATTTAAATAAAAAATACTTTTACTTAAAACCCTTATGTATCATTATACTGTTTGTACATGTTTGATTCAATTACTGTGTGCCAGAACATGCAGTGTATACATATGGGGAGAGTACGCCTCTGCATGGCTCACAGCAGAACAACAACCTGCTTTCTCTTTTTTTCATCAGTAAAGTTAGCCAAGAAAACGACTACAAGACAGGAAGTTGAGTTGTCTTTTACCTTTTACGTAAGTGCACTCTGAATGAGGAAGATTTAGTTTGAGTTAAACAAGACTTGATTTGCATCTCTAGTGCTTCATCAGAAGCTGATAAGCATTAATACTGTAAATGCAGTTTTCATGTACTTTTAACTACGAGTATTTCCAATTTGGGAGATCTTTATTCCACCAAATTTCAGGGGAAGATGTTAACTTCTGCATCTAACTGCAAGCTGCAAATTCAGCTTTGACGTGATATATGAAATCTGCTTGTATAATATGAATATTATGGCTAATATAAGGTAAACAAAATGTTATTGTTTATAACTCAATTATTATAAGTACTTTAATCTAGTATTTTCAAGTTGAGGAGGTGAGAATGGTGCTGTACTTAATACTGCAGTGCAAATAAAGTAGTGTTTAAATAATACGTGACTCATAATTTAATGCAGCAAGTATAAAAAATTCCTGTTGTTCACCATAAACACTGATTTCATTTGATTAGTTCACTTAATAATTTATTAATTAGGAATGCCACTTCCCAGTTAATACACTATCAGAGGGAATTCAACACAATTTTGCTGTACACACTGCTTTCACCAATTTAAAACAAAATTATTTTAGCCCACGACCTATTTTCATGTCGTGGGGCATAACTGACATAACTAAACACCTTAAATAATATAAATAAAGAATATGCTGATATATACATATAGGGGAGATAGATAAATAAAAAATGGAAATGTGGGAAAATTGATACTTCTCTGGGCTGATTAGTGAGTTTTGCATTAAATGTTGGGAAAAGGCCTCAAACCAATTTTAAAAAAATAAATTAGCAGAACTAAATTTGACAATGCAGTGTTCTGAACCCACAAACACATTCATATGTATATATTGTAGCATGCAGATACAAACATACAAGAGGCTGGGAGGAGAGCTCTGAACTCCAGTGGTACTTTATTTAAATAAAGTTACACAGTTAGCTTTAGCTTCCCTTGTGAACCATACTAATTAATCAAAGGCAGAGTCATAGAACTCAGAACCAAACTCCCCCATGTTGTTATCCCCAAAAGTTACATCAGGCAGCATGAACATAAACAACCAGCATTCACACAACCTGTGCAGAAGACATTACACTAACACTCCCATATACAACACATTGCTTCAGAAAACATATCTTAATGCAAAAACATAGATAAGCAAGGCATGATGGGAAACACCAATCAACACTCCCCCAACACGTTACAATATATATATAACCCTAATCCTAAATAAATTGTAAGAGGAAAAACATATGCTAAGGATAAATACGCAAGTAAGGTTTTATTTTGTAAATCATCTCCGGAAGTGCAATATCAACGACAGCTAGCTTGTCGCTGGTGAACATCCGCCAGCGTTTGATTTGGTCCGCCTCTCTCCTCCCGACTGAACTCGGCAGTTCTCGTCGCGAAACGTACAAGTGGCGGAGAAGGAAAGGAGAGGGGGGAGACTGGTCGTAGTGGGAAGGCAGAAAAAAGTAACGAAATTAAACATTAACACCGACCGTCAGCGGAAAGTGAAAGCGGTGCGAATCGGCAGCTTTGAAGTCGCCAGTGAGGTCCATGTAGAGCTGGTTTTCCACAGTCTATGGTGTAAACACATTAGTGTAGTTGTGACATTGCGCCGTGAGCGACACAGCAGAGGGAAAGGTCTCCTCCCAGTCTGTTGACGGATACAGTTTGGCTTCAGTGAAAGGAGACACGGCTAGACCTGACTGTACATTACCCCGGCCAGGTAAGACTGTCATGTGTCGATAAACTGCCACATTCACATCGGACATTAATGCGCTTTTACCTGAAGCAACAGTTGGTCTAAATCTTCTCCACTACGAGACATATTGACTGTCACTGCTGCCAGCTTTCACAGCCTCATCCGTTTTTGCAACACTTAGATGGCACCCAGCGAATACAAGCCTAACATTGTTTGATTTTCCTTATCCGTAACAACGGGTACCACACACATAATTTTGAGGCTTCATGAATATAGTATTCAACAGGTGATAGCTGGAGCTCAAGGTTTACTCAGCACAGAGCCGTCTGGGCCTTCTGCCCTGATTATTCCCCACAGGCCCCACCTACTGTGTTTGCCACATAATGACTTATTTTGGAAAACAAAAATAGGTTATTCCAGAACAAAAAAAGCACTTTAATACACATATATATCTTTATATATAAAAACAGCCACTTCCTTCACATTAGTTGATTATGCAATGGGTACATAGCTTGCAACATTGCCAGTGTGGTTCAACATGAACCAATTAGATTATGAACCTGGTGTGATGGTTGAAGTGGAGGCCCCACACAGGGAAGTGGCTGAGATGTTTACATGGAGCATCAACAGCTCTGTTGATGTCCCCCTGGCCATTAGGAGGACAGAATACAGACCGGCCATTGATAAGGCCAACTCATTAGTACCCCATTCACCGCCATCAAAGCCTCCTCTCAACGCCCATCAACATGGTTGCACCACACACTGGAAGCTGAGGATCACACACTTCTTGCCTTCATACTGATGACAGGGGTTTGGTTTTGGTGTGATACTCATTAAATTTTATTTTGAAGGACCAGAGGAATTGCCTTGTAATTCACATATGAATACATGTTCGAGCACCCACTGGTGCTCACTTTTATTTGACACATTCAGTGTGTCGTGGGCCCAAATAAGCTTGAATAGCTTGTAAAAGCAGGAATATGTTGTTGTTTTACTAGAAATGAAGATGACGTCCATGAAGAACTGCCTTTTCTAATGTTGTCAAGTCTGATCATGAGCCTGTCTGGTGCAATGTCTCACAACAAACACTGACCCCCTGTGTTGGCAAATTCAGTACATTCCTTACCTCATTTGAATGGATAAAACAGTCACTTCCTTAAATAATACTCATTAAGATGTGTGTGTGTAATATAGAGATTGAAAAGTTACCTTTGAAGTGAAACACTTTTTTAAACCCCCTCTTTTGATCTAGTTTTGGTGGCTGGATTTGGAGCTGTGTCGCCTAGCTGGCTGGCAGGATTTAAAGTGACGTGTGATGCATGTGAATTGATAAGTAACAGGAGGAGGGGGGCTAGGTGGTCGAGATGGAAACAATGTCCGGTTTAATGCAAGGATTAGATTAAATAAGGGTTAGGGAACTCCTTGTACACTTTTAGACTGAGGGGAGGATGGATTTAATGTCTGTCTACTGTCTCCATATGAGTTTAACTTGTTGAACAATGGATGATCTGTTGGGATCATGTGGGAAGCGGCACACGCAGCCGTAACCAATGCTGTAATACCTTAACGGCTAACAGGCTGCCCTGGAAGCGGCATGCATCTCCTTTGACACAGAATGCTGCCTGACTAGATGGGCAACTCTGCAGGCGACTTCTTGACAAACAGCCAGTTCGGTGCAGGAGGAAGACGCGGCGGCGGCCACAGTCAGCCAGGATCTGTTTCCTCATAGAGTTGCCTGTGGAATCCCCTCAGGTCTTTCATTCCACATCGTTTGTTGAAGTAGGAGTTGGTGTGTGTATGTGCCTCTGTGTACTTCCTTCACTGTCTTTTGAGTAAGCTTACTACTTCCTTACCGCGTAGAGTGGTTCACGTATTTTCTCAACATGTGAACACACACACAGAACTAAAGTATATGTTTCTAAAAGTGTATGTTCTAAAGTATATGTTTCTACCTCATTAGCGTATGTCACACTCTTTCTTCTTTCTATTTTTGACACTCACACTATTATGGTGACTTCCACTAATTTTAACACTGTAATTTTAGTGTCGATTTTTAACAGATAAACAACTCTTTGGAATAATCACAGTAACTGATTTTATAGCAAAAAAACAAACAGACTTGAACACAAAAAAATGTGTTTGTTTGTCATATGACAAAATGTGACACCTTTCTTTATATATGGTGGTAAACTGGTTATCTTAGCGTTCTGGGCTAGTCGTACAAACTATATGAAGATGCGACTTTGTGGTCGGACAAATTATGGCATGCATTTTTCTACATTTTTTAAAATACTGTCCAGGAAGAAGTATATGCAGCCAGTATTCAGGAACTATGTCTTGAATCGAGCTATCAGGACTTTTGTCAGGTTGTGATATCACAGATTTTATTTATGTAGGTAGACAGTGACACTGCAGGTTCTGTCAGAGTCATTCCCCAGCTGCAATGATGGTGTGGAGATTATCAAGGCGCAAATGTGGAGGAACCGTGTAGACTAACGATTCAGTCTTTTTTTAAGGAGGAGATCTTAAAGAGACAGGCGCTTAAATGGAGCGTTTCAGGAGGTGAATAGAGGGCAATTTAGAAATTGTGTTATCACACAACTTGCAGAGGAGAGCTGGCTTAGCCTAACAAACTGGTAGCATGCAGCATAGAATGAGACATAGAAAAACCGCTCTAAGAGACGTCGATCCTATGATGTTATTCACCAATGTGGACAGAAGCTTAAAGTAAAACACAGCTGGTGTCAAATATGTAACAGCCACCACCCACTGTAAAACAGCACAAAAATGGCAATTATGAAGTTGTGTTCTGAAAAGACACATTACAAACACGACAGAAAGTCTCAGCAGCATAGCAGTCTCTAACTACTTGTGTCGGGTGTCCAGGTGGCTCACTGGTAGAGTGCATTAAATTAAGGCTGAGTCCTTAACAATGTGGACCCATGTTTAAATCTGGCCTGAGGTCCATGTTTTGATGCAAGTCTTGCCATCTATCACCCCCTTTTTAGTTCTCTCTGATACAACCCAATAAAGCATGAAAAAAGCCCCCCAAAAAAGCAACTCTATACGCTATAACATAAACATGAGTGTAACGATAATGTTACATGCATGTATTCAAGAATATAGCCATATACATTTACTCCTTAACAGTTTTGGCCCGGAAAATCCAATATAAGTTGTTTAAACAGGTCTTTGTAGAAACACATAATACAAGAATGAACCTGAAAATGAAAATATGTCTCCTTTGATAAGAATCAGAAATACTATTTTGATCCCCACAGGGGAGGTTCTATATCAGTACAGTTACTCCAATTTTGTAGAAAGTACATAGAAAAACAGCAAAATATACTGACTTAAGATAATATGCAAACTCAAATAAATGTGCAGACTTAAAAAAACAACTATTAATGCACATAGAAGTAACTGACAAGAAATGATTATGAATTAAGGGGTGGCGTGTAAATGTACCTAAATGCTATAATGTCCACCAACTGACTTGGTTCTAACCTATCACCTGTAGCTGATTGGGCTTGTCAGCAATCAGTGATGAAGTCTGTTTTGGCACCTGGACGATTCAGCACCTTCATTTATCAGCTCTTAAATTTGGTAACAGAAACAGAAGACAAACTACACACCCCTGTAGTTCAGAGGTGTGTAGGAAGTGTTTATGGTGTGTGTCTGTGCATGCTCTGCATTGTGTGTGTTGGTAGTCACAAGGCCTAGCCTCCAGTGGTTAGCTTGAATTCCTCCCTCCCCAGGAGCAGATGTACTGAGAGGAGTGGTGGTGACATTGCGGATATACAGTCACACCCATCTGTTGGTTTGGCAACAGAATTGCTTGCTTTCATGAAATACCATGCATTACCGGATCCCTAGAAAAAGACCAAGTCAGTAGCATACCTTCTCTAAAGCAGAAGTACTTCAAGATGTTTTATTTTTGCTCGATTGTTGTTTGCCTGGTTATAATAAACTGTGTAGGATGAGATCTTTCAGCTGAATGCTGTGAATAGATTTTTTTCAATGCTGCCTTCAGGAAGTGAGGCGCTGTTAGTGCTCATGTACTTAATCAGGTCGCCATCGAACTCAGATGTAAACATGCGTCAAACCCAGCGAAACCAAGGAGGTGTTGTCATAGCAACCATCTCAGATAGGTAAGAAAGGTAGTGTAACAGACCTAATTTACCCTAATTTCTGAAAGTGCTGACAGTTTTAGGCCTATGTGCTCCTCCTCTGCCTCTGCACTGAAACTTTGTACAGTCCTGTTTGTCAGTGTGGGGGGAGGAGACAGATGACAAACAGAAAGGTAGAACCGGCGTCTCCACCCAGACGAGGAGCTCTGTAATCCACCATGGCTTGCCTCATTACTACAACTTCCTCCTTACACTTACATGGCTCATTGTAGACGTCCCATATTATTAAATTTCCAGAACTTTACTCTCAAACAGTTCACTGTCAGCCATGCAGTCATGTCCTTTTTCAATCAGAAATAGGTCATTTGATGAGTCTTTTTTGGGGTGTGGTAGTGATTTGGCCACTGAATCATGGGAAAAGAATGAGGTCAGTTTTTGGCCGCCTGGCTGCAGACCTTTAGGTAACCTTAACTGGATTTTATGACGATATGTCAAGCTTGAAACTGTAATTAGCCTGTTCGTGTTCAGTTGTTTCAACAGACTATAGTCAAAGCTAGGCAACACAGTTTACATGGAACATTAAGTGCTTAACATTACAAATTTTTCCATTTTACAGACAATTTTACAGAAAATTACAATGTACTGGAATTTATTTTGAGACAGGTTTTGTTAATAAAATAGTATGTCATATTAAAGTCCTC
>JAOWBC010000539.1:13360524-13392662 GCA_028566105.1 Hypoplectrus providencianus | reverse complement strand
CCCCCCCCCCCCCCCCCCCCCCCCCCCCCCCCCCCCCCCCCCCCCCCCGCAGCTGGGACCCCCAGAGCTGAGTGATTCACCATCAAATGAATAAAACACACGTCCATACGTACACACATTCGCAGACACAGACAGGCTAAAATGCACACACAGATGTGCACATGCAAACAGACACAGGTTACGTTTTGGTATGCCAGGACACATCACTGTCAGAGCTTTGTCTCTGTCCTTCTCAGAAAAGAGAGGACAAGCTTAATTTAGAGATGGATCACACAGCTTGTTTTTATTGTTTCTTTTCTTTGCTGGATATCTTCGTCATTACGTTAAGACTCATTTGTTCACATGTAAAAGGTCCTGAAGCCAATAAGCTTTATTTGTAAGTAACATCTGGATTATACAGCATGAATAATTTATCTGTGCTGTAATTATATGTTCTCAGTCTATTTTCTGCTCTATTATTCCACTGTGTGGAGTTTTGGTTGTCATGACCATGAGGAAACAGAAGTGACAGGTGACATCAATCTTGCTGAGAGGTTTTGATGACAACAAGCTGAAGACCAAAGGAAAGAAAATACAGGATGTTTGTTTTTCTCCTTTTTCTGGCTTGTTGGTGTATAGGAAGAAGAGACATGTTTTCTGTGCTTATGGTTAAACACAACAGTTATTTTTGAGGTGATTTGTGAAAGAAGCAGTTGTTATGGATCTTTCCTGTGTGGCCTTGTGTGATGAGTCATGTGTCTCATTGTAATTCCCCAGAGAAACACTTTGAGACCTTTCCCTCGAATTCTAACATGTACATTGTATGGTATTCAAGTTTGGCACACAGCGCTGGCACTGGTTTTTTAAATCATAGGTGCTGTTTGCTGTTCTTACCACCATGATGTGCAGCCTGGATGAAATAGGCCCTGTGTTCAAACTTGCATCACCAGTCACTTCCCAAGCTCGTCAACTCTATTAGACAACCTCTTCAAGCATCCACACTTTGTGTGCATGGCTTCGTCAGATATGTACTGTACAGAAAGAAGTCCCTGAGGCTGACTTGCTATTCACTGAGACCAGCCTCGGTGACACGTTAAAACACTGAAGGAGGCTAGGAAACATGAATACTCAGTGAACCAGAAATGGAGCTTGTGTGCTGTGTTAGCAGTCTATGTGCATCGTCTGATTGTCTCACGCTAATGAACTGAATCACATTAACATAGCAAATGGGAAACACTTAAGCACATACACACAAATTCTCAGACAGTCTGAAGTATAATCAGACTTTGAATTTAGTATTATTTCATTTACACTATAATGCAAAGCTTGTCTAATTTAGCCATACAATGTGGTTGCTTTACATTGTTAGCTTGCTGTCAAATTGATGCATTTGCTGTTATTATAGCAATTATATTCATTTTACTGTATTTCTGGTGCTAACACAGTAATGCTTGCTCCAGCAATCTATTAAACCTAACGGGCAGTTATAATCATCATTTTTCCCCCACATTTTACCGGTAACCAAAAAGGATAAGCTCGTGAGTGGTATAATGATCATAATATAGGCAAAGTTGCACATCATTAATTATAAACCCATCAGTAAAACATTGTTCAGGATAAGAAACAAAATGAATAGCTTTTGTGGGATTAAAGCAGCTAGGAAAGGCTATGGGTCTCCATGGATTACTCTTAGCTCTAAACCTGTGTTATCATTTGACCATGCAGAATGTCAGCAGTAGTCATAAAGAAGAGCTGGGAGTTGACCCCCGAAGACCAGTAAACTTCTCTGTGTGTGACTAATATTATTTCTCAGCAGCAAACCACAGTATCAGCATTTTTCAGCACTTTGCCCTGCAACAAAAAAGAGCCACCACACAGGCATCACAAATGCCATAACAAATTGTATTGTTAAGACATACCGCCCTCCGCTGCAGAAAATGAAGCCTGGCATGGAAAGAAGAATTTACTTTGGGTGAGTAAAACTTCAAACTACATAGTTCTTCCACTTTCTTTGGTTTTCACTGAGCAAAGATTTTTTGCAGATATGTTGTATTTTGGACAACAACAGGTGCATAAATCAGACCTACTCTATATGAACAGCCTGTTCTAAATAGATGAACCCAGATCCAGAAAAGAAATTACTACTTTTAGAAAAAAACACAGCCATGGCATCTAATGAAAATAAATGCAGTGTTGTTGGCATTTCAGGTGGATGGGGCCTCGAAGTCATATGATGGGTGTTAAATGAAGTAGAAATGTGCATCAAATGAAGTCCTCTATCGATATCAGAATCTCTTTAATTTTTGAAAGAATATCCATTGCCACAACTGTTACAGCTAAAATCTTTCCCTTTTCGTTGACAAGGAAGAGTGCGTATACAGGTTTCATTCGCCGACATATTGTACTGAGGTTGCTGGGCTTGTTTGAACATTGGAACTAATTAACTATGTGGAAGGACAGTCAAACAGCTTGGATAGACAGACTGGACTGGTATAACATGGATGAATATCCATATTTGTATTTCTTATGTTTGGCGTGCATGTTCCCTCATTGTTGTGGCCTGGGACTGGTCAGTCATTCAGTAACAGTGAGGTTATGGTGTTAGAGGGCTGTTTGAGGCAATATAACAGCAATAGTGGGCAGTTTTTTTAAAAATATAAATGGGTTATTTGGCTTGAAATTGTCCTTCTCTTAGTCAGAAATACAAACAAGCCTTTGGATAACCAACTTCACCAATGTGATATTATGTAAGAGGAAAGACACCAAGTGTTCTGCAGTTTGTGATCTAAAGACCTGATGCAGGTATACAGATAATGATTGTTCTATTGAAGGATATTCAGTTTTTCGTGCACACAAAGGCAGTTTATTGATCCGTTTGCTTGCATATGTTTGTGTGTGAGAATGCCTGAGTGTGGAGTGGGCTGCATAATGACAGTCATGCATCTAATTGCAGCGCCTCCAAGCATTTGAAACCTTTTCTAGTTATTTCCAATGTGCTCAGCGGGAGAGTGTGTGACACAAACTCAAGTCAGATTTATGATGAATTGCTTCGTTTAAAAATATATTGAACCTCTGCAACCATGGAGACAATAGCGTTCGGTTATTTTGCTCTCATTCATTGTCACTCATGTTCTCCCTCCACCCCTCAGACTCTTTCTCTCTCTCTCACACACACACACATGAACAAACATACAGACAAGAAAAGGAGCAGAGACACCTCAGCGTGCTCCACGTCAGACAAATATAGATACACATGCTTGCGCACAAAAACAACACACAGTTTTTTGGCGGTGGACCAGCTCAAATCTGCATGTGCCGTCACGTGAAATCCTTTCTCCCAAACACCGGTGATGCAGTTAACCCCTTCAACAGGTTCTCTGTTGCTATGACAACCTGCTGCAGGCTGACCGAATGGGATGCGAGTGAAAAACCCATTTCCTTGGCGACCAGTGGAGACATGCAGAAACATCAAATGGTTTCGCGTGTGCGTGTAGAAAGTGAATGAGCTGATGTGTGTTTACGTGGGAACGCCTCATCAGTGCACTCGCCACCCATCTCTGTATCTCATCAGTCCCACCAATGATGAAACAAACTGTAAGTAAGGGGCGGGGATTGCTCCTGCATGATTGACATGACTCTTTGTGCCATGAAAGCAGTTGACTCACTCTCTCACACGTTCACATGCACACAAACACACAAACAGGCACAGTTCCTCTTGTTCCCCTTAATGACTGCAGCCCTCATTATCTACCAGTGGTTTGTGGCTGTGTGCGGGAATGTGGAGACATGAAAAGAGAACAGTCTCATGCTCATTCTGCATCTCTGTGGATGAGCTGATGCGAGGAGAGTCAGAGAAAGAGAGAGAGATAGTCATGAGCCAGTTCCCTCTGCATTCTTCTCTCCCATGAATCTGCCCACGCGCTGCCTTCCACCCACATCATCGCAGCAGTGATGGAACTTTTCTACCTCCTCCCTTGCTCGTTTTCTCACTCTCTGCTTCTTTTTCTCCCTTCCATTCACACGTCCTCTACCTTTTCCTTTCTGTCACGCTTCCTTCCGCAATTTGTGTCTCCCTTTTCTCGCGCACTCTTCATTTGTCATTCTTGAACTTTACCTGCCTGTTTTTGTATTTTCTTCTTTATTTCTGTCCCTCCATCCCACCCTCATGCTCTCTGTCGTTACATTTTTGAAAATGTCTCCATCTGTTTGTGCGTATCAGCCATATGTCTCCAACACAGCAAAACTTTGGAGAACATGTATACAATTTTAAGGGGACTGTTCACAAACAAATCATTAAGACATATTTTCCCTCATATATCTGAATATTTATTTATTTAAGGTTATGTACTGCGAGTGTTGGGAATACCGACCATATATATATATATATCTTCTTGAATATAATTTAACTAGATAGAGTTGAGTTTGTGTTTTTTTAATCTTCTTTTTCAGTGAAAAAAGGCAAGACATGTGAAACCAAACACCAGACAAGTGCTTAATAAATTCAGTGATAGGCTATGACACGAATAACACATAAGAGTGAAACTTGCAGTGGGTACATTGTAAAGAAAAAGTTATGAAAAAGTTATTCAATCCTGTGTGCAAAGTTATCTCACACTACAAAAGTTTTAAAGTCCTAATGGATTGTTATATTGGGTTGCGTCATGCACATCAAAAACTTTACTGGTGTTCTTTTCAATAATCTTCCTTGTAGTCTGAGCCCAGCTTTAAAGAAGGTACAATGTAGTTCCATTCAAGAAAAGACCTACATCTTTATGACTGATATATCCATCACTGAAACCTAAACAGTCTAGTTTGATTAAGAGGAATACAAGGAGGACAAATATATTCATTTTTTTGGTTTTTGGTTTTGGTTCTACTGTGATTGCAATGTTGTTAAAAGTCTTTTGGTTTGATTTTTTTCTCGTGATGCACCCCTCAGTTAACTTGATTTAGGGTTAGAAGGAGAGACGGAACAGGAGATTCGGTTATTGTGCTGTGACTGTGCATGTAAAAGAGAGTGATAAAGTTAGCTCATCTGCAATTGCAGACTCTCAAATAAGAGATATTTGTCTCGGCATATTGCTCTGAATTCCTTGCCTATCTTTATAAATATTCCTACAATGCCGTAAGCTTAAGATTGGATACAACGGAATCCCTGTATTATTCAACAGATCCATCCCACCATCAGAGTCGTAGCATCACATCCAGGGGCAGGTGAATGAGAGGGGAGTAGTTTTATCCCATCACAGCCAGTGGAGGTGCCTCATCAAAGGCCTTCTGGCCTGGCCTGCTCCCCTGGGGCATCGCCATCCTCCAGGAGACACATCAAACACATGAAAGAAGAACCTCCAGAGTCACACTCCTTTGCCTCTATCACAGCAGTCCGCATTTATCATCATACCTGACTGGCAGTTATTTCCTATGATACTTTGTACTGAGGCTTACTGATATTGCCACATATTCGTTTGCCTTTGTTTTGATTTTCTCTTTAAGCTGCTTTTAGAAACAAAAACATCTAAATGTAGGAATCGCTTTAAGTTTTAAATTTGATCGCATCAGTGAGCAGGTCTTTATTCTCTCAGCAGGTTTACCTCATTTGAATCACAGGAGCCATTTACATAAAAACATCACAAGGAATGTCATTCTTTGGCTACATTTTAAAGCACTAAAGCTGTTTTTTTCCCCCTGAGCAGTGCAGATCTATTTCCCATGCCAAAGGCTGATGGGCAAAAATAACAGTCGCTCTTCATTTCAACCACGCAGCAAATTCGTGCGGACATCTTCTATGCTCTGTTTCATATTCTACCATATTCTCACCTGCAGTGTGCTTTCCCACTGCCAGCTGTAGCAGACAGTATTCACGAGGAGGGGGGCAGAGATGCAGCCATCTTGGAGGCAGTGGTGCATGCCAATGTCTGCTTGATGAGTTCACAGAGGAAGTAGTTCATCTTCCTCCACTGTTATTTTATTCATTACTGCCTGTCGGAGAGGGGAACAGACACACACATACGCTGAATACAATGCGGGCACGCATACACACGAACAGGTGGGCAGGAAGCACACACATTATTTTGTGGTGTTGTTTCCTTCTTTTCTTTTATTTCAACCTTATTTTTGTTTATTATTTGCACCTTATCATGGTTATTCTTGTTTATCTAGTCTATATAACTTCTATTTGTGAGGCATGTCACTTAGGCTCATTACAGTTGCCTGAGGCTTTTAAACACATCTTTAAATAGAAGCTCCGAAGCCTTCTGAGGATTAAGTGGAGATATAAGAATCCTAACTGCCTGCGGTGATATGCTTCTTCTTTGTGTTTGTCTTTTGTTTTGTCAATTGAGATGAACTGCTTTGGCCTACTTGTGGTGGGGGCAATTAGGAGCGAACCCTTGGGCAGCGGCTGTTGAGGATTTCCGGATTTCCTCACTTGAGTAAACAGTAGTACATTTCAAATACACACATGTACACAAAAGTGAAAACACACAGTGAAAGGTAGCATGCACAAAGGGGCTTCAGAGCACCACGCTCAAGGCCTGAAGGGGTAGTTATTTCAATGTTGCTTCTTGGTCTTTGCATGACACATTGCGTGTGAGAGGCTGTTGGCTCGCTGGGAAAGAAATGGAGCCACTGGGCACTGTAGACTCAAAAGGGAAGGTAAGGAGGAGAAAGAGTGTGGTGTTCTGTAACTGCCTGGTAGCCCATGCTTACCAGAGCTCAACAACACTCATTAAGCTCAGCTGCCAGTGCTGTAAAAGTTCGGGAGATTCAAACTGAAGAAGACTCCTATCCCTCCCCCTGCAGGCCAAAACAACCTCTGAATTAGACTATATCTCCCTGGGTTTTTCCTAAGATGGAAACAAGTTCTGATTTGTCTTCACTGTGGTCTGGCTTGGGGAGGCATGAGACTGGTCACTGGCCATTACTCAGGGTGATGCTCTGCAGTGAACTCTGCTGTAATGTGGAGGAAGTCAAATGAAATGTTACCCTTCTTCTGATTATGAAAATACTTTTAATGAAGCTACTTGATCCCATGCATCTGGTATCTAGACCTCGATGATACCCTTAATGTTTGACATCCATCTAAAAACACTCTAATTCTACACATTTATGAAGAGAATACTCTGCTACTTTTTTCCATTTTTACCAGTGGAAGAAACATTTGTCATTTCCAGATGTATTTCTTTGCAGATCTTTTCATTCAATCGAATGAAAGTATCAGAATTTCCACTATTTCCATTTTGAAGCTTAATAAGGTTGGGGTCAAGACAGTTATGCATAGAAAGTTTTGTCCCCCTTGCAGTGTTGTTGCCATTGCTGCTCCAGTTTAGCTTTATATGTTATGATCAGATATCATATAAAGACACACAGTAGTAAAGCATAGTTCAACAGTTCAGTTTCTTGATGCTTCCTACATAAAAACTCACCATTTCTTAAAGGTTTGACATATCAGCAGGATTTTTATTTGAAATCTCCCTGTGACTAGGTGACCTCTGCAGCACAAGCGGTAAACAGTCGTACATTATGCACAGTGGTATTCTTTTAAAATGAGAGTGACTTTGTTTTTGGTGGACTGTGACATTAGTGTGTTGTGACGTTCTCCACTGAGGCCACCACGCTTAGCCGTTAGGGACCAAGTGCGTGTGCTGACTGTCCATCAGTGACACATCAGCAGAGAATATCTGCTCCCCGCTTCCCTTCCTCCTCCCGCATATGCATGGGGTCTTCTCACTGATATACCATCTTGCAAACTCTCCTGGTTGAGAACCTGGAGGTGGCTAACACTATTTGATTTATTTATGAGATGGGGTTCAATACTGGCTGTTGGTCTGTCTTTAAGGCCAGCCTCTTATTCTTTATTCTTATTGACAGCGTTCATGCTCTTCATTAATATTACATTTTGCCATCCTGACAGATACGTTTTCCAAGAGGATTCCATTGAGATAAAGTTTTCTTCTTCACCAAATATCCTCAGTACTTTTGTTCTAATGTGTGGAGAAGTTTGCATTTTTTTCTTTGCTATTTTAATGGATGTCCTTCCTGAGTGCATGAATCACAGCAGAGTTGGTTTGGTGAGTATTTACACTGAGCCTAGAGGTATGGTTTGATTTACTCAGTTTTGGTCTAAAAGGCCAGGCAAGGCAAAAAGTGTTTTGCTTAGGTGACAAGAGAAAAGTCTGGTCTACTGCTGGCACCACAAATTCAATAAGGGTAATACATTTTATTGCAGGAAATTAGAATGGCTTTGGGGTGAGAGTCTAACATTTCAGATGGCAGAAGAGATGCCAAGTGTCGAAGAGAATTATAAATAGATTGGATAAATTGATTAGCATTATGTTATGCTTATTCACTTGTGGATAGAGAGATTTTTCCTTTATGTGGTTTTATTACATGTAATTTAGACTGGGTACTTTGCTCTCTTTTAAATTATGCATACACATACGTGCACGCTCACACACACACAAACACACACACACACACACACACACACACACACACACACACACACACACACACACACACACACACACGACACACAAACAGGAGGAGCGCCATGGTGCAGTCGCATGCAGTCACTGGTGATGACTGTCACTTGTTGTCCCATGGGTGGCTCAGTGGTCAGAGATTGGGATGTAACAGAGGAAGACTATTATTGTGATCCACTAAATTATTCATCTATGGATGAACTCAATACCCAGAGCGTGAAAGAGAACTTTGGGTTGGCATAAAGCATAGCTGTCATATGCCCGAGCACAGGTAAGATGTCCATCCATATTTTAACACCACTCTCCGAAGAATTAAAATGGATTCAGAGCTTTCACATGCAACAAGACACAACAACTGATCTTGCTATTGTGCCTCTCTTTGTTTTCTGTCATATAGATAATGTTACAATATTTGTATTAAACATGGCCAATTATTAAAAATATGTTGTAATGAAAGTAAAAGTAATGTCAGCAAGCAAAAAAACTCAGATGTTTCTGATTCTTTTGGCTCAAGTTGGATTTCTTTGTAAATGTAACTACATGCTAAATTCAGGGAACCACTGAGACACAGACAGTTAAAACATTGTGTTGTTTTGCACAATAAAGTATATCCTATTACAATCTGAAAGTCCTCTGGAATACAAATATTAGGATAATAGGTCCTCTATAACTGGATTTTACTTTCATTGATTTAAAAGCTTAATGCAGGACAATGAAAACATGCTTTTTTGATATATTCCAATTTAAGTGGAAAGATACCACACCATGGCTCTTGCAAAGAACCCTTTGAACATTAGTTGTAACATTTCGACACTGTGTAAAGGTACCACACTTGATTGCTCCTCCTTTGTCCGTAGGCATGGCAGTGCTTATCTCACCTTATCGTTTAGTTTGTTCCTCCCCCATTCAACTCATCTGACAGTGGAGTGTATCTTTGTTGATAGCATCACCAACCAGCCCAGCTTTACAGGTGGGAACCAAAACGCTATCTTTTTTTGCAACCAAACTTCAATTCAAACCTAACTCCAAATACATGCCCCCACCATCAAAACCTATCCACTAAATTGCCTGCTGCCTTATAACCTCATGAACCCCCCCCCCAAAAAAAATAAAAAAAAAAATAAGAAGCAGTCATGAATGTAACTGCCAGAGAAGGCATTTTTATCCCATGTTGTGTTTACATACCAGCAGAACCACCTTTGATGGGATTAGAATCACTAAAGATGTGCTTTAGCCGGCCTGGGAAGCTGCTAGCAGGGAGAATGTGCAGGGATTTATGCATTTTTGATGCAGCGTGGGGAGGAGTGGAACTCTTAAAAGGCTGCATGACCTACTTAGAGAGCCGTGGAATTCAGACGACTCGTCATGCCACAAAAAGAGAAAAAAATCTTTCTTTCAGTCTCTGTATGTGTGTGTCACAGAGATGTATGCAAAGTGTGCTCTTTCACATGTTCTTTTCTGCCTGCTGGTGTTTTAAGATGTCGCTCACACACACACGCAGTAAATTCATCAGCATTTCTCTTTTTTTTTTTTTTTTCCTGCACTCGTGTGTGTGCATGCTGCTCCATGGGCTGCGTCTTATTTTAAGCCGTTCTGTCTGTTTTATTTAAAAGCCTCTGTAATGAAGAGCCTTGTGACATCCTGCAACACTTTTGCCCACAATCCACTGAGATGGCATCTGGCTGGCTGGAGACACATGCACACACACATACACACACATGCACACACACACTGACATCGGCTCTCACTGTTATCCACACAACATGGGCCTCACAAGGGCTTCTCCCTGTGTCCCCATCTGAGGGAAAAAATGCAATTTTCTTTGCGACATGGCCTTGTACACAAATTAATTTTCCTTTGCAGTCTAGCCCCTTCTCTCCCTCCTCTCTTCATCACCTCCCCTCTCGCTCTCTTTCTCGGTATCTATGGCAACACAGTGTTGTACGTCAGCTTTTCAAACGAGACGGTATTGTCCGATTGCTCGGGCTGTCACATTCCTGCTGTACCGTCACCCTGTAGAGCGGGAGAGAGATTCTTTCTTATTGCTCCTATGTCTTTCCATTCACCTCAATACAGGCTCGTCAATAAGCGATTCATTAGGAACGACAAGCACTCACAGTCAATGCCCTCCACTGGAGTGTTTATTTGGCCAGGAAATAAGCTATTGTGAGACAAGAGGCGACCACCTGGTTGGATGGTGCACATGCATGTGTGTCTGTGTGTGTGGTGTGGTGATTGATGATTGTTTGTGGACACTGTTGGCAAGGCCCCCAGCCTGGTTAAATATACGCTGCTTGATGAATCCCAGGGGGGCATGGTGTTTGTGTGTGTGCATGTGTTGGTGCCAGTGAGTGCATGTGTGCTGGTGTCAGTGGACCTCCCAGTCGATGTGAAGCTCTTCTGGTCCAAAGCAGACGCCAAGGACTGTATATAAAAATGGAATTTACCAAGAGAGATACTTTCTCAATAAACTTTATCAAATAATACTTATCAAAGTTTTGCATTAGTATACATTATATAAGCAAGGTATTACATTATAGCCAATTCAATAAATGATAAATCAGTGGATAAGATTAAGTAGGAATAAAATGCATAGCTTAACAAACATCACTACTATGTAGTTTCAGTGCATTGCTGACTAATTAAAAAATAAGAATTAATAAATTAATATCTTACACCATTTCTAAATCACACCAAGTAACATTATCTGTATTATTATATGTTGTGTAAAAACATACTTATGCTTATTTTGTTAATACCTGTCAACTGATATATCTGTGATGCTCTATTATATAATAGTAAAATCAAACTTATCAGAAAGATCAACTCTTGAACATACATATATAGGATAGGAATACATAAATTGACAGAATCCTTGAAAATTAATGTATTTGACACACGTCATACTTCCCCCATTTCTGTAATAAATAAATAAAATAATTCTCCTCCATGTATCTTTTCGTCAGAGTTGGATGTCATTATCCATTTACCTTCAACAGCTCCTCTGCAACCCTCTGTGCTCTCCTGTCACTGACTATTTAATCAATTTTCTATGTTAATGTTAATGATTGATAAGCACATTAGCTTGCCATGTTATGTCAGGCCACTCTTTTCAAGCATCCTTTGAAAAAATATGGTTAGGTGATTAACTGAGAAATTAATTGGATTGAGCAGAAAACTGCACCGTTAACATCCAGCGAAGATGTGTTAATGATGCAATGCTTACAGCCATGACCCTTAATAACTTTAAATCTCCTGGAGGCGAGAGATGAGCGGGAGAAGGAGAGAGGCACTAAATGAGAGGTGGGAAGTGATAGGGGAGGAAAAAGAGGTGGATGACAGAAAGAGGAAGAGAGGATCAAGTAATTGCACGACAGAGAAAGAGTGGAAGAATGAAAGAGGAAAGTGATGATGATGATCGGTGAAATAGAGAAAGAAGTCGAGGGTAGCGGGAGAGGAAGAGAGGTTTAAGGAATGAAAAAGAAGTCCTAAATCCAAACAGAGACGAGGCCAGGATTCCTGGGAGGCGGCGTTCTGCTGTAACAAGATTGATGTGCGTGGACAGAAGAATCCCTAGGCTGCAGAGAGGGACAGCCTGAACTGTGCTCTGCTCTATCCTACTTAGTACACACAGACAAACACACACGCACACACACACACACACACACACACACACAGGCCTCCATGCACCCACTCACCCAATATGACAGCCAGTTCTTTTTAATCCAGTTCCACAGTCCACCATGCCTACATTTCCCAGACTCCCATCTGTCTTGTGTGAAATTCAGACAGGTGCCGCACTCCTCTCTGCCTTGTCATAAAAGTTGTCGATGGGTCCTCCTAATCTGAAGAAGGATAAGTAATCTGCCAGTGTTTGTCCTTTCAGACCTGACTAAATGTCAACAGCAATATCTTTCCTTTCTGACTCTCTAAATGGCCGTTATTAGATAACCAACAGCACAAAGGACTCAGTGGCAATGTCATCTCAACACACAAGCACAAACGTGACTTGTGTGTTGATTGCGGTGGGAAAGGTGTCCTTCCAAAAGACAATGTCAAACTGAATTTGAAATAAACCCCTATTATGTGTTACATGTTGGACATTTATGAAAACATGGTGCCACTATGAATGACAGGTGAAATCACAGCAAAATAAGTGATCAAGTGCAGTGCCTTGTGTTTTTTACAGTCATTTAACCTTCAGGGAATTGAATTTACTGTTAATATTAAAAGTAGTTTTGTAGTCATGGAGAGAACTATTCAACCTGCAAAAACAGCTGTATGATGTCTGCTGCAGCTCTGAAAGAACCTTTGTCCGTCTGTGAAGATAAATAATATTTTGGCTTGGGCTGAAGGGCTGGATCTTGAAAGATAAAATACACCATCAAGTTAGGTCATGGGAATTGCAGGATCAGAGCTTAACCTATACTTCAGATTAAAGTGGAGATATTTTGGCTTTGATTTTGACAATCCATTTTATAATCTTTACAGTATGTGTAAGTTCAGTAGCTCAGGTCAGTATTATTTGTACTTAAATTCTGTTGATTTTCAACTCTAATTCTGAACAAGAATGCAAATAAGTGTGTACCTCAAAATGTTCCTTTAAATAACAAGAAGGACACACTTATGCAAACCTTGTGTAACTCCGCCTATTTAACATGTGTGCCTACAAAGGTAAAACACTGAGAAACTGCTTTATTCAGCAAACAATAGAAGCAGCTCAGGTCACAGCACATCCAGGACGTCTTTTGTCCATTGAAAACTGATTTTGAATGGGTAATTGCTTTATTCATTGGTTTTTATCACTGGGTCACTTTGTTTTAGAGCAGTTACAGCACTGTCCTAATGAAGGTGACAGACACTGAGCAAGCATATCCATCTCCTGCACTCCTGGAAAATCATCATTCTGAGCCACTCTCGGCCCTTGCTCTTTTGGGCAGCTGAGATGATGCAGCCCGTCACGGTCTAGTTTGTGTATGTTTCAGCTATAATATAAAATGCTTTTTTCCTCTCTCTTTCCTTCTAACCTGTATGTGACTGATGGTCTCCACTCTGCCAGGCACCATTATACGAGGTAAACAGGCCGGAGAGGGCTTATAAAAAGTTAACATGAAAAGCAAAGGTCAGCGATATCCAGCAGGACTTGTATATTTATGCTGGAAGAGTTTTCATGAAGATTCAGAAAGTGTGTGGGGGAAGAAAGATAGAAGGGATGGTTTGGGTTGAAACTTTCACACAGTTGTTGTCCATAAAGCTTTTATAACCCTAATTGACAAGAAATATATGAGGAATTTTATGAGCTCCCTTATTATTCAGTTTATAGGCTGCTTCAGTTGAGGAAAACTCGAACATAATCTAACAAGTATCTTGAAGGGTAGCAATTTTTCATTTCGAGTTCATTTGGGGTCGTTCTGCCAGTGATAAAACAGAGGAAAAATATTTATGAGGAATGCCTTGAGTCAAAATCGACTCTTGTTCATTTTGTAGCAGCAGAGATACCATGACTCCTCGAATCAAGAAGGCTGTGGAAGAATTGCTAATAGACTTGCATAAAATGTTCTCTCTTTTTACCTCTGCAGAAGCCCTGGACACTTGCAGAGCACCAAACTGACTCTTAACCCAGTGCTGCACTCATTTATCACTGTACCATTTACCAAAATCATCTTTGAAGCACTTCTTTCTCTCTTGCTTGCCCCGTTCAACAGGATTTATCCATGGGAGAGAGTGGAGGACCTTTGGGGCGAAGAAACAATTAACTTGATAATGGCGTCTCTCTTTCTCCCCCCACTCTCTTCCCACTTCCGCCCTCTTCCAGTCTTTATCATTTACTAGTTAGCAGATACACCACTGGGGCACCTCTGTTGTTCCTAAGAGCTTAATGAAAAAATACATGACATCTATGGGACCCTCGTGTTCAAATACTATTGGGCAGGTATGAACCAGATTTATCATTCACAAGGACCTTTAACTATACACAGTGGATGTACATGGACTTTTTTACTCTTCAGGGCCAAGTTCAGTGGAAAACTTTACAATATTTCACCTCCAGGTGCTAATTTTAGCATGGGGACATGGTCACAATTAAATGCTACATTTAGAAGTCATGTTACCTAAGGATATTGTTTAAGCAGCCTAACTATTGAACAGTTAAACTTAAACACAAAATATAGCTGGGGAATGTCATTATCTTTGCAACAAATAGGAATTTTGACCTGATGGTGCTACTACCTGAAAAGACAGGGATCTCGAACATTATAAACAACTTATCTTAAGTAATACATAAATGTCTGAACAAAGTATTTTCTATAAAATTGTAGTATAACTCCTTCATTGTTTACTGTGATTGACTCGTTCTGGCTGGTAGAACGGCCTGACCCCTGCACGTCGTGGCTTACTGGGATGTTTGACTGGCGACATCCTTCATGGTGTTAGTCACACCTGTGCTTTTCCTGCTGTGTTATCTCCAAATGTCTGGTGCTAAAAAAAAGGCCTACTATCAGCTGGCAATCTATGCACATCTCACTAGGAAACCAAAAACCTGTCTACAAACCTAAAACCTAACTGGAAATCTACCTATTTCTTACTTGATTGAGTACATCACTTTAGAAGCCATTCCCCTCCTTTCCTCTTATCTGTCCTCTGCCTCCTCATGGACCGATTGGCTCATTTCTGTGGGATTACACTTTGGTCTGTCCCCCTCACTGGTTAGCGCAACATGTTCCAGCTGTTGTCAGGCCTTGTCAAAAGCACAACAACCTGTAATAGGCTTAACACAGCGTCTGCTTCCTGCACAGCACAGATTGCTAATAAAGGTGCAATGTGTTCACTGCGATTTTAGTACCACTCGCCAATTTGAGCTTATCATGGATTCGCGAGTGAGCCGATGTGAGTTTTTTTTTTTTTTTTTTTTTTTTTTTCAGATTTTATGTTTGCATGCTTTTTCTGATGAATGATTGTTTGGTTAGTGTATTTCTGAAATAGGGAAATAAGCATGTGCATAGGGGAAAGGATGTGTCTGTGTGTGTATGTGTGGAAGAGACAGAAAGTGACAAAGAGAGAAAAAGACTTGCCACCACCAAGAGTCTTCCAACGTGCCATCATGGTTATCCTGGTAGCCATCTGAGCTCTACAGAAAAGCGGGGGATAGATTGAGTGCAACAACAAGAACCAAACTGCAAGGAGAGAGGGAGAGAGGAGATGGAGGGCAAACAGCCATCAGCTTGAATAACCCAGTCAGTCCGTCGCAGAGGATTTTTAAAGGCCAGTCCCTCCCCAGACAAGTGGCGGGTTCCTCCATTTCTTTCCCTGCGAGTTGGCATGCAATGTGAAAGGAACAGATTGAAAAAAACAACTCCATCACTCTGTCCTGCTCTCAATTTTACTTCATCCACTCTCTCTCAATCAATGTGTACTCTCCTCATATACTCTGGGGCCCACTGTCTAAATGGTACCACACAGAGCCTTGATGCCTGCTTCATCCTCACCTCCTCCCTTCTCTTCTCCTTGTTGCTCTCTTCCAAGTATTTCCCTTAAAGCTTTGGCTGTTGCTTTTCTACATTGCTTTTTTTAAAGTTGGTGAATTACCTGCCAGCCATATCTTTCTGGTCATTTAGAAAGGGAAAGAAAAGGCATTGGGGTTGATATGTTACACCCCAGTGGACCTCTCAATTGCCTAGGGACTCATCGATGGGGAACAAATCGTCTCGCTTCTTTAAGATCTTATGTGTCAGAGTGTGGTGGCACTGCTGTGTGAGAAGTTGATCAGCATGGACGAGTGTTGATCTTAATTGACAGATGAACAGCCCCAATGAACTCAAGGGGGCCATCTTTATTAAATTGCTATTGATATAGTATAGAGACAATCAAATATACTACAGATTCACTGGCTTTACACTGAAACAGTGAAACTTAACTAAACTGTTGCAGACTCATTCGCATACACAGTTCTTGTTCTTCCTCCTCCGACAGTAGTTTGTATTGACAGCCATGACAGAGTTTAGAGGATTAGTTGGGTTTGTACACGGGGAAATAGATAATCTCCTTTTAGATCTGACCTATTGGCATACACCCTGCTAACTCTATAGGGCTTTATAATGCCAAGCATATGTTTTAGCATTCGCTGGATTCTGCCTGGCACACATTTCCTTTCCTGGCTTGGAGATTGTGGAAGTAATTCAATGAGGAGTGCATGCAGGAGGCTGATGTAGCTGTAAGACGAGAGCAGCTTTTTGCATCTGCTGCACCGCTGCTGCGTGGATGCTCAAAACATCAGGAAACGGTTTAGAGTATATACATCATGATGATAGGATGGATGCATGTAAGGGGGCATCAGTGCTGTATGTTTCTGTTGACAATGCAAAGATGGAAATTATGGCACCTCAGGGTCTACAACTGACAAGGTTCACAGTGACAAGTTTGTCTAGCTCCTGCGTGTTTGCTGTGTTTTGTTATTTATTGGTTTGCATACTTTTATAAGCAAATTTAAGGAGATTGAAGAATTACAGAAAATGAGTAGTTTTTTTTTCTTCTCATTTCTAAGCTATATTTCCACAGTGTCTGTTTTGTTACACGTCATTCTCACTTCATTCAAGATGTTTTGGGTTTTTCCTAGATTCATATTCTTGCTATGCATCTATCCTCAGTGAGGTATTATAGATTACTTCTACTGACTAAAAAAACATTGAAGCCAAAACTGGATGATCCATAGATTTCTGTGACTTTGAATGATGTTCATACATACAGCTCTAATATATACGCATTATACAGTTGTAAATATATGTCAACCACTTATTTGAATAGATGAGGAGACATCATGTGCACTTCCAGTCAAAACCTGCGCACACATATTTTCTGCGCTGTGCTTCCTGACAGTTTTTTTTTCCTCTCAGTAATCACCTGTGCTGTTGGCCTTGTCTTTTATAAACGCAGTGTGTGAAGAACAGATTGCTTCTGACATCAGATCAGGCTCGCCTATCGCACCGTCTCTGTTGTTATTGCTCTCTCTCTCTCCGCACACACACACACACACATGCACATGTCTGTATGTGTGCGTGCAGTATTGGGCCTCAGGTTGCTGATTTGGGTGCAGTAATTTGCCATTAGACGAGGGACAGGTGCAGCTGCCTCTGTTTGCAGCGCTAACAAGGCATTTCATCATGGTTAGCTCCAGCCTGGTGCTCTGATCAGCTCTTGTTCTAGTCACAATATCACATGCACATGCACAAATGCACACAGACACACACATCAGGTATAGTGCACACAAAGACACACGGGTAGTCTCTACATGGTTCTTTCACGTGTAGTGCTGGTTAGAACGGAGGGTTTCGGGTTCAAAAACATACAATGCTTTGGAAGTGAAGGACAAGCTCTACAGGAAGACTTCTGACCGTGTGGGGAGGGCTGGTTATTTGAAAGTTTTTAAACCATAAGGCTCTGCAGTGTATTTTGTTAAGCAAAAATAAACTGGAAATCTAGTAGCTGTTTAACTTGCAGGAAAGCTTGCCTCAAACCTTTACTGAAGATTCTGGATGTGTCTTAATCCTCTGTGGTGACTCGTTATAGCTGAAAATGTGCTTTGAAGTTATTTTCAGAAAAAGCAGCACTGATGCTTGCTGACCTTTAAAGATATACCATTTCCCAAGACGATACAGAATTTAGATTAAAAACATATAATGGATGCAAATTATCACATAGAACATTAAATCATTTGACATTCTTGGGCAGCTGTTTCCTCACATTTGGCCTAATTGAGTGCATTTATCAGTAGCACAATAACAGTAGGCTAATGTCATCGTGTAATGATAAATCAATAAGAATGAATCTCAGTGGCGTTGTGTAAAGGTCAGAGTGAGGGAAACGCAATGGAGACAAAGTATTGAGGAGGAACATTTGAAATAAACTCCTTCTTGGCCAGCTGTCCCATCAGTAATATCCTCCAAATGGTAAGGGTGGCAGTACAAACTCACTGCACTGTAATATGAAGCCGAGGGGGAGACATTTAGAAAAATAAAACTATTGACTGTTCGCTGTTTGATCTAACAAGTCTGATTCAGTACGAACCTCACAGCGAAAGAAGTGGTTGTGAAACACTGGATCATTCTATCTTGGCTATACAGGGGTTGTAAATGTCTGATTTTACATATAGAATTGCTTAATTTCTCAATAGGAATCATGATATATAGTCTTTATTTGTGTAAACATCATATTTCTGCTGTAAAATGAAAAAAATTAAATACTTGTATTCTCTATCCGTATCCTAAGCGTGCATGGTAAATCTACATGGTTGACTCAATGAAATATCCTAAACAATCAGAAAGTCTAAATAACAACAACACAACAACACAGGGCTGCTGTTTCAAAATCAAAGACTACATTTATTAATCAGAGCTCAAACATAACAATGTAGCATTATCAGAGTGCCAAAAATTGTGAATTTATGAAAGATTCTTTGTTGCAATCGAAGGCAGAGGCACAAGAAACTGCTGAGGGCAGCAAGCAGCATCTCTCTCTTATTGACTGTCCTTCCGTCTGTTGATTACTACAGTTCAGGGAATGAAATAAGGCTAAAAAATGTTATTTACATCCATTGGAAGAAAGCAGGCTAAGTGAAGGACTTTGTCTCGGACTGTCTATCATGCTATTCTGTGTCAGTGTAATGGACAGGACAACACCTTCACATGCACCATCTACACACTCCACACTGTCCATTCTGACACAACTCTGTAACAGTCACATTAGTTTGGACAATGATTGTGCTATTTTACTACTACTACTACTACTACTACATACCTACTTGAAGTAAATATTCTGTTTATGGATCTTCTGCATTAGACAGGACTAAATGCCTCCCTGGAGTTAGTATCTCTAGGTTCTTCCGCCATCAGCCATCACAACCCACCAGCTATTACAAACACACACACACACACAGACATACACACACACAGAGGCACACAACCACACACCTTCCTTGGCTGTCTCCCAAGGCGGTCAAACAGATTACTACGGGCGTTAACCCCATCGATCTGCTCCAAATGGCCTCCAAATGCCAGGAATTAGATTTCAGACTGGGGAAGAGGGAAATAAAATGCTGTAGTATTTCTTGCTGCTCGACTTGGGAGTAAAGTGCTGCTCCGCCTATACCACTTTTTCCCCAGAACTTCTTTGTGTTTCCAGGACAGTTATATTTGTCTCGTTCATACTTTGTTTAGAGCATATTTCTTGGAGAAAATTCAGATGTGAGACGGAGCCGAAACCTCTCAGCGGCTGCTTGGAAATCCTTGAAAAATACAGAACTGTCTCAGCACAGTTGCATAAGGGTCTGCGAGTGAAAGAAACACCTTGAAGGAGAGGTTAATTTACTTCTCCATCTATTCATGCCAGGACATGAGAGGCTGGATAAAGCGACAAAAAAAGGTTCAAACTATAATCGATGAAAAATAGCCTTAGAATTGATATTAAAATGTATTTTTTCTGTAATTGATGGAGTGTAGGCAAATCCTCAGGGCAAGCTGTGCAGCTGAGCATCACAGAGAACCACTG
Organism: Hypoplectrus providencianus; assembly: GCA_028566105.1. NCBI lineage: Eukaryota > Metazoa > Chordata > Actinopteri > Perciformes > Serranidae > Hypoplectrus > Hypoplectrus providencianus. The sequence goes on along the minus strand of JAOWBC010000539.1, from coordinate 13,372,662 downwards.
AATCAATCTCACAGTCATGAATTACTCCATTGTGGGGTTATAATGGAGGGCAGCTTTATAACACTGGTTGACTTGGCTTTATTAGTGCGCGCTTAATGTCAAGCTAATACCTCTTCACTCCAGTCTTTCTGTCCCTATATTCAGCTGCTTGTTTCGGCCCCTTTCTCCCACAATCACCTCCACTATCCCCATGCCATTTTACTCTTTCTGTCCCATTATATTCCGCCGCCCCTCTCCCGTCTATCTTGCTTTGTCCATCCGGCATTAAGCTTCCCTGTGCTTCCATAGCTGAATAAGTATTGATAAAAGTCTGAGTGGTCGTGCTACCTAATGAGAGGCTAAATATAACCATTGCTGCACCGGCCCTGCCACGGCTTCCTCCCTCATCCAGCTCGCAAAGTGTTGGTAGTCACACTGTTGGCATGACAACACACCGGTCAAGGCTCTGTGAGCAGTCACAACAGATTTTGTGCATGTATGCCTGGCAAAAAGTAGAAGTTGAATGAAACGAGTTTGGGGGTGTAGAGAACTGGGGAGAAAAGAACAAGAAGGCTCTTTTTGTATTTTTAGCTTTTCTTGAAGTTGCTTTGCTTCCTCGGTTTCTTCACTGCTGAATTCCTTCCTCTGTGAAAATCTAGGGGTTGTTATTTCTCTGATTTTTTTTTAATGACTTAGTGCAACTTTAGATGAGCATTCCACACATGATCATCAGAAACAATTAGTTAATAGTTTTTTAATCATCAGAAAGAAATTTAATTGGCAATTACAACCTCAGTTCCAAACAAGTAGAGGCTCTGTGAAAAGGGAATAAATTTATTTTTTTATTTATAAAAAAATAAATAAAACGAATAAAGCAAATTTACAAAATAAAAGCTGATCTGTTTGAACATTACCTTTTAAATCCAACCATTCATATTTACTACCGCACTGTGAAATTATTCCACTAAAGTGAAATGCAAGGTTAAATATTCTTATCTTTGAACAGTTTCAGTTGATTATATGCAACGAAGGATCAGGAGCTCCTTGATGATGATTTGAAACTAACAAACATATAAGCTTTGAACTGAACATCATTCGGGCGAAGCTACTGGACCAGCAGAGGTGTGTGTGTGTGTGTGTGTGTGTGTGTGTGTGTGTGTGTGTGTGTGTGTTCACATGTTTTGTCCTCTGTATGAGTCTCATGTATTACCCACACATTGATCTTTGTTTCCTCATGTTCAGTGTAATATTCAGCAACAGTTTCCTACTCTAAATTAGAGCCAGAACAAGTGACCTTGGCCTCTGCTTGTCCATTCTTTTATGCCAAAAATCGTCAAGCTCATCAGTACATATGTTTACTTAACATAAATGAACTGTGAGGCTGAAGATAGGTGATCTGATGGAAAGTTCTTCAGAATTTCATTTAATCCATTAGATTATCTATTCATCAAGAACATAACCAGATATTGAAAATAGTCGAAGCTCTGTACTGAATGTGACCTTTGAGCTTTTCTCGTTCCCACTCTGCTGGTTTCAAATGCTGTAAAACAGTTTGATTTGCTGCAGAGGGAGCGAAGAACATAACCGTTCTTTACCACCTACACGACAGTGTCACTCTCCGTAATAAATCATCTTAAACCTGCAATATCACCAAGCTCTATTGTACTCATGTTGACAAGTTTAGTTGCCCACATTTCTTTTCTGTTGCATGGTAACCAACCGAGAGTCACAATCCTACCAACCCTCCTTGTTATGGCCAGCTGGAGAGAAATGAATAATAAGAGTATGCAAATGGCATATCTTCTTTAATAGCCTGCTGTTTTATTCAGCTGTGTGGCCAGGATAAGGAATCCCCACTGTGTCTAATCACATCCTCTCCCTTTCATTTCACCTGAGGCATATCCGCAATCTAGTCTATTTTTGACTGACATTACCGCATACATTGTTCTCCAGCAGCATGAATGTACATACACAGGGGAAAGCCTTGATTCTGCCAGTAATTGGTCTTCTACTTCAGAAACTGAAAGGCATTCACACAGAAACAGTGATGACTTAAATGTTATGATTAAATCAGACTACGGAGGCAATGCAGGAGCATGGCTGTAGCATAGTGTGACTCGCAAGGTTGTCTGTGTCCTCGACCTCAATTTAGTGCTCTGAGAGGATCATCCTCTGCTCCGAAAAATTGACCTGACAAGAGAAGAACACAAGATATGTCAAGCCTGCAGCTGGGATACCTGCCCTGCTCCTAATAAAGTTACCAACACGTCACAACATATGGTCCTACATGACTGCTTAGGAGTCTCATTCTTCCACATTCGATTTTCAGTTTTTCAATCTGCGCTGTGGAGGGCCGGCTGTGCTGTTGTTCAGTGGGAAATCTCATTCAGTTTGTCGGCTGATGGCTAACAAGGTCAAATAACTCTCCAGATGAGATGGAGTGTGTCAGAAGGCGCAAACACACACACACACCACCTGCCATTCAGTCAGTCAGTCCATCTATCTGTCGGCCTCACACAGGAACACATCCTGAATTGAGTAGCAATAATAGAGGACTGAGGGTGGAAGTGTTTACTGCTGATAGGAATATCATTACAAACTGTGGAAATCAGGGAATCACAGCAAACCCAGTTATCCAGCTCATGTAGCAATCAATAGGAACCTACACTGTTTTTTTCTTCTCTTCTCTCATTTCTCTCACTCTCCCTTTTTGCACACTCTTTTCCTCTGGTTGCTATAGTGACGTGAAATGGCTGCATTCTGCAGCAGTGGATCAGAGCTGTGGCCCGCTCTGCAACCTGTGAGATACATCGTTTAACATGATAGTTCCGGAACACACACACACACACGCACACATACACACGCACACTCGTGACACACACACGTACACGTACACACATGCACACTCGTGACACACACACACACACACACACACACACACACACACACACACACACATGCAAGGCTGCAATTACTGTGTGTTAGTATGTGCCACAGCACTTAAACAGTATAATGACTTAAATGTTATTTAAATGTCAGATTGTTTTTCATAGATGGTATACATTACAATAACATGACACTGGTGGGTAGGCTGTTTTGGTAGTGCATCCATCACACACAAGATGTTGATCAAAATGACCTTGTTATTCCTTTGTGTTGTTCAGTTGGTAATTATTGATTAATTGACTTATTGATTAGGGTTTCAAGTACTGCCTACTTTTTAAACTGTTATTTCAAACACACCTAACATTATGGAATGGAAGGAATTTCTCCATTTATTTTTAACTTGGTTTTATTATTTTAGTTAGTTTCAAGAATAGGAATGAAATTTGAAATTGGGATCCCCTCTAACCTTGACCTTTTCTCTGCGTCTATAGTGTGACAACGCCAAAGGGCTGAGGGCCTTCTTTGACGCCATATGCTACGGTCCCAAACACCTGATGATCTTCGGCGGCGTCTGCCCCTCTGTGACCTCCATCATCGCAGAGTCCTTGGAAGGCTGGAATCTGGTGCAGGTAGGGTTTGTTCTGTATACAATGCGTGCGTGTGTGTATGTATGAAGGCTATACGTGGAGTGTGAGCGAACCCCGGATGCTGTGCTCAAGGCATCAGTGCGTAGAATAGGATTAAAGAGACATGCCATCTTGTGTGTGAGTTAACATGATCCAGGGCAATCATTCTCAGCAGGCACACTAGCACCCTAGGGGGCACTTCATGTAGCTCAACTGCTACTAAAAATGTAAACAAAATTTTCATTTAATGAGAATAGATATCCATATATTGAATCAACTGTAACTCAAATGCAATTCGTTATAATTTCGATTCAAGCGGTTCAAACAGCTAAAAGTAATAAATTGACAGTTGAAATAGTTGGTTTGAATAAAGACTCAATTGCTGAACTAACTAATTTTTTCAGTGCTGCATTTAGTAGAACATATGCAACCTAAAAATAAACAACAGGGTGTTACAACAACTGAAAATACTGGAATATTATTGTAAAAATTAATAATGATAAATTCAATGAACACATTTGAAACATGACGAGTGGTGTTTATAAAGGGTTATTTGAGTTAATCTGCTCGCCATGCATTTCTATGTTTAAAGAAAAGGTTAGAAACTTCTGGTCTAAGTTTTCTTGTTGCTGCGTTTTTATCAGAAAACCTGAATATGCTACTTAATTGAGTTTCCCAAAAATCTTGTCCCTCAGAATTGCAGTGTGCAGATAGGTCCTGGGATTTCCAAGGGGTCCCAACTCATGGCTTAATCCTTCATTAACCTTGCAAGGGTGAATGTCTAATTGGCATTTCTCTAATCCGTAGAATCCTTCCTCATTTTACGATCAGAAACAGTCAAAATGGCTTAAACCCATTGTAGTACTATCGCACATATAGCCTGTTGTTAAAAAAATTGAGCTCAACTACCAAAGAGCACTTGGAATTATATATCAGGGAAAGCATATTATGAAACTATTAAGGCTTCTCCTCTCAGTGAAATTTCATCTCATGTGGCACACATGATCTAGCCGAAAATGTTTGGGAGGTGTTTTGTCATTGATGAAATCATAAAAGTTTTAGTGTTCATTCTCGTCGATGTTAATTACCTCCTAGACATTCATATAATGGATTTTACCATTCAATTATACTCTTGCTTGCTAAATGACATTTGCTGCCATTGAATTAGAGGAGTTTTGTGATTGCACAATGAAGGCATTAAGCACTAATTCTTGCATCTGGTAAACTTTTGACCCCCTGAGTTATTGCTTACAGTTTCTTTGACTGTGTACTGTATCGCAGTACCAAACAGGGGAAATGCCTCCCTCCAAAGGATACATTTCTTTTGCTGCGTATCCTACAAAGGTTATCGGGCACAGATAAGAAAGGAGTGAAGTTGTGCTTGGAAGAGATAGCATAATTCAAGAGGCTGCATTTTGAGCTGAATGTCACATTACGTGGCATATTTATTCCACTTGCAATTACTGTGAATCTGCTGCTTTTCATGTTCCTTTCGGCTTGTGCGCCTTGTCAGGGTCACTCAAGAGTGAAAAGATCAGGCAGGATGAAGGAATGAAAGGGGGACTCATTTTTTGTTTCTGTGTTCACTTCCTTTTGGTGGTAATGATCTCTGTCTAGAGAGAAGGGTTCAAGCCATAGTTAAACTTTAAGTGCTCTTAGGTATTTCCCTGTATGACTTGCGTGTGTGTGTGTGTGTGTGTGTGTGTGTTCTCCTTTCTATTTATTGGCTTGTTTGTCAGTGAATACCTGTGAGAAGTGCAGAAGCAATCCTCTGCTCTGCAGAACACTCTGACTGGCACAATGTGCTCTTCAGACCACTTTTCCAACCAGGCTCTTTTCACTGCTAATACACGGACCAACACTAAATTCCTGCAAGTCCAATCCTAAACAGACATTGTGATGCGGTCTGACTACCAGACAGATAGTAACTGAGGGAAAACACAGGTTGAAGGGCAAACAAACATCTAGAATGTACCTGAGTTAAAAGGAGATGTCTTAACAGTTTTTTACAACTTGTATTTGATGCTAGCAGTTGTTGCTGTTGCTACAAAAAAGATCAACTTACTTTTTAAGGCCAGCAAGGTAAAAGGTACAAAGGCACTGTAAAGATGTATGTTTATATTGGTTAGTTCACAAGGGCCTTGTGGAGACGTGTTTCCTGTTGAAACAGGTGCTAAGTATTGTATCATATCACACATAATTATCAGTGTGTACATTTGTCTACAAACAAGTAAGTGATAATATGTGCGTGTGTTGTTATATTTCTCGTGAGGTACAATATCATAAGCTTAGGTAACTGTTTTCTGAACCAAGATGTCCATGCAGACCTGAGCTACATACTCATCAGGGTATGACTCACCAAGCAGCTATAATGTACACTGGCAATCTGCAGAAAGACACGTCAGTGGATGTAAACAACACACCAGATAGCCATTGGTTGTTCTACGGAGCATAAATGTGCAGTATGGAGGCACCAGTGTATTTAGCTATCATGTACTCATCAAGCTGGTGTTTGCACCTGCCAGTGAGATTCTTGGCCTGAGCCTCCCCGCTCCATCTCAGAGCCCATTGACTTTCATGAGTTTCAATTGAACATGAGTGTTTATTTGTATCTTGTGTGCTTGGGTATGTTTGTGAATCTGAACATGCAACTGTGCACGAAAGTGTTTTTAAGTGACATCTCTGACAACAACAAACAACAAGATGTGATAGAAGTAAGACCTTAGGCTAGATGGTTTTGTCTAAAGGGGGGGTGAATAGATGGAGTAAAAGACGAGGAGGAACCTCCCTGAACTTAACAGGAAGAGAAATAGGTCAGGAAAGATGTTTGGCCGGTTTGAATATGTTTTAAAAACTGTGAACCCTGTCATCTTGCATATTTTTAACCCAACTATGGCACCCTGTATGCAAGGCTTGAGTTGGCGCGGTAGTGAAATAGAGAATTTTTCATGGTGATTTTATGGGCCAGGCTTAACAAGCTCATCATTTCCACATCAAAACAGGGAGCTCGCTGATACTATCTACAGCTGAGATAGCTGAGAGAACAACCACTCCTGGAAAAAGCTTAATCATACACACTTAAAAATAGCTTTCAATCAGTGCTGAGGCCTAATGTAGTCAGCTCTGAAAGGCTCAACAAAAATAAACTCCTATTGCATATCTGTTCATTACACTCAATGCACATACTTGAATGCACATACTTAAAGTAGAACAGGTTCAAGGAGGAGAGGATCAGAGCCAAGGGTTTTTCTGGCCAGTGGATAGTAACTGACCAAGAGCCATAACTGACAGCGTCATTATGTTAGTTTACTCTTACTGTTAAAGATGGTAAAACTCTGTACAACAAAGGGAAAGTGTAGTTTGTCCAGTAACTTGACAGGATTCCTTTATTTCTTCCCCTCAATTTACATTTCACAAATTGTGATTTGAACAATGCATCAATATTCATCATGAATATAATTGATGGTCCTTCAAATTCCTTTGTGACTCGCTCAGCACCTGAGCACCATATGACCCTGGCCTTACAGGTGGTAGGGGCCCATAGTGAATGTCCTTTCTGTAAAATTTGAATCATAGACGATTCAGGTTGGGAGACTCTTGGGCAGCCAAAGTAAAACCTAACTTCTGTATTTTAACAAGCTGCATCAGATCACAGCAGACAACATTTGGCAGGTTTTGAAAAGGCCAGTATCAGTCTGACTCAGAACAAGGCATGCAGTACATCCAGTTCTTCACAAGCTTGGCTTCACCTGCCGGCAGCATATTGTTGGGCTCTACATGTACTGTACCTACAGATCGATCTGTTTGTGTCACTTTGTGATTCTGACTGATGTCTTGTGATGTGGTTGAAGTGGCTCGTTCATCAACCCCTTCCCCAGTCCTTCCCCAGCTCTGCCTCGCTCTCTGCTTACAGTCACATTTTGAAATGCAGCACTGTGCATGTGTTAAAATGACTGCCCAAGCAAATTAAAATGGTGGATAAGAATGCTACCAGGGCCAACGGACAGATGGCGAGGAGCGGATTGAGGGAATGATGGAGAAATAGACAGACATAGACTGTAATAGCGTAAAATTGAAATTCAAAGAAATGGGGCAAGACGCAGCTGTGTTTGTGAGCTGCCATGAGCCACAAATGCCGCTGATTGCTGTGATTTTATTTCCGCAAGACAATGAATGTTGAAGCCATCCTCTTGGCAGCCATCTTGTTGTGTGATTAATCTTGTGTTCTCCTCACTATGATATTATATAACTCCAGAAAGCATTTGGCAAGCTTTTTAAATACTTGCTGGCACAGGTATAACAGTCAACATGCCGCACTCCCTTTACCCTTTTTTTCTTAACTTACAAGAGGTCCTTTTCCTCTCCAAAGCAGTGGTGTCTATTTTCTGTAAATGGCTCATTGAGTGCCAGGAAATAGCCCCAACCACCCTCCCGCCAGTTGCTGGCCTCTTCTCACTCACCAATTAGGCCTATCAGTGGCAGCACTGTTCATTTTCAGCCACATCGAGTGTGTAATGAAAAATTATGCTTCTCGATCATTTTGCCTCTTGTAATTTGCAAGAGAAGAAGAAGACAAGAGAGCGGTATTCCTACAAGAGTGATTATGTGTAGAACGGGACTTACTTTCTAGAAGACAGGTTTTTGGGCAATGTCAGTTTTCACGCTGTTAACAGCAGTACAATAAAAGTTTACTTTTGAGTTTTTAATGGGAAAATATTCACTAGAAGGTCTTTTCTGAAATACAGACATTTGTTTCCAGGTGTCCAATGTAGAGCTTGAAACCTTTTGCATCAAACCTTTGATTCATTTATCTTTCAGGGACGAAGAATAATGAAGTCAATATATACAGAGGAAGGAAAATGTGGCTGTGCCTTCTCAAGGTATTTTGGTCAAGCCCTGGACATGGAGCTAATATTTACCTGTATATGAAGCCCATTTTTCTTCTGCACTTGCTGTATCGATCGTCGACGCTTCATTAAGCCAGGCAATTTAGGGACAGCAAAGTTGCATCCCTGCCTCCTTGAAGTGCAGCATTCTCCCTCCCTCTTTTTAAAGTCTCCACCAACTCTTTAGGGTCTTCTTCTTTTTTCCCATTTTCTTTCTCTCACTCTCCCTGAGTGCTACACTGGATGCTTCAATAAAACATGTGATGCCTAGCACTGCAGTATTCTGCCTCACTTACGTCAAATCCTCCTGTGTACCATATCAATATTTCATGACTCTCAAAGTTTAAGCTAAAAATCTCAGAGTGCAAGGGCAAGGATGATGTGAGCATCACAATAGATCATCATTTATCAACATTAGGAGGAAAGTTAAGGCCCACTTGTTTGGGCTGTGTGTGTGTGTGTGTGTGTGAGAGAGAGAGAGAGAGAGAGAGTGTGTGCTGGTTTGGCTATGTGGGAAACTAAAGGTTGTATAAACTGTCTACTAAAGGTTAAATGACTCCCCCAAACCATGATATTCATGTTTGCTTGTATGTGTGTTTACTAAGCATGTGGTGCACTCTAATGGATTAATTTCCTCCTCCTCTCTCTGTATCTTTCTCTGGGCATGACTTAGGACAGGGCTGCAGGGAAAAAGACAGAATGCTTAAGAGAGGCAATTAGGCCTGATTTTCCTACTGTCCCGGAGCTTCTTGGTTAAAGCCGGATAAAACAGGAAGTGGGGTCCCTAACTGTATCTAAACCAGTCCACCTCTGGGTTACTGTTTCACAAACTGCCTAGAGAAGCTTGATCGCCCTGGACATGAATCTATCATGTTATCCAGATGCATAGAGGTACCATGTGGAAAGTGAGTGGGAGGACAATAAACCATCCCTTTTATAGGCAGTAAACCTCATACCAGATATCTGGGACAGGCTGCTGATGAAGTTAAACAAGGCGAGTGTTGACATTTAGAGCAAAAGCTTATTCTGAAACAAACTGAAACAACAGACTGCTTTACAGATGTAAGAAAATGACGATGAAAAATGATGATGAAAAGATTTTCTCTTAATGCCAATGTTTTCTCACTGATTCTATCGCAGTGTCTCTCTCTTTTTATCACTTGAGGCAAAAAGAGACAGAAGCAAATATTAATTATATGCTGCGCTGTGCATTAATCAGACTTTTTTGTCATGAATGGCGCCTGCACTTTGAGAATGCAGCAGCGTGTACTGTAAAGCCTAGCTCATGCACGCTGTCATACCTATTCACAGTGCCAAACGCGTGCCATTTGACAGGAAACACAGTAATTAGCTAATTAGCAACATTTGTCGAATGCAAGCCGCTAACGGGCTGCAACTGTTGGTGTCACATATTGAATAAACATGCTAGCTCATAGGCACTCAATAAGAACAAGAGCTTTGACAGAAAATCCTTCTGTTTCTGTTCTCCACAAGGAAGTAGGAACAACAAATTCAGTTTCTCATTCTTTCTTTTTTTACCACGAACACATCTCTTTGACACCAAGGTCTCAGAGACACATTCAAAAGGAATACAAGATGAATACATGCTGAATTCCTTGCATTCGAGTTCTGTCACCACCACCCCCTTAGTTTTCTGAAGGAGGGTGAGTAAAAAGAAAATTAGCGCGTCATACTCTCAGCACTAATGACGGTACAGGACCTGCCAGCCACCAGCAACATAAACACACTACACACATTAATAGTTCAAGCTTGTTTTTGATGTTTCGCTCAGGGATTTTAGCAAGTGCACCCCTCTTAAGAAGACTATAAATTGTGTTTTTTTTGTGTGCCCCCAAATCCCGGTTCTTTCCCGTTTCTCTCTTTTCTCTTTTGGGGTTTTCAGGCTTTGATATTCCTTATTTAGGTCATAGAGTCCAAAGGACTTTGAAGAGCTACAGTAGCTGAGTGTATACAACTTTTAGTTTCTCTATGAAAATGAAGCTTTTAACAAGAACATCCAATGATAAATGGAATTTGTTATTAATCTCCATCTGAAATTGATTTACTGTAATAAATTTCAGAAGCAAGTTTGCTTTACTTAATATTTGGGGCCAAATCCATCCTCTCTGGCTGCTAGACAGCTATTTTTGCATTGAAGAAAAGTCAAAAATAAATCATAGGAGAAAAGTTGAAGGCACTGAAAGGAAAGATTAAGTAATACAAACAGAGTTAAATAGATTATGGTTTCAATCTGTGTTTCCTGGCACACATTAGCTCCAGGATGTAAAGGATACGATTAATTACACAAGTAAATGGAAGAGCTCCTCTCTGATCATAACATTTTATGTTCGACATAACTAAAGGAGAAGTGTGCTTAAGTGCAGAGACGAGAAAAAAATAAAACCTATGTCATAATAGATGTAAGTTAGTGCAAGTGGGTACGACCTTTTTTGATTTAGCACGGTACATAATAATTGTGTTAATTTCCAGGTTCCTACTTATATCTTTGATTTGCACTAGAACATGTTTACATGCTGAAACACATTTTCTACTGGTCTGTCTTGTTATTCCTGTATTATGAAGAGCTTGACTGATGGTTTTTAAACTGATGCTGGTATTGATTTCACAGGGGAGAAATTCATTGATAACCAATATGGTGGCTGAGACCTTTTTATGTGGATTGTCCTCTGATTTTTCACTCTTCTGCAAAGGTACCCGAGAGATACTGTTTCAAACATAAAACTTTATTAAATATTATTTAACATTCTCAGACGTTAATATACAAACAATATTTTACATTGTCAGCTAATTGTTTAAACGATAACTGGGACAAAAAAGAATAAATAGGACTACAATTAATAGCTAAATAAACATCATTACTGCCCCGTTTTAGTCAATAGCTGACCATTAAAGAGCATTACTGTATTATGTAAAAGAATTTTTATATCAGACAGCATGTGCACTGATACCAATATAAGTCAATGATGTCATCTGTGTCCATTGGGCTCGAATATAATGTAGCTTTATTTGTTTTAAATTGATGTTTTTGGTGGTTCAGATTAATAGATTTGCTCTAAAAGACATTGTGATGTGCCGTTATTGAATAAGCTGTGAGCTGATCACCATTAACTTGTTCTTTTTCGAAGATTTATGAGTATTTTAATGTCTTGCTCAAACCTGAGTGAGTCATTTTCTCTGTTTTAATAATGTCTTTATAAGCTTCATCTAATCCCAGCACAGCACCATGTTGTTAGTGAGCTCGTACGAAACCCTGAAACACTGCTTCCACCCAGCTTACCCTTCATCTCCTCTGATTCCTTTCCCCCAACACAGGGACATTTCGGAATCACAGGGCTGAATACCTCATCGACCCAAAAATTAGTGTCGGAAACGGTCTTCTCCGAGGCCGGCATTAGGAGGATCCTTTGAAACGATATCAAAAACAAGGGCGGATTCACCGAGCAATTGTACATCAAAGAGGACCCGGCTCCATTACAAGCCATTAAAACCATAACGGCTGCTTGGAAAGAGTGAAGCTTAGTGGATCGATAAAGGGCAGTTTAACTGTCTGACACAGCTCACTAATATCTGAAACATCAACTCCCATTCAGAGAGACAGAGGAAGAGGGAGGGGGTGAGAGAAATAAAGAGGGAGAGAGAGAAGATGAAGACAAAGTTGGAAAATGGAGAGAGAGAGAGAGAGAGAGAGAGAGAGAGAGAGAGAGAGAGAGAGAGAGAGAGAGAGAGAGAGAGAGAGAGAG
>JAOWBC010000539.1:13326700-13355211 GCA_028566105.1 Hypoplectrus providencianus | reverse complement strand
ACAATTGTAAATAAATCTGCACCTCCCTATCTATCCAGCCAATGTTAATCTGGTCAGAAATAACTACACACAACACTAGAAGGAAATCTTCATTCTGATGAGATACAAAACATGTTTTTGAAAGAATATTTTTGATTATATGTCTTTTTTTTTTTTTTTTTTCATACAGCCAAAACCCAGTGGAATAAACTGTCTAAAAATAATGACAGTTTAGAAATCTCAGAAATCATTATTCAGAAAATGGCTGTTAAGTAATTTGTAGATCTGTTTTTATTGTCTCCTTTGTTTTTGGTCTGACACCCTATTCATTCTGCCATCTTATACCGTTATGGAGGACATCATTGGAAATAAACCCTCTGGCCTTTTTTCCTAAATGGAAGCCGGTCTGATAAGCTTGTCATATAATTTTTAGTGTTGTCAAATAAATCTATCTGTCCAACTAAGAATCCTTGCTTTTTTGTCAGCTACCAATAAGCCCTCTATAGCTTAAGTAGCCCAGAATGGACAAATCAAACACTGGTTTGAGACGGTCTTTTTTGTTCATGTTACCCTGAATAATCTCTGACATGCTTCTAAATGGAAGTGTATTTATCTGCGATCTCAATTAAGTGTGCCACCAACTCCTACACACTGGCCCTCTAACATAGCATTACTGTCATAATTGTGTTCAACATATTTGAAAACGCGCTGAAAGCTTTATTAGTGATGGGTCTCTCCTTTCTTGAGACATCAGGAGAAGCATTTGCACCTGATGAGTCAAACAAACCAGTTGTTGAGTTGACATTGTTAGTTTTTGGCCTTTGACCCTCAAACAAACATGGAAAACTGAAAAATAACTAAAAAAAAAGTTAGATTATAGCCCTGCAGTGGTATAATCATGTTGTTTGTATTATCTAGTTTTAGTCGTTGAAGTTATTTTTCACAGTGAAAATGGAGCTTTCCAGATTAAATCTGACTGTTAAACTACACAATACTCTAAACAAACCCTGAACTGCTGTTTTTGCTTAAAACAGAAATAATACCATTATTACTATTAATAATACTATTTAAAAAGATTTACATTGTAGTCGCCAATGTCTTTTTTCATGCTGCATATTGCTTCTTTTCTCTACTGAAATCTCCAACCAATTTTGAATACAATCTCCTGCAATTGAGAGATTGATACTTAATTTTCAGTTCAAAGGTGTCCTGTGGTGCCTTCCTGAACGCCAGCACTTGCCTTTTTGCATAAACTGATGACAGTGCTTTCATGTCTTAGTTATATAAAATCAGCCATGAAATACAGACACGAGGAATTCCATCACAGTAAGAAAAAAAAATCCAGGAATTATTCATCTTCCTAAATGCTGATGCAGTATCAAATTCCCTGAACACACCCAACACTTAGCCTTTCAAACCACTTCCTGTCTTGCTTAATATTCTCCATGTTGAAATGAGATCCATCACAGCTAACTCATATGAATATACATTATGCTGAGTATACACAGAATGCCTTGGGCAACAGCTTGACACGTATGCACAGGAAATCAATAGAGTGCTCCAAATTTTCAGTGAGTTTAAATGGATTACTTTCATTAAATAAAACCGATACTCTTGTGTTTATTCAAGGATCATTTTGGAAGGTTGCGAGAGCGAGAAGGATCGTGGGATGTGGAATTTCATTGGCCATGATACCTGATATTTACCGCTCAATAGGTTAAGGCCAGGGGGGTCACTGCTCCCTGTGGTGGAACGGCGTGCATTTTTAAAGAGACAGTGCAGACTTACCAGCAGGATGCCAGCTCCCTCCCTCAGTGTTAGGAAAGGCACATAAACACACCACTGTTGACCTTAAGCTCCAATAAACACCATTAAATATGAATAAGGACATAATTGAAAGTAACCACTGGCGCTTTCCTCTTCTTCCTTTTTTTTTTTTTTTTTTACCCCCGCACACACATGCACACACTTACTCTAAAAATCCAGAGCCAACCACACATTATCTGGCCTGCTCCTTGGGTAATAATAATCTTGACATTTTCTGCGGTGTCATTAGGACACTCTGCAGAAACCACACACAGAGTCGAGCCTTTGATGATGCATGAAAATAAGAGCACCCAATTCAAACTTTACATGAGTTATCGACATCCCAAACACTGATGATTTATGGTTCGCCCTGCTTTCGCTCATCAATTCCAGAGTGATTTTTATAGCACAAGGAAGTGTGGGAGACTTACCACAGACAACTTGAGAGATAGAATTCATTGGAGGCTATCAAAAGACAACAATGGCTCACTGCTGAGTGTGAAATATTTATTTTGTCCATCGATTGGTTTCCTGAACAAGTACCCCTTCCCCCTCATCCATACCAACCCCCCCTTCCTTGAACTCTCCCTCCTGCTTTCATTGATCCATCAGGCTGTGAGAGATGGAGTGAGCATGGGGACTGGGTAGATATTTTACTTGGGCCTGGTGTTTATCCTGCAGAGGTAAACTTTGATGTCGGGCTCTGTTGTGGCATTACTTCCTTTTCCCCCACCGGCGGAGAACAGTGGGAGTAATCAGCTTAATTGGTATAATTACGGGGTAAGCAGTGAACCCTTGAACACACGCCTTTGCTTTTCTAAACGGATATTTGCAGATTATGGGGGTAAAGTTCTCTTCGTCAGCGTTTTAGCTTGGTCTCCTTTGTCTGTAAATTGGCGCTATAATCTGTAAAACATGTTCATCACAGAGAATACACATGATCCAATCCATTCACCAGGCTTTTGTTTTTAACCTACTGATGTGTCCTCTCAGCAATCTAGCAGTACATCTTCCCTAACGCCATTATCAATCTATAGAATAGTTTTCCCAAAGGTGAAGCATGTAGTGCTATATACCGATGGATTGTATTAGTTCTTCAGGCATATTCCACTCAGCTTATAGAAGGAAAAATAAAACCAGATAAAACATTCGAAAGCACAATGAAGAACAGCCTTAAAATATACAGAATAAAACACTCATCTCAAACCCTGCAATATTCCAGGCAGTGTTTAGTGAAACACTGCCCTGCAGAAACCAAAGGTTTGAGTGGTATTCAGTCTTTGGTGTCATCCTGCTCAGGGGTCTTTCATGTTACGTGTCTGACTGTCAGGCCACCGCAGACTCTGGCCATGTCTCCCCTGCAATCCAGGAGATGGAATTTTAAAAATTTACAGTCCTCTTTGAGCTAGCCTTTTGGCCCCTGCAGGTCTCTGGAAATTGAAAAGTCGGAGAGAGTAAAGAAGAGAGCTAGGGTAAGATGGAGCGAGGCCATGAAAGAGAGTGAGCGAGGCTTCTGTATACAGTAGGTGGACGGTCTTTGCATTACCCCTATGGCAAGTACTCAGCCACTTCTTGTTCCTCTCTTTCTCTCTCCCTGCTCAGTGGAGTGGTCCTCCACAGCAGAGGCCAGATGCTATCAGACACCATCATTGAAAAATTCAGCGTGTGTTGAGGGCAGTTCATTGAAATGAATCCTCAGACCGGTTCCTGTTTTCTCAGACCTCTCTACAGCATATTTCACAGCCGAAGCTGTTTCACGGGCACCATTCGAAGAGTAATTGAAAATCCATGGCTGATTGACTCAGACCCTTGGTAATTAATTTTCCTTCAGTTGCAGGGCTCAAAGACCAACACCCACATCTGTACTGTGCTGTGATTCCTGTGCTGTGCTGAGGTGCTATTGACATAGTTTAGGTCAGCTCCCCACTTGGCTGACTGATATGTACCCATTGATTCATCCATTTTTACAAATGGCAGCTACTTACACATACTTGCATACATATATATAAATGCACACATTGGCTGTATTATCATGAAATGTCTATGTCCATAAGACAACATATCTTAACGCAGTTGGTTATCCTCTGACATGTTCCTTCTCAAACGCACCTGCACAGTAAGCCAGGTGTCCCTTTTTATGCATTGGATAGTCATACTTTTGGTTTCAAATTGGGCATGAATAACAGTCTCATGAGTGAAAGCGCTTGTTTCACCTGGTTCTCCTCCCTACGCAGACTTTCTCCAATATTTAGCTTTTTGGCCAAATCCCTGTAAAACTCACAAACAACCTATAATATTCCATCATGTTATCAGTTTTTATTTTAGCATTTAACTCAAATCACTCGTGTACCTTCCTACGGACTAACAGAAGTCCTAACTTGCTAGCTTTTGGACACCTTATTGTACTTTGGATATTGACTTTTCTCCACGTATTCTTCCTCCCCTCTCTTTCCTTATCTCTTAAGCTCTGTGGGTAGGACTCATTACTAGGGAATGCAAACAAGACAAAGAATAACTTAAAATTCTGTAAGTAGTATAATTTACTCAGAAAATAAGGGCCTAAAACCTGGCTCATTCCAAGTCCTGTTATTTATTACTCTTAACTGGTCTCTAATACTGCAGTGACTGATCGCTAGCTTAAGGTGCCTTCTGCTCTGCTGCCTCCCCATAAGGCAACTGAACTGTTGATTAAGGTGGGATACCTTTTAGAGTGTTGGCACACTTCCACCTGTTTAGAGGCAAGCAACAATCACAGCTGAAGGACATTTGGACGGTATTCAATGTTATATTTGAGTGGGATTCTAGTAGACCAGATTTTTCTGGTGAAACTAAATAGGAGATAAATGAATGAACCTAAATAAGCTCTGAATTCCAGGTTATTTGCTGACTTGGGCCCCATATAGCCAAACATTGCCATTTTTTCAAGTTAAAGAAGGCACCCTGAAGTTGTGATGTTATGATGGTCCCCTATGACATTGATACTGACAGCATGTAGGTCAGCGAATCCACCTCTATAGTCTCCACACAAAACAACATCAAAGAAAATGACATCTACACAGGAAACCTAAGTAGAGTTACAACAATGACATCTGAGAGTTCAAGCAAAGAAGAGAAGGGAGAGAAAACAAGTGAAGGACCTAATAGCATGTCTCACATTGAACGACCTTCGAGCCTGTGTCTTAGAGATGAGACGCTGATATATACCCAGCATGCTGAGTGTGGGAACAGGCCGCATTGACACCCATGTCACGTTTGCAGCGGAGCGTTGCATGGCACTATAATCATGGTCAGCTTATAGAAGAGAGAGAGAACGGCAGAGAGAGGTGTGTGGCAGCTAGCTCCTTCCATACAACAGTTCTGATAGGAAAGAAAGTATTTTTCTGATTAGTGACATATTGTAGTTGACAGATTGCATCTATTGTGATGACATGTGTGATATAATCATGTAATGGTGTGGGTGTATTTTGAATCTTATTACCAGCACCTGTTGAAAGTGTCCATGAAGGCCATGAAGCATTTCTTTGCAAATATATCTGTCTTCTCCCATACCTCTACTTAATGCAGCATATTCCACATTATAGCAACTGTACATTTATTATTTATAGGTCCAGTAGTTTTTTGGAGACTCTTAACCCTAAGAAACCATTTGTACTACAGTGTATTGATGGGGATTTTATGGAGTTTTGTTATTTGCCACATGATGCTAAAAATGTAATTCATCAAAAATGTGTGCAATTCTTCAAAGATAACAAAAATTGATATTAGGCAAATGAGCCTCACATAACCTGTCTTTGTGACAACGCTAATAATTGTCATTGTTTTTTCAATGTTCTTCAAGTCCATGAAGCAGTTTTCTGTTCCTCTAGTTGTATTTTCTGTCTATTTAGTATTAAATTCTTTTCTCTCTGACAAGCACAGTTGTTTTTTTTAACCATCTCTTCAGGGCTAAAAATTAAACAGAGACTAAATGTTTGAAGCCGTTTTGTTTAATGTTACCAGATGGATTTCTGCCATTCAGGGTTTTATACTCTGTTGACTGAGGGTGGAAAACATCTTTGGATAGAGAGATATTGTCTTTTTGTGGCCCTTGTGGTCCCCAGTGCTGCAGAGTGTTACTGATGTTAGCTTCACCTTAGGGTTCCTTATGGGTTGACGCAGGCAATTGGAAAAACCTGGGCACTGGCTTTTTAGTATGTGTATCTGTGTGTAGCAGAGGGGAGGTTCTTACCACCCTCCAGCCACGCTCCAGGGAGATGAATGCTGCTTCCACTCCCCTCAAAGCTGCATCAGTCACACAAATCCACACAGGATGGAAGCTCACTTGGTGTCGAGGTGGTTGAATAAGAATAGAGTAGTAAGAAAGAGACGAAATTAAGCTGTGTGTGCGTGTGCGTGTGAAAGAGAGAGAGAGAGAGAGACAGACAGAGAAACGGAGAGAGTAAAGGAGAAATTATGTAGCTAGGGAGGAGATAAGATGTTGGTTGGCAATTCAGAGGGAAAAAAAAAGTTTGTGTTTATGCATGCATCTATGTGTCAGATTATTTACATGAAGTATTTGACACATATCAGATGTGTTCCTACTAGCTTTAACAAAAAATTATGTTCTACATAATATTCACCCCAAAATACCACATCTGCTGTTTTGATTAGACCTACTCACAGAAACATGCAGTATCAGAAAACAGCAATGAATTACCCTGTGAATCACACATGTTCAGATCGATCCATTTCTGCCAATGCTATTCTCAGCGACAACCACTTTATCAATGATTGCAGCTAAGCACAGTCCACTCCACACCAACAAAAAGCCCCTTTTGGAAAACCGAACCCTTTGACCTTGTAGTCATAAATCCAGCAGGACATAGAATTTCCCCTATCAGCATGGGCTCAAACTGTGTTAAAGGCTGAATATTGAAATGTGAAGAAAAGACCTCTTTTCTCCTTCCAAATGCCTTTTGCACAGAGAGGATGCTTGGGAAGAGCGAGAGCGTCAAAAAAACAAAGCAATTTGCATGGCAAAGAGGTGTTCTGACAAGCAGGGAGGCGGCGGAGTTGTTGCCCAGAGGACTGGACGGCTGTTGAGCAGTGGAGGGGAATCTGCTTTTCTCTCTTCTCTCTGGAGAAACCGGCAAGTGCAGCCTCCCCTGAGGCTGTGGAACGTTGCACAGCACAGTAATACATTTATGTGAATATCAAATAAAGGTACTAATACAGTCAGAAAGCTGAGAAAAAGCTGAAATGAGGCAAGGCACTCTGGCAGCGCAAAAGATGGGAGATATGAAAGTATTTGAGTGATCCAGAATGCAACTTTGCTTTGTCATGTTTAAATGCATGTTGCCTGTCTTTTTAGCTTTAAGAGGTGTCAGCAAGGCTGCTGATATGCTGTTTATCTTCAGTTCACTTCAGAAACAGTGTCACCATAGACGGAACAAAAGTTAACAGTCAGCTTCATTTGTCTCCGCTCCTATCTAATATCACAGTCGCATGAAACAGGCTTCAACAAAAATAAAGGGAAAATCTAAGGCAAAGAGAAGGATCTCTGAGGCTGAATATTAAAAAAAGCATACTATGTTATGTGAATGGGTGTGTAGGTGGCACTTAGGGAGATCATATGATCAGAGGAAGCCAATGAGTGATCTAGGATAAAGCAGTTGGGACCAATGGAAGAGCAGGGGGCGAATGCTTTAATGTTTGCAAACCAACGCACGCTCGTTCTTGTGATCTCCAGAGGGCCATGCGTGACGATCGAAACAGAAGAGGTGTTTTAAGTCAGAGTGCTCAGAACATACTGAACATAATTATGGACCGCACGGAAGAAGTCGTTTTGATTCAATTCACCCAAAAATTTTCAGCTAGGAGACCATTTCTGCCATTCAAGGGCCTGCACCTACTCAGACAGTGGAGGCACGCTGTACAGACCAAATAATCATCTGATAAACTGCTGGAAAACCTTTTTCTAGCTGTTTCGTGACTTCCCTGAGGCTGGTGCCATCAGCAGTTTGGCAGAGTCCCCCCAGCTGTTGGGGGATGTTCATTAACCATTGCCCCAAGATATTTTTTAGGCAACAATGTGAAAAAACAGACTTTCACAGTCACACAGTATATCTATCAATATCAGTAGATTGGACATGGGCAGAGGAGGATGTGGAGGTTGGGAGGAAGAACGAGGCAGAGGATGTGGAGATGAATGCAGAAGGTGCTTGCTGTGAGTTTCTGTGACAGGCCAGGATTTAACACAAAGTCAATACTCCTGCAAAGTGCAATCACAATGTGTTGGCTATCGCGGATGGGTGCGATGAATGCTACACAAGGGCCAGCCTCAGTGGCCAGGTGGACCCAGAAGAGATATTTTATATGGGCTGCATTCTTCTGACTCTCTCTCTCTCTGTCTCTGCCCAAGGATTTTTATAAACATCTCTATTCTTTCTCTGCTTCTTTATTTTGTCAAGTAAAGCTATGTATCCAACTGTTTCCAATCACCATTTACTTTAAAATCAAGGTTGAGGAGTCACCTCTATGTGTATGTATGTTTTAGCTTCTGTTTTTGATTTTTCCATGTATTTTTTTTCTCGCTTTGATTTTAAATGATCAGTTTCACCTTAACCTCAACCTAAAAATATATGTTGTTTGGAGAGTCACTGTGACCTCATTATATGTGACAACAAATATTTACAGTTTTTCCTCAAAGAGAACAGAAGATGAGCTACGAATGTTGAGAATAAAGCATAAAATATGTTTGGAGTGACAGCCAGCTGCAACTGCATTGATCCACACCATTCGAGAGACTTTACTGTAGGTAAACAGCTTGATAGCAAGGCCCCAAAATCCGTTTCAATAAACCACTTTACTCTTTTTAAATATTTTACAAGACTTGTCATATATTTGTGTGTATGTTGACCAGATAAATTAGCAAACAGTTGGTGTAGGGACATTTAGCTACTGTTGCATCATAGATATATTTTGTTCAGATAGACGACATACCAATGTTTTTTTTCTCCAAAAATCTCTTATTTATACATACACAATTTGTTGAAAAGAGCATCATGAATGGGATGGGAAGGGAAAATAGACTCTTCAATTTCTAATGGGAAAGGAGAACTCAGGCTAAATTTCCAACTAGTTATTACTGGGACGATTGTGGCAATGACATTTGTGAATAAAATATTTAATTCACTAATGCAGAATAAATGTTTTACTATAAGTTAGTGAACTGTAGATAACTGGAGTGACCAGAGGGGTGGCTGCTGTGCTGTTTGTGTGCATAAACTGTGCTTCCTTCCCTAAAAAATAAAACCCTCTGCCGTTCCACTCGACACAGCAAAGCATGTTACGTAATTGCTGGGTGTAATGAACATAATGCAGTGGCAGTCATGAAATCCAGGCAAATGTTGTATTGCTGTTGCATGTAAGAGTTTACAGCCATCACTTACATGAAAATCATTTTCATGTAAGTACATCCATCATCATCTTTTTCTTTTCTTTTTCTTTTTTGATTTCTGTAGTGCTATTAATGTTCTGTAAAAACAAACATAAGGTCAGTATATTTAGTGCCAGTACATGTATGTGCATATAATGTACATTTTTCATGTTAAAGCAAAAATTATCACCAAAGGTGTTGCAATGAAACCATAAAAACGGCAGGAATCCATCCTCCGCCTCATTTCATCTTGCAGGGGAGTGCCGTCCCCGGGTGAGTGTAGCCGTAGGGCGAGGCTTCCCTCTGGGTCTGGAAGAATAATCTGTTAGCAATAATCCAGCAAGCCCACAGCAGGTCACATGTTGTAGAATGAGGGCCGAGTGAAGAGCCACTTTTGATTATTCAGTTCTTTTCCCCCTGTGGTTCATTCAGCCCGGTGTTTTTCTGAGTAATGGTGTCCAGCCTCACACGTTGTGCTGCCCGTGGAAGTACGGCTGGGATGGAAGAGCATGTCAGAGAACACATTATGTCTATCTGGATGCAGTTTGATTTTCAACGAGGCTATTTTCACTAATCAGGGAGGCAAGTGTAATGTTACTGCATGTATGTGTGTAAAAGAGTGATGTAGTGTGAATACATACATTTCACATGATTTAACACTGAGTCATAGCAGAGTGAGTGCTAGCAAGAATCTTTTTCAGATGTTAAGAATAGTTCCTGTGTGTGCTTTCACCTGCTCTTGTTCTTTTTCTTCAAACAAAAACTGAAGATATTTTTCATCACTTCCTGTGTCCTCTGCTTAATTTGATGCCTTTTCTACATTTCCGTCTAAACTCTCAAGATCTCTTAAAAAAAAACCCTGCCAAATATGTCCCTGTGAAACCAAAGTATATAACCTGATTACACTAATTACATGCAGCATAATGGCTGTGTTTCTCTTAATTAGTACGAAGTGTATGCAGTGTGAAACACACTGACTGAAACTGCATGTACATTTTAATATTTGTCTTATAGCCAACACTCAACATAGGTGAACAACTAATTGACGTCTGAAGTGTTTTGTCTAAAAATACTCGGCACATCTCTCAGTGTTTTCTAAGTGCTGCATTCCCCACGGCACTGGCTGTGAGACTCATCTCAGATCAAGAGAGTGATAACACTGCTCGCCAGCCCTGATTAATGGGATATGATGGAGGAAGCATGGTTTGTGTCAGGTTGCTCTCATTCACTGTTCAGAGTTATACCTATAAAAAGTAATGTACTCAAAACTGTACATAACCAAAGTAATTGCTAGCCAGGAGGCGCAGCTTCTGACACAATAAGCCAATGTTCACGTCCCATTTAAAACAAAAAGGCAGCATAGTTATTTTAAGTTAACCTTAACTGGGGCAAACAACCCAGGTTTGAATCCAATCTGAGGTTCCTTTGCTGGATGTCTTCCTCTCTCTTTCCCCTTACCTTCTTTCTGTCATGATCAATAAAGCATGAAAAATGCTAAAAAAAACAAATAATCTTTAAAACTAACCTTCTATACATCATGTTAAAACTCCAGAAGTAGTTATTCTAACCATAATCCCCTAACCTTTTCCTAACCTCAACAATTTAGTTTGTTGCCTAAACCAACCAAGTTGTTTTTGTTTAAATTCACTCTGCTGAAAACACTTTAAACATCAAATAGAACAGTCATATTTTGTAAGATATGGTCCGTGTCAGTTGATTAGGATACTTTGTTTCACTCTTCACATGTGATCAAGTTAAAAGTTTTAAATCTGCTCCCATATTGTTGAAAGTTTAAATTTTCATTTCCTTATGCAATAATTACTTTTTGATATATTTTCTACTTATATAACAAAAACAAAAAAAAAACAATCTTCACGGCTTTCCCATCCATTGATGGACTATAAGATGGAGCTTGATAACAGCGAAAAAATGATGGATAGAAAATGCAAAACATTTCATAATTCATGTTAGTCGCTAGTTAGCTTATATTCCTCTTGACCACAGTATTTTTGTATATGGTACTTACAGGGAAACACTGGTATGTGAAAGCATGTTATGCCTCTTCATCTCTTGACTGATATCTCCAGGCCATCGCTACCCTTGCTGTAAGTAGAGAAGAGATAGCCTGCAAATCAAATTAGCCGTCTAATGGAGAGAGATGAAGAGAGAAGGAAAGATGAGAGAAGGAGGGAGGAGAGGGTGGGAGCGATAAATCTGCAGGATTACGTTATTGTCTTTTTTGTGAATGGAGGAAGAGAGAGTGAAAGAGGGAAATGGGCTTGGTGGTCTGAGTAATATTGACTTCAGGGGAGCTTTTTCAAGGATGTATAACCAATTACAGTGGCTCTCCCACCACAAGTTTCTTTTCAGACTTGGGGCAAGTCATTGGAACGCCAGTGGTGCTGCAGTGCTGGATTAGATTCCATATTGCCTAACCTCTGTAATGGAATCCTTTGCTTGAGCAATCAAGGGATTCGGCCTCTGACGCACACATACAGTACAAGTAGATGCACAGCACACAACCACATCTACACATAAGCGATGGCACTGAAGTCGGACTAATTATGGATTCATGATACATAACTTACATCATAACATATTTGTAGCACATAACCCAGAAATTCCATTATTTAAGCTTCACTTATACTTACCAACATTAAACAAAAAGAAACGTAAAATGTGCTCATATATGAAAGAACACACGGATTATAATCATCCTCCTCTGGGATGTTTTTTTTTCTCCAGCGTGCAACTTTACAGTGTTTTCCCACACTCTTACGCCTAAGTTTTGCTCCCAAGCGGTTATCTTTACAGACAGCTCTTTGTAGGTTATATTTTTATATCTTTATGGATTAACAAGTAGAGCACTCTGCAACCACTTGTTGTGGCCATGTGGCCTTGTCCAGATCTTGGCAGACAGGTTTAATGCATAGCCCTCTAAAATAAAAAATAAAAAGTATGACTTTGATCACAGGTGCAAAAAGCTTAATTACAGATTTAATACTCCTTCAGGCTTTGTTTGGGTATGCAGGCATGGTTATCCTTTAGCATGCCATCTACCCAGCAATGAGATTTTCCTCAGTTGATGGAGGAAACCAAAGCAGAGCTAAAAGAAAGCTAAATATTTCGATTTTTTTCACCTGACAGAATGTTTCTATTTTCCTTGTGTCTGCTGATAAATAGGCAGTTGTTTCTTACATATCTGCCCTATCAACACTCTAACTTGATACTATGTTATGTTGTGCTGACACATTATTATGGTAACCCCCCAAAGAACTGGAAGAACATTTACTCAGAGATATTGGAGTAATGAATTGTTATACTGGTTTTGGCCGCCGTTGTTTTGTCCAGTATAAAAAGGCCGTGTGTGATTTTAAATATCATGCCCCAATCCTGCGAGAAAAAGAGATGTGACATGTACATAACCTGCAAAATGTGTTAAACAACCACCTAAACCCAACATGCTAACACCAACTTTATGCTTTTAGTTTGTGTGTTCAGGAGAGGAGAGAAGGACAGAGATGGATTGTGCACAGTGCTCTCCGAAGTGTGTGTGTGTGTGTGTGTGTGTGTGTGTGTGTGTGTGTGTGAGAGAGAGAGAGAAAGAGAGATGAGAAATTAATGTGTGGAAGGCAGACTATTGCACGCGATGTTAATTCTTAATAACTCACAGTGAACGCTGCTTGGTCACTTTTTTGTCTCCCTCGTGGGTCACCTGCACATCACTAGTATAATCCGCCATGCCGGCTCTCCCTGTACACAGACATCTGTAACCTCCTAAGCTTTCGGCCTGGAGGTGGAACAAATCTGTGTCCCCATTTCAACCTTCAAAACTTCTACAAACAGCAAGCTGAAATAACGTTGACCATCTCTCCTCAAACTGGCCTTGTTAAAGTGCTGTACAGTGGGCATTTCACAGAGCAACTTGTGTGCTGTCCCTGGTGGACAAATGATGCAATGGCAACACTGTATTTATATTTTCTCAAGCTGACTCAAATTCACTCTAAAACAATGAATGTTTGATAACCTAAGATTGATCCAGAAAGCTTCCATTCATTAACAGACATGTAGGGCATACAAACAATGCAGTAAAAGAACATAAAATGTGACAGAAAGGTATTTCCTTGTACCCTAGAACAGAGATCACATGTTTTGAACATACAAAGCATTTGGTATTATTCTTCAGATCTTGAGCTGTTTATGAGCAATCAGTATGCATCATTTTCTGTTCCCACCTCACTCTTGTTCTACTTTGCATGAAAACAAGATGGTGCCATCCTTGGAGAGTGTTGGAAAAAAAAAAAAAAGACAGAGGATGTACAGGAGAAAATGAGGGACACAGCGTTGCTCATGGAACCATCTGGGTGTTCCCAGCGATATCCTCTTGTTTTGGCACAGAGGCAGTGTTTTTCTCTTCTTCCTCTCTCCTACATGCAGTGTCTGTTCTGTGTACCCATGCTTTATTTATCCATGCCTTCATTAACAATTTAATTGAAAAGCAAGGGGAAGAGTCACATCTGAATATCATTGAACCAAATGGGACAGATACAGTCCCATAAGTATGGGCTGTAAATGCATTTTCCAGCAAATTGGAGAGAGAAAGAGAGAAACTAGATGTCTGCCAACTTAAAAGATAGTAATTTGCGAATGCTGGCTGTCTCCAGTGAAATGTTTGCCCACTCACAACATGAATCGCCTGTGTGTGGGCTTCCCCTGCACTGCCCATACATAACCTATTATAGAATAAATATTACACTGTGCTCTTTATTGGTGGTTCTGCAAAATGTCTTAATATTTCAGCAAGCATCAGTAAACATGTGTGTTCCTCTTCAGAGGAAAGATGAGGATCAGTTTTTTTTAATGTTTTTAATTAAGCAAATTTCCTGCAGCTTCCCTCATTTTATTTTCCCTGGCTAGAAGATGTGTAAAGGCAGTTTGTGTTTGGGCATGGAAATCTGTGTGATTGTTCATGTTGCCGCTCTTGTATTCTTTATTTGTTAACCAGCATTTTTTCCTACATGAGAGAGAAAATGGTAGAGGGGAGAGAATACAAAAGGTTACTGCATGTAAAAGAGAGTAGGAGGGAAAGGAAAGACATTTAGAGGCCAAGCAAAGTGCTTTATACAAAATAATAATAAGGGACTTCTTTTTGAGAGTAAAAATGCTGTTGTTGGCTTTTGAAGTTGCTCTTTATGTTCAGCATTTGGGGTAATACATGAAGCATTCAGAGAAATGTCGATAATATTAGCTTGGTACCAGTGGACAGATTTACCTCATTCAATGTGAATTTGTGCTGCATGTCCTATTCCAATCCTCAAATAATGTCACTATACAACACCCACCCTTTGGGAACCGTAAAAGTCGTTACATAATGTTTGTATTCTCCTCTCTGACAGAAAACAGCAGCTGTGGTCAGCTTGAATTTGTGTCAGTAGAAATGGATCCTAATGGCAACAAATTTCATGAAGGTTAAAAAAAGAGTTTCAGAATGTCCATTGAATCCAGAAACTGTGGAGTTATTATGCTACACAGAGGCTGTATGGAGCAGTGAACATCCTGCATCTCAAGCATCGATAGCTTTTAGCTGCTAAAATGGTCGGTACTTTGTTTCTTGGCAAGGCACCGGAACTTCTTCACTGGTTGCCTGGCAACTTTACTGTGACAACAAGACTTCAGAAAGTTGCTGTGGCCAGAGAATAGTCACGTTTTTTACACTTGCTTTTTTCACATTTTAACAACATTTTAATAAGCAAGCTTTTGCAAAGTTGAGCTAACATGCTGTAGGTTCAAACTTCACATCGTCACCTGCCTAAAAAAATAGGATAAGTCATACGTTTTTTTCTTTTCTCTTTGCCTCAACCAGCCTTTATCAAGCTAGAGGTTAAGTGTTTTGTGTTTTCTGAAAAACCTGAAATCACTCAACCATATTGTAAGACTTTGTGAAGAAAATGTTCTTTCTACATGCCTACAATGGATAATGATTAATTATAGATTATAGTGGAGTAGAAGAATTAAGATACATATAATGGAAATGCAGGAAAACTACCTTAAAGGACAGTACTTGAGTAAATGTACTTAGTTACATTCTACCACTGCATATACACATAAACAGTCACAGGCACAGACAAACAGAGGCCACATCACATAAGAAGGGGACATCACCATGTTCAAATAAGTCTCTTTGAACATGGTCTTTATAGTTCTGAAAAGAGCACAAAAAACATCAATCTCAAATGTACCTTTGGGTGCAGAAAAGTCTGTTCATTCCATCCTTCACTGTGAAAAGCTGATTGGGGAAAATGTGTTTTTAGGGCCTTGAAAGCTGACCACAGCTGCAAGTCCTAAAGTCTACAGGGGGTATTTGATGCTCAAAAGATTTTGGCAGGAATATCACTTTAGTTCTAAATATGAGGACGTAGACGTTTTTTTCACTGTGTTCACTACAACCTGGCCAAGTAAGCAGAGAAAAATACCAGCTCATGCAATGTAATCCCCTACCTCCCCAAAGGAATCAGTGTATAGAGCGATGGATGGAGAGGAAAACGGACGGAGGGGAGAAAAGAACAATAATGGTGTCTACAGTTCAGTATCTGCTCATTAATCATTCATAGGCAGCCAAGTGGCAGCAGCAGGGAGCACAGTGAGATTTCAGGTTACGGTATCAAATCTCAATTTATAAATAGAATAGTTATGGAGCTAGGCAGCAGAATACCATCACTCATCGCCCCCTCCTCCCACCTCCCCCTGAGTATTCACTGTTTTCAGCATGCACTGATACTATGTAACAACCACGGCCCAAAAAGTGGACTTAAAACCGGAGAGCACATGCAGTATGGTGAGCACAGAAAAACTGTCATATTTTTCCTGTATTCTTCAGATTTTCTGTTGGTCATTTGCAAAGATTTAGGAGATTGTTATTAGTTATATGGATATAATGAGTGAATGGGTTCAGGCAATTAATGGAACAGCTAGCACAGACAGTTACTTTACCTTAATTTAGTGCAGACTTAAAACCAAATTTAAGACAATATGAACACTACTATCACATTATTATAATAAAGAAAAATCTATTCCCAGGCCCTACTTCTAAGCACGCCTGCTCCTGCTTGCCCATAAATATGTTTTGGTAAGTGACTCCCCAAGCTGTAGCTTAAGTGGGCGTCACATCCTCTTCTATCATTTCACATCCAATCCTGTCAATATCTGCCCTACACTCCACCACACCTGGATCGATTAAAAAAAAACAACAACTTTCCCCTGATGCTGTTTGTGATAGCGATGCTTCACTGCCACTCATTGACACCGCTCAAGGACAGCGTGTCTATGGATGGCCGTATGAAGAATGGCAGTGTCCTACGAGCCTGTCTCGTGGCAGAGCTGATGAGAGGGGGGTGTCCCATTTTTCCTGCTACTCACTCTCAGAGACATTGTGGTGACAAGTGACACGTTCCTTTGATTTGTGGTTCTCAGAACTGCAACGTCTGACATACTGAGCACATACTGCGTGACAAATAGGCTTTTGTGAATTATTTGTTATTGTAAAATGGGCCAGGAGAGGGTGGCTACTTCTTCATGCATGTCCATGAGTGTCGTTTAACTTACAGCTTTAGTAACATTTTTAAACAAGTTGATGTACATGCAGACATACTGATCATTTTTTACCTTTTTGACATGAGGCATCTCAAGCTCAGCTACAGTTATTTTACACCTTTGATCATGTCAGGCAAGTCAAGCACTGACCTTAAAATTGAGTCTACAAGCTTACTCCACTTGTCAGGCTGTGTCAGTGGTGTAGCTTTAAGTGGTCAGCTTGAGGGAGAGCCTAAGCATCTTAATCTGAGCTCAAACTGCTTTACACAGCATTAACAAGTGAGATGAGCAACCATCAGCCTATCAGTTATTAACTAGAGCCCTAACCCTGAAGCTTGAGCCTTATATCTTGGATTTTGCATTCATGAGATGCTTAACAGTTAGTTTAATAGATGACTTTAGAAAAAAAAACTTTTCTGGCATGGTTGATGTGTTTCAGATGCCAGATTTGGGTAGAATAGGTTACTCTATCCTCACTCTCTCTTGCTGCCTCCTAATTCACACTCTTTGCTATCGTCTCATCCCTTCTCTCACATCTCACATGTACATCCTGTTCTCCTTTGTCTATGGTGTGTGGACTAAATGGAACAAGGGGGACCTTAGAAGAAGAGGCGTTGCGTGTGTGGGTGAGATGTCCGTGCATGGTGGATTGAAATACCTGCGGCGAGTAAATGAAAGCCTCAGCCCTGCACGGTGGCAATTCAGCAGCAGTGCATGTCTGATTGAACACTCGTGCAGGGCAATCCAAACGTGAACATGGTGCAGAAAAGGTTGAATGCTTGCACAGCACAGGTTTAGTGGCAATGTGCATGTGCAATCAAGACATGGCCAGTGCATGTTAGGATGCAGGTGAAAGGATTTCAACGTGCAAATAAGTTGCTACTGCAGGACTAATCTAAATGTAAAAGTAATAAATCAGTTTTAGACCTGTCACCAGACCCTTCAAGCTGTATCTCACATTATTTGATCTGACATTTGTCCTTAATGGTGCTTGGTGCTTGACAATGCCTGATGCAGATATGAGGAAGGAAGGAGTCTGAGAGGAGAGTCTGGAGATGAAAAGCACGTCTAAAGGTCTGCCTGAGATAAGAATGATGTGATGGGGTGTTGTTCAAGGCCAACAGCATAAACAGAACGTCACTCAGTCCGTGTGTGTGGGTGAGTGTGTACATGACATTAGCTACAACATGATTGACATGTTAGAGCAGAGGCTGCAGCAGGCCATAAGCTATTAGAGGGGAGGCGACCACCACATCACTCACCTGTCTAGAGAGCAGTTAGTGGGTATACTATTGATATATGATGTACTGTAGTGTCCTGTCACAGTATTGTACAGTGTCAGAGTCAAGTATTTGTATAGGAGAAGAAAGTTGGCTTCACTGTCTTTTTTAATTAAATCAACCTGTCTGAATAAAGCCTTGCTCTATAACTAACACCTCCATTAGACATTCTGACACCGAAATGGGAAAGTGCATTTTCTGTACCTTTTTAAGTGATCACAATGTCATTCTGTATTTTTAAAACCCAATCACAAGAACAGTCAGTACTATAATTCTCAACTATCTATGCACAACATGTTTTGAGGCATAGGCTATGACTTCTATACAAGATATTATTGTATTATCACAACCCAACATTGATCACCTGGAGGTCAGAGGGCCTCAATTAATGCTCAGGATTCTTCTATTGTCTACATGTACTCATATTGCCTCTTCCCCAACAACACCTCAATCAGCCTCCATTTCCCATCCTCCAGCCTTCACATAGAAGTTTGAGACTTAAAACACCTCAACACACATATTCAGTACAAACATGCACAGCTAACATGTCGGATCTGAACTGGCTTCTTGCTGTTTTGAAAAAAGAAACACCAGTACCTTGTCAAAATCAATTGTGATACCTTCAAGTGCACATTTATATCTCACATACAGCATCTAAACAGAGAGATTTTTTTCATGTATGTAGGTAGGCCAGAATGACAATTTATTATGTTTTTTAAAATCAATTTTTGGTAGATTTGGAATGGAAATTACACCCATACAACCCAGCCCTATGTGTGAGTGAGCCTTTATGATTAGACATCAACTACATACTGTTACACTCATAGCCTCTCTATAGTGTATAGTCATACATATAGTATGTACACTCACACTAGCCTGCTCGAGCTCATGTAAAAAGCTGTGAGGTCTATATTCTGCTGTGGACCTGAAGCTGCCTTGTTCTCTGTATGCTATTAGTACATCTGATCTCTCTTTTAGTCAATGCATGAAGCAATGTATCGTCCATCACTCTCACATCCTAGAGCTAAATTACACTGGAGTCGAGCAGATTCACTCCTCTCCATTTAACCTCCAAGTCTAAAATGAGTTGAAATGATGTATGCAGGCATTGTGTTCGTGCAGCCCACACACACCAGCTTCACTATGCAGTAAAAGATCAATAATCGGATGCACACGTAGCACTTGAGTGACTGGCTCGTAATTCCAATCTCATCTTTCTTCTTTCCCTTGTTCTCCCTGTATTGCTCCTTCCATTGTCTCCACACATCCACGTCTGAGTCTTTCATCACCACTGGACCTCTCACTCAATTCCGCCACCATCTACCTACTATATTCATCTCTTTCTCCCTGCTCCATCCTGTTGCTAATGAGTTCTGGATGTGGTCGGTGTGGGGTCCAAAGCTTCTCCCTTACTGCCGCCTCTCCAGCTGGGTGCTCCCATGGTGCACCAAATGCCTCTCTTGAATATTGAATAAACCCCAGGACCACCTCCGTGCTTCCTGATCAACAGCACTACTATTACCTAGCTATTACTCTGCACGGGGTCTCAGGGCTCCATCAGGATGGATGGGCTTTGAATCTGTTGTGTTGTGGGTGAAGGTAGAGATAACGGGCAGGGGTGGGTTGAGCATTTGAAGTTGTTTGATAATGAAGCTTGCAAACCTTACCTTTTGGTTTAACTTGCTGAAGTTACCTCAAAGCACCTTGATGATGTGCTATTATGGGATGTGCCCAATCAAACACTGACACTAGGTTAACTTGACTGCATGTGTGTAAAATTAATTGCGGCCTTAGATTACCCCTCGAAAGCATGGGTCCTGTCGTAACTAGCATCATGGAAAATGAATTGAAAACACTTATTTCTCTTTTGGGGAGCAATCATTTAAATTTTGAAAACATATTCAATTTAAGATATCAAATATAAGTATAATGTCCTAAGTGTTATTATCTCTTGCTGCAACTCACAGCATTCCATCTGGACCAAAAACTGCATATCCAGACATTGAGTAAGTATTTGTGAAGTTAAGAGTTAGGAGGAGATTTTGAAAACAGAAAGCTTTTATTTTGTATGATTCATTGTTTATTGTTGCTTGAGTGTTGCTGGAGTATTGATCAGGCTTTTCCACAAAACTTATGGTCTTGTCAATAATTATATTACACTTGATCAAAGAATGACTGTACAAGTACTTGCTATTGGATAAGTGTTAACACTGGA
Source organism: Hypoplectrus providencianus (assembly GCA_028566105.1). Lineage (NCBI taxonomy): Eukaryota > Metazoa > Chordata > Actinopteri > Perciformes > Serranidae > Hypoplectrus > Hypoplectrus providencianus. The sequence continues at coordinate 13,334,924 of JAOWBC010000539.1, read as the reverse complement.
GGAGTAACATCAATTCCCCCTTACTGCAACCATTTGTAAGACTTATTATAGATTAAATTCAGTTTCCTCTCATCCCTCTTTGTGTGAGGCACATACACAGTTTTTGCGTGCGTCTTTATCTTTGTGTGTTTAGAATACATTGGTGATGTTGTCCGATTACAAATCCGCAGCTTCAGATTAGTCTGTGATGTAACACCTTTGGTATAATAAACATGAAAGGTAGGAGCAAAGCACTGTGAGTGAACTGATATTTACCTACCATTCATTTTTTATCTAGCCTCTCCATGATAGCCACTTCATTATTCAAAGGCCAACCACACAATTAGCAGCAGCAGATCCTATTGCAAAGCAGCCCCGCTAGGACCAATCAATGCTATTAGATCCGTCAATGTGATTAGACACACTCTTGCATCTTCCTTATTTCTCCTCCAAACTGCTTGTGCTAGGAAAGGTTGTATGCCTTGTTGCCTTTAATTTATGCACCATTGATCCAATCCCATGCCAAATCAGGCTGGTATATTGCAGGAGACATAAACAAAGAGACATTCGGAAGTGGGTATCAGTAATAAGGGCCCTAACAACTATATCTATTTCTTTGGCTTCAACAAACTTCTGTGGCTCGGATATAATATGGTCTGAAAGACAAACTACCTTTCTCTTATGCACTGACTCGTGAGACTCCTGCTAAGAGTAGAAATAACCAGCAGAATGAGAAGCAGTCCGCCCAAACACTCGCCCTGTCCAATCAGAGCATGGAGAACGCTGTCAATCATGATTTTATACTTCAGTTTTACAGAACCAGATAACAAATTCAAACAAACTTATCAGAAAATAAGACCAAACATATGTAATATGATGTGTACTAGTTTTAGCTACCCAAACATGGAAGAGGCAGGGTTTACAGTGACCTATACTGTAGCCAGTCACCAGGGAGCAATCGAGCAAACAAGAGAAAAATAAAAACATAAGCTATTTGCTCATGGGATACCTCGTGAATCAGCATTGAACACCTCACCTTGCTCTGTGACCGTGTCTTTCTATAACTGTTATTTTCTATTCTTGGACCCTCTCTCTCTTTTCCTCCGTGCATAAACATAAAACTAGTTTGATTGTGGCTTGAATAAACCCAAATGGAGCGGCTGCAAAGCTTTTCTACTCACTTCAAATAGAATGTGATAAGAGACTGTGTGTACAGAATGACTGAATAGATCACCACTGTGATGGTATCAGCGATTCACCTCGAGTCTTCACAAAAACGTTGTGTCTCAGTGGTGCCAGACGGATCCTCAGTCGTTTTACCGAGAGCCTCTGTGACCTTGTGGTGAGATGAGAGGCAGAAGCTTCCCTGAGCCCATTGCAACAGTTTTAATTACTGCTGGCAGAGAAATGCTGCTGTACTCTGCCTGTATCAGAGAGATCTGTGGCCACAGAATGTGTGAATGCATGTATCTTAACCTATGCGTGATCTGTGTGTTCGTGCACACTGCATGTGTAAATCTGACACTGGTGTAGAGCTCTCCACCAAAGACCATCCAATTTGGGCCGGCCCTCTTTAAAACCCTCTTACATAAGCCACTACTCTCAGATGTGTGATATCATGCAGCTATTTTTGGCTTTTCCTCTGAAAAAGGCTGTACAGAGTTAGATAAAGAGTAGCCTATTCTTTAAATAATACATTGGAGCTCCCTCTCATATTCGCTGTCCTCACAAAATTGTGCCATAGTTGACTTGGATTGACCTGTAGACTTCTTTGAGATGTCAGGGAACATTTAAATGCGGTAAACTTAAGCCCTATTCTTCAGCTGACCTGGATTCAGTTGCCACATATGACATATCTTTGTCACTGTCCTAGATTTAGCTCTGACATCAAACAGATGGTGATACTTGTCTCATGTCATGATTGGACTTTAATACTCTCAAAAAATTCTGCGCTCCATGGTCCATTTTGATTTACAGCAAAGGGACCAGTTCATCTTCAGTCAACCATTAGTTTGGTTTATAAAATAATAGACTAATGTTGTGTGAATTAAATATAAATAAATATATGCAAATATGACAGAGTATTTACCTAATTTCTGCCTTTACATATTAAACCAAATTATTAACCTTCAAGAAAGACCTAATGGAATACCAGCACTGCAGCAACTTCATCCTGTCAAAGTTTGAAATTCAACATGTGTGTTGCTCTATATTTCTTTCCTAGTAGTAGTAGCAGATGAAACATCAAATTCTGCCAAAAGCAAAAACAACTACCGTACATAAAAACAACTCGGGAAAACTAAATCACCTAAGGGTGGAAGTTGTGGTGCATCTTGTAACCACACAGTCTCTTCCCAGTGCAGTTGTGAGAGGACTGGTGCAATCAATTTAGTTTTAGAAGATCACTAGCTCTTATTAGAGAACCACAGAAGCAGCTCCCACTGTGGGTGTAGCAAACAGCCTTAGCTAAACGGAGATTAAGGCAATGCTGGAAAGACCCCTTGAAGCCCTCTAAGACTGGTGGGTGATTTTGGATTTAGCAGTGGTAGCAAGATAAAGGCCTTTCTTCCTGCTTAATTGATGGCTGTAATCCATGTGTTGTTTTAAAAGCTTGTCTAGTTGATGTGGGAACACAATCCCCTGTGGGTCTGTGCGCAAAGTGTTCATTTGAGGGGCAAAACTGAGGGTTTCCCACTGGTTTGGTGAAGACTTGTAGATTTTGGATCCATGAAAATGGTCTCATGACAGGTTGTTGAACGTGTAAAAGAAAAAGGCAGGGTTGTGTTTTTGTTTGTGTTTTTTTATGCAAATATCATAGACTGTATAAATATAATGGCTGCCACTCATTGGTTTGTTGAAACCAGATTAGCACAGAATGGATTGGGAGCTGGAAAGATGCTATGTTATCAGCTCATCTTAAAAAATTAATACAATTATCATAAATAAAAGAGAACAATCTGACATTTTTTGCAGCCGAGGTGTCGCCCCCTGCTGGCCATTAGAAAGAATGTATTCTTAAGGCAGTTATGCATTAGCTTAATTTTTCAACCCAAAAGGTTGGCTCTTAGGCTTTCATAGAAATGCAAACATATAAATACTCAAGCCCTGTATGCTGTTTTTTTTTTTTTTTTTATAATCTTTTATGTTTCCCATATTTAGGTGGCAAGAACTCAAGTCAAGTGGAGCTGTGCTGTCATAACTGTCGTGTTTTCTCACACCATGAAGTACATGCTCAGGACTGCCAGTCAAAGTTTGACTTTTGAATGCCCTCTGATGCTTTATATAAGTTCTGACATGTCTGTCACTTTAAGTCAGTTACTCTCTTTTCAACCAGGCTGCAGTTTGATTCCAGTGGTAATCAGGTTTCAACGAGTGTACAATTACACCAGCAGTACTGTGATTAATGAGTAGCAAAGATGTCTAGAAGTGGATAGAAGCTTAATGAGAAGATCACAGTCATCCCTAAAGTTAGGAGGTGCTTGAACTCCTCATGGCTTTCGCAGACTTTTAGGAAATCTACTGGTGTACCTCTTGGTCTCAGTCAGAATTATAATATCCTTGCGTCGATCGCTATCATGAATCACAAGTTCTGCTTAATCTCTACAAAGTATGTAATTAACCCTGCACTGATTCATATCGCTCATTATATTACCACAGATAGGACATTGAAAATAGAGCACAGTGCCTTATTATCTCAGCTCCACTGCTAGTGCCTAAATATTAAGTACCTTTCATACCTCTGCTCTGAAAGTTATGCATGTTAACAAAAATGTCTTTGATGTTGGTTCAACACTTTTACAATATTAAAGGCAGGTCTGTGCCATTTCCTGTGTGATTTTTACAATTATGTCATGTAAAATCAATAAACATTATTCTAAAGTTCTACAAATATAACCGTGTGATGCTTTAACTAACAGCTGTTTATGAAGCCATTCAAACTGAATATAGCATAAATTAAACCACAAAGCTGCAGATCTTTGTCTTTTCTGGAGCGTACTGGAAGTTACATTGCACAGACTTGCAAATTCTAATCTTAATGCAAAAATTAATTACAGCCATTTTTGCCTCTGGAGAAAATTAGTGACCTTTTGTTGAAAATGTGCTACAAAGTGGAAGAGAGGAGATAGAAAGCAAAACTTGATTAGCATGGAATTGGCAAATGAAAGGTGGGGTGGGTGGAAATGAGGACAATTGTGAGTGTGGGTGTTGATAGTGTCCGTGCAACAAAAAACAGAAACGAGCAACCAAAATGGAACAATTTTTAATATCACATCTAGTTCAACGCCAGCTGTAAACATTCTCATCATGTTTCATGAGCATGCTTGCACTATATTAATTACTCAATAAATATTCACTAGACCAGTATCAGCTTAAATTACACTCTCCAGCTTTTCCCACTATATTGCATTCACTGAGGTTTTATGTTAGCTGGGAAATATTGAGTTCATTAGCGTGGTAATGCCCTGGAAAAATACTTTATAAAGTTTGCCTTTCAAATTTGGTACAGCCTCCTTTTTTGCTGGAACTTGCTAAGGTTGCAGCAGTTGAACAGAAGAATGTGTTTGTATGTGTGTCTGTGTCTGTGTGTTTGCATGCGTGCGTGTGTGTGTGTGTGTGTGTGTGTGCGCGCTTTTACCTTACCAACCAAGAGATGAATCAAATCACTAAGCTGCTTTCTCTTGCCATCAAAAACATACGCACACACACAACCAAACACACCTATACATACTCCAGGAACACACACACAAAGGCACAGTATGAAGCCAGCTGGAAAGGTCGTGCATACAGGGGTCATCAGTTCCACCCTATATTTACAGGTCTATTCACAGTCACACTTTGAAGGGGCTATTTTGCTGACATTTGAAGTAATTTGAAAGCACTGATTTGTTCACACCTTTAGAGTATGAGTGTGTGTACGTCATGGCCATGTTCCCTTGGTTTCATATCTACAGTGAGAAAGGCCACTGACCAATGCTAGGGCAGGCCTGCCATGTCTGCTTTAGGTTCAGTACACAGTACTTAGCAGTACCACAGTTCTAACAGTTCAAGTGACACCAGCGTAACCTGACAGTTGTCTTGCCAGGATTATTTCTGAGTATTATTTAACCCGAACCATCACACTCACTGTGTTTTTTCTCTCTTGTCATTCCAGTTGTCCTTCGCGGCAACAACCCCAGTTCTGGCAGACAAGAAAAAGTACCCCAACTTCTTCCGCACCGTCCCATCAGACAATGCTGTAAACCCAGCCGTCGTGAAGTTCCTCAACTACTACAACTGGAGCCGCGTGGGGACCCTCACACAGGATGTGCAGAGGTTCTCCGAGGTCAGTGTTCCTTGTTCTTTTTTTCTTTAGAAGATAAACTTTTGCAAGAAGTTGCCAAGGGAAAAAAGTTTCATAGTGAGCTACAATGGAAGTGAGAGTCATGTCGGGTAGAAACCTGATATTATTTTACAACTCTTTGCTAAAACAATAGGTTTAGGTGTTCAGTGTTTTGTCTTGTACAGGAGATTTAAAAAGTAAATGTAAGAGTTGTATTGATATGAGTCTTGCCATCATTTTACCCTCAAGCTGTATCGGAAAAACTTTTCCATCTTTGAAGGTAAAGGTTACCATTTCACTATTATAAAACACTGAATATATTCTCAGTCAGAGAGTTTTTATCTTGTTATATACAGATGCAGAGACTGGGAGTAGCCACTGAACAATGATTGACATTTAAAAAAAAAAAAATTATTATTCATATGATGCCAACATGATTTAAGTGGGTGGAAATCAATTGAATGCAAGCTATTTTCCACTAGTTGAATGAATTAATATTTTTCCACCCACTTAAAACTCTGTGGATGGATTCTCAATGATTCTGAGCAATTGCGAGATTGGCATTTTTGAAGTTAAAACTGAAGCTTAATCCTAACATGTCCGCTATGTTTCATGTCTTTAGTAATAAATAAAAAAAACAATTTTCTGGCAAAAATTAAAGACGAAATTGTTTTTCATCCATTTTCATACCAGCAAAACAGAAATCAATATTTAAATATTAGACATTCCAAGAAAAAATCCATCTGGTAATCTGTAAAGATGAAGAACTTTAGCCACACCAACTTTTATATGAACACATAATACATTTTTAAGCTTGAAGAACTGTTTTGTGGCGGTTTGGCTCAGAAGGGAGAGTCGAACAGTCGTCTAGCAATTAAAAAGTTGCTTGTTCGTTCCACTCATTTGCCTTTTCCAACACATTCTTTCCTTTATTATTCTGAGCATATAGTAACTTCTTACTTAAAAAGAAAAAGCTGATATAAGAATCCAATCCAGCGAACACAGTGAAACCATTTAGATATACAATGTAAATTAAAATCATGCTAAAAATGACCAGAATTGGTGGTACCCATTGAGCCAAACATATTCCTGTTGGTGAAAGGCTTGAACATTAGCGGAACATACACATTTTCCTTGCCTTTGGATGTCGAGTTAAACTCTTGGCAGGGACGTTATATCACATCAGCGTCACAAGAACATTCAGTTAAAAAAAGCCATGTCAGAGGTATTGAAAGGTATTGAGAGCATGAATTTGAGAAATACATTGTGAGCTCTTGCCTCGAGGCCCTAGTTGAAAACAATCTGCTCAGCAGCTGGGGGTGGGAGGTGGAGGTGGGGGGTGTATAAGAAGTCTCACTGCAAATCTCAAAGAGCCCAAATCCCTTTATCTCTCCCCTCCTGAAAGCGCCAAGGGGCTTAGGACGGGAGGAAGACGGGCGGCCCGATTCAATCAACCTGCCACGAGATTGGCCTCTAATCCTGATTTACAAATATGCAAGCATCGCTTCCGTACTTCATGATTTGTACAATCCTCTGTCAAGTTCAGAGCACGTCGGTTTTTTGGTGCATCGGAAAATCACGGTAGCATGTTGAAAAAACAAATGGTTGATGAGATGCAAAGTACTAAAGGTTGTGTACTGCTAAAGAACAGATAAAAATAATAATAGAAAACATTTTGAATCTTTTTGTTACCCTAAATTTAATTCCAGTTTGTGCAACATTTGCACCCTTCACTTCTGTTCTAGATATTCAAATAAACAGTCACATAAGAGTGTATACTGAAAAAAAATTGTGAGCGCTTCTGTTGTAAGCAACAAACCAATTAGTGGCAGAGCGTGGCTGCGGCTAACTACAATATAATGTCAAAAGAAAACTTTGATGGCTACTCCAAGCTGCATCTGTTTGATTCTGTGGCAAAGTGTGGCCAAACTAAGTTGTTGATAGTGCCAGAGAATACCTGCAACCATTCTGCAAACAGCGTCTTTTCAGTCCTGTGGTAGTTGACCTGTTTTACAAAGAATTGCATTACTTTGTTTGTTTTTCAGCATTACATATTTCCATATAACTGGTTTTTGCATGAACCATTTCAAACTTAACTGAAAGTCCTGAAACAGCCAGCATGGCTAACTGCATAAGGAACTACAGCAGGGTTTTTTCCCCAAGGAGAGAAGGGCTGTGTCCAAAATCACTCTCTATCCACTATATAGTGCATTACATGCACACAATGCATTGTGAAAAGCAGGGAGCAGCCAGAGGTAACTTGACCGACAATATTGTCCATTATGCAGTGTGCTTTGATAGAAAGAGGCGGATCGGTTCAAAAAATGCACACAACAAAAGACAGAAATGATCGTATTTTAAAATACATAAAAAAATGTTATTGTTTTGTCGACATATAATAAAATTAAGATATTCAGTCAATTGTGGTTTACCTCTTTAATGCTTCACATATTAACTGCCAGGCCGATGCAACGTCATCTTGTGCGAATGGCTCAGTAGCGAGTAATGTCCAGAGCCATTTTGAGTTGAGTGCACTATATAGTCCACTATATGCTGCTTACTCTGCAGTGGATAAGGAGTAGAGAATGAGGGAGTGATTTTGGACACAGACAAGGTTAATGTTATGTAACACTTGTTCAGGATACAGTCAGAGGCATGCAACTCACACACACACACACACACACACACATACAGTATGGTGTCCCCTGGGACTGTAACCTGTAAGCTCATCACTATTTTTAGGCACACACAAACACACATTCTGTTTGTGGATGGACACTGATGTTATTGTAGTGAGAGATGACAATGAGGGAAGGCTAGGTATTTGTTGGTGTGAAGGTTTCTCTCCCCCCACACACACACACACACACACACACACACACACACACACACACACACACACACACACACACACACACACACACA
>JAOWBC010000539.1:13309055-13326600 GCA_028566105.1 Hypoplectrus providencianus | reverse complement strand
CACACACACACACACACACACACACACACACACACACACACACACACACACACACACACACACACACACACAGCAATCTACATTATTGAGATTGCCAGACAAACAGGGATCACCCAGGAACAGCCATCATCAGCCAGTCAGATGACAGACCTGACTGAGAACAGGATTAGGACTCTGTCCTCTATCTGGAACCCTCTGAGTTTGAGTGTTTAATTACACTACGCCCACTGATAAATTAAGCAAAACTTGTTCTCTCTCAGGTCCCTTTCACAGAAATCTTGCTGACAGTCTTAAAATCGCTCGGTTGTTGCCCTAGTTTGTGCATTACTCAACTTTTTCTTCACCATCAGCTGCTGTTTATTACAAATAACCATGTAATGCAGTATAAATTCCTCTCCATGACTCACCCATGCCATTGTACAGGGGGCATGTAAGGCCATGAGAGGAAGCCATTCAAGGGCTTGTCATCAGGCTGTGGCACAACCGTTTGTCACGCTAGTTTGTATAAGCACATGACTGGCATTATAGTCTGAACTCTGGGATTTGCATGGAGATTTATATGGCCATGTACTGCTGCATACTGTATGAGGGACAGATGCATGCAGGAACCCTGCTGTAGGTCTTCATTATAAAAGTGTAGGTATACATGCAGAAAGCTCAGACAAGCAGATGAAATGATAAAAAGCACCTGCTAACAGTCTTGTCTGTGTGACACTAATAAACACACACGTGTCTACAAAGGAGCTTAGGCTGTGAACGTGCCTGGAAATGAGGTGTTAATGATTTGGGTTAGACCACTGCAGTCTTTTTTTTCCTTACAGTTTCAAACTGGTACCATCTGAGTCATGAAGAAATACGTGTTTACTTACATCGGTGAAAACTCTGACATGGCTGGTTAGCAGATTCATGCAACCAAATGGCTTTACTGTCATGCTGTTTAGTCTCATGATACATTAATGAACAAACTATATGAATTAATATTGGTTTACATAAAATGCATTTTGCAGACATCACTTTTGGTTTTCATTAACCGTAACATTCATTTCCTCTATTTTCAACTATTAATTGCAAAACTAAACAGCAGATAGAAAAATGAGAAAAAAAACTTTATTGCAGCCTGACAAAATGTATATTAGGGTGTAGAGCAATTGTTGAATCAACTATGGAAATGTGCTATGACACAAGCACACGTCTGTACTCCCAATGCATAATAAAAGCCTCTGCAACTCGAGAACCAAAGCTCTGATGACAGAGCTTTTAATTTTCATATACAGTCCATTTAACAGTGAGTCAGTGTCACTGCCAGCAGAATGGAAGACAGCATCCACAGGCAGTGTAGGTGTGGGATAATACTTCACTTTGTCATATTCAGCCCAAAGAATCTCAGGGTATCCCTCAACTTCAGCTCACCAATTTATCTTCATTAAGTTTGTGGCAGTACAGTATGTGTGTGTGTGGCTTATAGAGTTATGTGCAGATACAAACTTTCTGCATATAAACAGAATCATACTGTGTTAATGCCTTTTTGAAAACCAGGATGCTTTGCACACCTCTAACTGAGAGCATCTCAGATTTTGTCCATCATGTGTGGGTGTGTACTTACATATTTGTGTGTGCATGTGTGTATGTGTGTGCACGCATGCTCAGAAGTGCAATAGGATTATTTCTCTTCTGCATTTGCTGCTGGGGATTCCCAGGCTGCCTAGACAATGGAGGATGTTTTTGTTACGCAGGAAAAGCTGCTCACTTTTCCCCTCCTTCCATCCCTCAATCCATCTGTCCCTCTCCCCTCGCCGCTGGCCCCCCCTCTCTCTATCTATCACACTCAGTCCACCAGAACACGGATGCATTTGTCCTTTTCTATCTCAGTGGAGGAAATGCAAAATCAAAACCAGTGAAAATCCTCTTGTGACAAGAGCTTTTTTTTTCCTAGAGGCAAATGGCTTTGTGTGTCAGCCATTGTGATCTTTGTTTGTGTGACTGCATATCAGTATGTCTTGTTTTTGTTGTGGTTGTTGTTCTATCCACCTGTGTGCTCGCTCCAGCACACCTCTTCAAACACCAAACTAACCTGCTGCCATCCCTTTTTCGTCCAAGTTAGTTTCCTCTTCACACCGCAGCAGCCAGGCCTTTTAGATCAGCGCTCAACACAACAGGACATTGTACCTTGTCCAGACCACCACGCCAATTGTTCCTCAAGAGCAAAACCTGGTTGTATTGATCCACTCCAACCTCCCTGTTGTTTCAGCTCAGCAAGCAGTGCATTGGAGGGAATGTTTGTACAGGAGTGAGTGATGTACAGAGTGATTTGGAGCTCCCTCCGGGGTACCAGGGGAGGAGGCGATTATGACAGCAGACATTTAGAGACATGAGGGAAATAAAGTTGAGGTTGTTCAGTTTCATTGATTTTTAGATGGCAGCAATCTTCTAGTTGATTACACAAAATAGTTGTAATGGCTAATTTTAACAGCGGTAACAATAGTAACAGTTGTGATGGTGAAATTAGCAGTAGTGCTAGCATTCATATTTTTATATCCTTGGGGATGCAAACTGCTGAAACTATGCTCACACCACTTTGATGTGCTATAGGTATTTGTGAAGTGGTGCTCCACCTTTAATCCGCTGTTTGAATGTGAAACACTCACACCCTGTTAGCTCGGAAAATGGAGGTTTGTAGTTTCTTTATTGCCGGAGAAAAACACTGGCACACTTGAATGTACAATTGATGTCAACAATTCCTCAATTTAACAGCACACAGTAGTAGTGACATTTCCATAGGAGTTTTTTAAACTGCTCCCTCAGCATAAACCAATTCTCCGCTCTCTATTTCAACCTACTTTTATTTTTACCTCTTCAGTTGTCATAACCAAAAGACAAACGCAGTTTCCTAAAAAAAAACAAAAACAAAACTCACTGTAACATGTTAATTTCTGCTTTAAAAGTGGGCATTTTAATATGGGGGGGTCTATGAAACTTTGTGCTGCTTTTGGAGCCAGCCTCAAGTGGCCAATTGAGGAACTGCATTTGTTGTATTTCCAGATTTAATTCTCAGCCTTGGAGGTTGCTGCTTGGGTTTCACTTAATAGACTGTGTTTCTTGTGAGTTGCATTCTGTACATTGCCAAGGCAGGATCCAATAAGTATTTGAGTAAATATGCGACACATGAATATGGAATTAATCTATTGCGCGCATGCACAATCACAGACAAATGTAGGGCAAACGCCAGGGCCGTCATCTGTTCACTGTTACATGTTGTCTCTGCCAACTGAGCTTGGCATGCCCACTCGAGAACACACCCTCTCTGATGTCTCAACGTGGTCCCTGGTGCCAAGTTTTCAGGTTTGAGCGGAGGGGCTGGACGCTGCAGGGCATGGCCAGAGGGCAACAGAAAAATGTGGCCTAAGGGAGAGAAAAATATGTCAACAGTAAACCTCAGCATGTAAACTGTGGCTAGGTCTGGAGCAGGCTTTTTGACTTGGTAAACACATGTGTAATGTTAATAATGGCTGCATTCCAGTAAGTGCTCCCATGCCAGGACCTTGATACTGTGCATACTAGCTAACTTGTATGTCTATCTGGACCACCTGAATGAAACAGCCATCATTAATGTTATTACTCACCCGTTCTTTTCCAATGAGGACATATCAAAATATCTACAGCAAAAGAAAAAACTCTTTTCTAAAATTGTACATTTGAGGCAGGAAGCCACAGGCATGAATCAGAGAGCGAGATGTGGCTTGATAAAACACCTCTAGCTCGTCATCACGGTGGGGTACCTGCTCCCTTCTCTTTCTTCTCTGATCCCATTAGCCACCATTCCACTGAATCAATACATCAAAGCAGACACACAGCTGCTAAAGATACATGTAGAGTATTACACACATGTCCGCTTCATGTCAAGCATGGATAACCAGTTGAGCGTATTCAAAGCACACGGTACATTCAATACTAATGTGCTCTCTGGATTGTTTCAGAAAAAACAAGTGCATATCACTGTGACAAATGCACATCGGATTTCCTGAATGCTACAACTTGACATCAAACACAGTGAATTAAATCAGAATGATGATGGTTTAGGCAATATGTCTCTGTCATGCTGTAATGTCAAGATGTTTGTCTTTCTGTCTTCCCTTTAACAATTTAATGGGTTAGGGGAAACTGACTGCAGGATAATATAAGAATTTCAACATTTTGTTCAATTTCAATAATATATTTTTAGACCATATAGACATGATATTGATTAGTGTCATCAGTGGATTCAGAGATCTATCTCTGACAGATGTAATTACATGAGCATTACCATCTTTCTTTCAATGCTGACTTTCTCAATTTCTCTTGAAACCCTCACAGAGATGCTAAACATATCTTGTGTGTTGGTACCAGAGGCAGGGTGCCATGTTACAGCATCAATATTTGATGACTTTGGAAAGAGAACTACCCAGGCATATGTAAGGTTAAGGATGGCCGTATGCCACATCCGATACACAGTGAATTGTTTTAGCTGCCAACTAGACAATTCCCTGGGATGGTGTCACTCATGGCGATGCATACCAAAACTAAGAATGTGTTGTAGATAAAAATAGAGAACAAAGCAATGAACACAGTGAAATATCAACCACACTCATGTTTATTCTCCTTATTTCTTTGCTTTCTCTCTCTCTCTCTCTCTCTCTCTCTCTCTCTTCCTCTCTTATAGGTGAGGAACGATCTAACTAGTGAGCTGGAGAAAGCAGACATTCAGATTGCAGATACAGAAAGTTTCTCAAACGACCCCTGTGTCAACGTCAAGAAGCTCAAGGTAAGTCATCCGGCCTGGCAAATTCTCTTCATAAAAAAATGGACAAGGTCAATTCCATTCAAATATTCTCAAATACATCAAAAGACTAGGAGTTAGTTTAGTATATGTGAGCCAAAGTGAATCCTGCATGATACGCAGTTTAACTGAAGAGCAGGGCAGTTCTCAGTGAGACCGGTGTAGGTCTAATGAGGACACGGTACTGGCTGGGGGGTCTGTAAAACCACCTCTAATGACCTGATCTGACTAATGGGTGGTTGATTGGCCTTTTAAGCAGAAAAATATATACACACATGGATAAAGGATTTCTTATTTTTTCCCGTCTCATCTCTTCCTTCTTCTTTTTCTCTCCTCTGAAATTAAATGAGACAGAACAAAATTAGACCATTATTGGGCCAATATTGAGATGGTAGACCTGTACAACTCTACACCATTTACTCCTGGTTTTAGCATGCGTGGTTGATCAGATTGCTTTGATGAAGCGAAAATGCATGAAATTCAGATGTAGATGCAGTCAAGTGTGATGGCTAAATTATCCAAACTATCTCCAGAGGCAATCAGAGATGTTTCTGGCTTCAGTTTTATATGCACAGTGAGTCAGTGCCACATACAGTTTACGGTGGGAAACTGTCAGTGGAAGAAACGCAAACAAATGTCCAATTGCCTGGTGAAATCCAATCAGTCACATTGATCTTTATCTTTGTTTATTGTGCTTTTTCCTCTTTTTGTTTTTGGCAAATAAATGACAAGAAAACAAACAATCAGAACAGATGAAGCAAGAAAGAAATGGAAAAGACTTAATAGGATTATTTAGATAACATTATAATCATGATCTTTAATTTCTTAAGACATGACAGTTGTTCATACTACTGGCATTACTGGAAAACTATTCTTATAAGTGAGGGGTATTTCAAACATTTTGTGTAAGATAGTATGAACACAAGGTAACAGGTGACCATAGGCAATAAAACTGGGAAACATCTCTTATGCTATGGATTGGAAAAGTCATATGCATAGAATATTAGATAAGTCCACCTTGGTGGACTCCATGCTGGATATAATTACATATTCTAGCACCTAAACATCTGTCCACCCAGTGATCAACACATCTGGGTAAAGAATGTGCTCAACCACGTGGGATGTGTTTTCATTCACCTCTCCTATGATGGAGGAGTAAACCATCCTTAAATTATTCATGGTTTTGTGTCCTGCAGTTGTAGCTGGATGGAAATCTGCAGCTGGGTCTTCCAGCCCTAGAAATTAATCTGTGCCGACCATAGTGTGACTGATTCCCAGGCCAATCAGCTTGCTGCACTAACCTCATCACTTATTGCTAACCGTTAACATTCAAAGGTTTTTGGACCGAGCTTGTACATGAACCTGGGCTCGATTATGTGCATCAATATTTACGTAGGGTCAGTGGTGGAAGAGGCTATTTGGATCCTTTACTTAAGTAAAAGTACTAATACCACACTGCAGAATTACTCAACTACACGTCAAATTTAAAATTTACTTTATGTAGTGGAGTAGAAACTAAAATGTTTCCCTTAAAATTTAGTAAAGTAGCAGTATAAATTTAAGTTTGTATCACAAATACTCAAGTAAAGTACAAATACCTCAAAGTTTGAGGTGTGAGGGAGAATAAATATATTTTTAAAGCAGGTTACATAGCACAGTGAAAGAACAGATGCTGGAAGCACAGTAGGACAAGTGGAGAAGAAGAAAAGGAAACATGTCTGATATGAGAGTGAAGGATATGACGTATGCAACATGGAGCGAGTTGAAGGAAATGCAACAGAGAGATGACGAGACAGAGGGATAGAGAAGGAACAGGCAGATAAGCTGTCTTTCCTAAAATATATGTGTAACTCTCCATGTTGAGGGCTGACATTTTAAGCTGACACCATCCTTCCTTGATCAACTCTAAATATGCAAATCACAGTGTCGCCTCGAAAGCCTTTCAGAGCGTCTGGATTGGTTGGGCGGGGGGGGGGCCTCTGACACCCTAATGGTCCGTTTCCCGCTCATCTCGCAACAGCCGTTTGCCGTCTCTCCGACAGCTACGTAATATGATGAGGTAGAGGGTGACACAGATTTCGTTGTGAAGGCTCGTCTTTTTTTGGTTCACTGTTGTGTGTGATTGTGTGTGTGGGGGGGGATAAGGGGGCCATGGCGTCACTGTGTGATCCACAAATAGAGCACTTACATCTGTGATCCAGCTGGAATATTCAAAAAGCAGACAGGCCTCTCAGCTGCTAGGCGTCGAGGCAGCCTTCTACATTTCTCTGTCACTTTCTGTTTTTTTTTCATTTTCATCTCTTGTTCTTTGTCCCAAGTTCCCTGTTTGTTACTGGACAGGCTGACAAAACAACATTAGAAAACAAAGCAGGCTTACACACACACATACACCCACGCTTGCCTTCTAATCCTGCTCACAATCACTTTCTTCCCCTTTAAATTGAACACTAAATTACAATGCCTGCAGACATTTTAAAGACCTGAGCTTTTTAACATTTTTGCGACCCATGGCCAGTATAGGGAGCATGTATTCAATGGAAGCCCACATGAGATAAAATGTCCTGAAATCTAAATTAAGTCCAAAACACTTTATTATTTATTACGATTCAATAATTTATCATGCATTCAGAACTCCTGCCCCTCAGATCTGACGTAGTAGAGGATGGTCTATTTCTTTTTTTTAGCATTTTTGTATCAGTGATGTAGCCATTTTTGCACAATAAAGGTCCCTACACACATGTAAAAGTTTAAATTTTATTATTTTATGGTTGATTTGTAAAACTGTCTGTTAATTATTGTATATTTCAGTTTTCCTTGGGTCCTGAATACATTTGTGGTGGTCTTTGCACCCATATCCACAATCTCCCTGCAATAGAAGCTGAATATTGGCTATGATTATAACAAATAGAATAATAATATAATCCCAGTTGTAAACAAAACTTTATACAGAATGTAATGGGGGTAATACAAAATGATTTTGTATGCAACCCAGAGGATTTGCTCCAGACAAATGGTCTGCAATGGTATTATCATTATACGTTTGTCTATTTCATAAGGTCTGTTATTGAAAATATCATCAGTGTTTTCTTGGCTCTCTTTTCAAACTGATAAAGCACCTCTGCTTGTCCAAATCCCCAAATAGCACCAGGTTAGAGCAAAAGTCTCACACAGTGAACACAGAGCACACAGTGCTCCTCACATCCAACTTTAAGCACCAATCCAAAACAAACTCTACTTCTGAGGCTCCATTTGAGTTTTGGACAAGGTCAGGAATGCTGTATGGAAGCCCTAAGAGACCAGGGAGAAAAACAATTCTGATCCATTTTTAAAGTCTGATATAAAGTGTGCCTCTACTGTTTTTAGGACTAAAAATCTGTTGAGGAAAACAGTTTGCTGTTTTTCATGTTTTTTTTTTTTAAATTATTATTTTATAAAAAATTTTCTTATCTGTGAAAACAGCACATTTGTCAGGATGATTTTCCAAAGTATTATCCAGGTTAAAAAAAAGTAAACAAAACAAACAATAAATAAAGCAAGTTTAGAGCAAACATAGAAAATGGATCACCACTATTTTTTCACCAGCTTCCACTATGCTCAGATGTTGTGGTGCATAATGCGATTTTCTGTTAATTGCAGTTTAGAAAAACATGACAAATATGTGGTCATAGTGTGTACATTTAATGCTCACCTAGGATCAATTAATGATCAAGCATACACACATATCTATTTGGCAAGTGCACAGCACACTCACTGCACAGCAATCATCACAGGAAGACAGGGGGAGGGTTCAGTGGGTAGAAGCAACGCACTGCCCAGTCTACAAATCACGTCTCCCACAAGCTCATAAAAGGCCATCATTAGTACAATATGTGTGTGTGTGTGTGTGTGTGTGTGTGTGTGTGTGTGTGTGTGCCTAATAAGCCTTAACAGTGCCTGATTGGGCTTATGAGGTAGGGTATTACTCAAACCATTATCACATATAAATCACCATCATAAAGTTACAAACAACCCTGTCACGGATAAAGCAGTCAAGGCTGCCCTTAACACTACCCTCTGTGAGAACAATTATTGTTATAGTTATATAAAAGCTCAAGCAATGAGGGTCATTTATGGCCCTGTAGTGACCCAGTCCATCTGTAATGGGCAAACACAACACTCTCACTCCTGCCCTTGCCCACAACTACGCTATCTTTTTGTGTTTTTGCCAGGCAGGCCAGAATTTATACTGAGGCTGTGGTCCTTGGCCGTGGCTGGTGTCATTTGGGTTAAGTGCCTTTCCTCCAGGGAAGGGCTGTGTTATTGAGTAGCCACTGGGAGTTCATACACACATATGCACATAACATGCACACACATAGTAAAGCAAGAGTGCACCCCAGAAAAGTTCAGAGTTATTACCTGGCCTTCTTACACATCTACACACAAACACATTGTGATGGTGCCAGAAGATTTGAACACCACCAAACCAAGGGTTTCATGTAAATCCCTCCTTAAATTTCCCAGCATGCTCTCTGGCTCTAACAGAGCAAACACCAGAGAAGCCTCTCTGAAAGATCTCATCCTCTATCATTTATGTGTTTGTCAAATATGCAAAGCCAGAATGTGCATACATGATATTATGATGAAATTAAGCTGCCGTAAAATTCAAGGGCAGGCAGAGTCCATTAACTTCTATCTCACTCTAGATAGATGAAAAGATATCCATTGATTTATCTGTCATCGTGTATCTAACTGATCTAAGTCCATCTAGATTCTGTAGATTCATAATCTATCCTGAAGATCCAATGTATTTGGAGGAATAACTACAATGTTTGGCTGTTGGGTAGCTCTGTGTGTCTAATCGCCTTGAGGAACTGGAATTAAGATGACAGTGATTGGTTGCCCCCTCTGATCTGTGGATACATGACATATGGTAGAGACTGCCTGAGGGTAGAGGACATCATGAACTGTATTCAAAATGGCTTCTCATTATCCACCATTAAGGCAGGACACCATGCAGTAGGTTCAGGGAATTTACAGCGTATTTATCGCTCCATTGTTGTTGTTATTTTTTTTTTTAAACAGAAATACTGATTTGAAACTATTACTCGCCTTAAATTCTTGAAGAAATAGGAACAATAGTAAAGGGCTGCCTAATCAAACTAACAAAGGATGAGTTACTAATATACAAATGGAAATTTTCCAGTTAAAGTCATTTATTTTTTAGCTATCAGTACAGTTAAACCTCACTATAAAACCTGGTTTATAATTTAATTTCGTAAATGCCCTGCTTTAAGTAAGCAATGCCTCTAAAAGCTTTCAGTGTACTGTTGTTTGCAATGTATAGCATTTTCACCTAATCAATAAAGTCGTAACTGAACACCTGCAGCTGTATGTAGCACTTAAAGTACATGACATCGCCATAGAAAACGCATTCAATATTAACTATGTTTTCCCTAAGAATGAGGATCTTATTACAAGACAGCTGTTGGTGACGAAAAACAAGCTGAAAAACATAATAAAGTGGGTCCTCCATTGAATTCTATCTTTAGTAACATAATGGATTCTTTCAGCCTTCAGATTTCCTTTATATTTCTGAATGGAAACTGACCTTCTACATTTCTTGCCTGTCTGTCTGAACTGAATAACGGCCTTAGACTGTTTCCCATGCATCACACATCACCTCCAGCCATGTTGACCAGATATACATTTATCAAACCAGTGTCAGTGTTATTGGATTACATTTGGGGCAGTTTTGTAATGTAATATTTGTGTGTTGTCACCATCTACGCATGAGAATTATTGTGTGTGGGGGCCTGTGCTTGTGTTTGTACAGTGCTACACATATGCATGTGCACACTAAATGACAGACTGTTGGCCCCAAAGCCTGATCTTTTTTCCCACCATGAGACATGCTGCACTTCCACCCAGGCAATCTGTATTATTTATCGAGTCAATCACCAGGCCTTGTGCTCTGAATCCCCATGTAAATGCTGCTCCTCAGCCTGGTTGGCAAAGAAGGCAGTTCTGCCCGCTGACACTAATGTCTCTGTTGTTATGGATCGACACTCGGCGACTTGATATTGCTTTAGCCTCTCAGCCAGTGCTTCCCAATCGGATCCCACATGCTTTGTAGCCACTGATGATGTAGACATAGTGATGATGCGGCACTCACAACGTGATGAATCTCTGTTTGTTAAGTGGGAAGTTGCTGAATGACGGACTTCATTGAACATGCAGTTAGCCTGGAAGTGCAGTTCCAGGGTCATTAGCAGACAATTCTTCTTATTAGAAATGCTTGTGCATGTGTGCGCTCATAATTAGCATTCAGGTAATGACGTGTTCGGTTTTCTTTTCAGGACAACGATGTGAGAATCATCATTGGCCAGTTTGATGAGAACCTGGCCTCTAAAGTCTTCTGCTGTGTAAGTCCTCAGCCTTCAATGATAACCCTTTACTACCAAACTGTATGGTTGAATTAAAATGGCTCAGAAGCTGAATGGTAAGAGAAGATGCAGTTCTGCATGTAATAATCTGTAATAACTTCTACTGTTAACATCCGGTGTGCATTGTGCAACGCCCTCATTTGATGACACATCCTTGATTACAATGGCTCTGCTCAAAGCGGTGGAAATGTGGGCTGATTGACTAGATAGCACCCAGATTTTAAGAATGCTTTCACACATGAGGTGTTTGGTCCATTTGCCTGTGTGAATGCTCAAACAAACTGTGGTGCAGACCAAATAACCAAACGAACCAAGAGTTTTGTTTTCTTCAGGTGAGAACACAGTATGAATCAAAGGAAGGAAGAGCATAAAGGCTCTGCACGTTCTGTGATGATTTTGGGTGGAAATTTGACAATTAACACCAGTTACCATTAGGCGCAGGCTTGAAAAAATTCTCATGGACAGACGTGATCTAATGATGAAGCAGGCACTTATCAAAATATGGCCAGGCGATCTCATTACACAGTTGCTTGTGGCCACACACAAAAACAAAAAAGTTTTGACAAAAAATGTGTTTAAAATGCTTGGTGAGCTTGAGAAATTACATTGATAGTGAACCAACCCAAGTCTTTGTTTCCAGTGATTATACACAATGAATACATCATTATGAATATTATGTTCCATTTCTGCCACAAGGTTCCCTAAATTGGTTATTAAAGTTAGACTCATACGTTTTTTCTTCTCCCCCTCCCAGGCGTACAACCTGAACATGTTTGGCAGTAAATACCAGTGGATTATCCCTGGTTGGTACCAGGGCAACTGGTGGGAACAGGCCAACAGCACCAACTGCACCACCAAGAAGCTGCTCACAGCCATGGAGGGATACATCAGTGTCGACTTTGAGCCTCTCAGCGCTCGCCAGATCAAGGGCATCTCTGGCAGGGTGAGTGACACCCACTGTTGTACTTCAGAAACTGTTGTTGTAACAAGTGATTTAATGTGTCAGGAGACTTGAAGTCAAAGTTTAATTAAAACAAGTGAGAAAAATCAATGAGGTGAATAACCCACCACAATACATTCGACCTTAGTTTTGAAGTTTTTTTCAAAGACTGGGTGGTAGCCAGATGTGGTCGAATTATGCTATTGATTGTACAGTATAGCAGCCGGGGTGAATTAATTAAGAATGAACTGTGAATATTTGGTTTAGTTTTTGTTAAAGGGAAATTCACTTAAGTTTTGTCTGTTTCTTCAAACCAGAGCTTAGTCTTTACTGAGTGTTGAAGGTTTACATACTTTTGTATTTTGTTCTCAAATCTTGTATCATTGCTGCGGCTGCAACCTGAAGTCCTGCTGTGGCTGTGCATATAATATGTAAAGACACCAGAGATCTATCTCGACAAAAAGACATCTTAAATGTATATTTTTAAACCAAAGGTCTTAACCTAAATCAATCTTTGGATTTATTTTCACACTGCATTACCCAGCACAGGAGCATTGATGCTAAAACAGCATTTCCAGTAACTTTACATCTCAAACTGTGTGGAAAATAATCTTTTTTGCTCTGGACAAAGTTACATCATTAATAGTACATTTTAAACGGTTGTACATTAATGAGTGATTCTAAGGAAAAACCTACTCAGAAAGTAAGGAGAGGCACATTTTCTCGTTTTGAACCGCTCTGTTTTACTCTGTCTGTCAGACCCCTAAGGAGTATGAGAGGGAGTATAGCCGAGAGCTTCAGCAGAAAGGTGTGGAGGCCAGCAAGTTTCACGGCTTTGCATACGATGGGATCTGGGTCATTGCTAAAACCTTTACTCGAGTGATGGAACTGCTGCGGGTAAAACAACGGCAAAACACCTACCACAACTTCACTGTGGATGACCGTGAAGTGGGAAAGTTGGTGCTGGACGTCATGAACGAGACCAACTTCTTTGGTGTTACAGTAAGTTTCCATTTTCCACCGTAACAGATTTACATTGTTAACTAATTAACTGATTATCAACTGTATTAGTTTAGCAACTTTGATGCAAGATATGAATCTCAAAGTGCTTTGCAGTAAGGAAAGGCAGAAATGTTACCTTGCACTGCAGCTGTGTTCAGTTAGCATTAATTTAAACATAATGTAAAAATGGCTTCGAGTCCAACATGTAAAAACCTAAAACTGGATTCTTCACTCATTTTTATATTGTGCACTGAGCCATCAGAGCGCTCATTGTCTACATTTAGTTGACTTGTGCAAAGTGCAAACACAAGGATACTCTCCAGACACTCGCTTACTGTACATTTACAAGTACATGCTGAAAAAATGTTTATATTAATATGAATGAGGCACATATAGTGAGGGAGAGGGAGAAACACACCCATATACATTCAATTTATATGCAGATACAAGCAGGATGTAAAGCAACACAAGCAGAACACCATAAAAATGTTATTGCCGATGAAGAAGCATCTTTTTGGCAAAATTAAAACATTTAGCTGTAAGTGGCCATGCAGTAAGGGGCCATTCAAACTATATGCTCCATGTTTTTACAGTGTGGAGAAGGCAAATGTCAGAACAGAACATAGAGGCATTAATTACTGCTCTGCAAGGCTGGAAGCTTGTTTGCAGAGAAGGTTATTTAGCCATCCTTGTGTCTGTATAAAGCCTAAAGTGGTGTCATTTGGTGCTGCCGACTCACTCCAGTGCATCCCGGATTGATCCTGGTGGCTATGCTGGCTACAAGCTGTCTGTGTGCGTTTGTGTGTGTGTGAGTGCATGTGTGTGTGTTCACTTTCCCTTCCTATTGAGCTGTTAGAGGATATCTCCTGTTCCTGTGTAAAGGCCACTCCATTATTAGAGGATACCATGCTGCTCCCAGCCTAGACAGCCACTAGGCATGCAGGGCCTTACAGTAAAGCAGAGCATTACTCATATCATATTCATAACTGTGTTTACATATAAATGGCCAGAAAATTGCAAGTGAAAAGAAAAGGGAGACAGATTGTCTGTCCTGGAGAACCACAGAGGAAGTCTTCAATGAATATGCTACGTTTTCTCATAAACATTGACTGAATGTAAGAGACTAAAGCCGAGATGGGACTTAAGAGAGGAATGATAATAGTTATGAAGACATGAATACAGATTGGTATAGAGTTTATATATCAACAGAAGAGGAGAAAAAAGGAAAGTGAAAGGACTCTAGCCTTGGAGGAACACGGTACAGGCTACGCATTTGTGTTATTGGGAAGTCCTTTGGGACTACCATCCCTGGGGGTGTATGCGTGTTGCAGCGCTCCACTAAATCCTCCGGGTCGCCACCCCTCTACTCTCACCTCTCTCAGCACAGACCCACTCGTGGCTGCTGATCAGGAGCAAGCCGACATTGAGTCTATCCTCAGAGACTCAAGGAAGCAAAGCAGTGTAGGAATATTGATGGGAATGAAGCATTTTGTTCACGTTTTACTCTAGGTACACAAACTGATGATGAAGTCCTGTAGGGTTGTTTGGATAAGCTAGCAATCTTATTCTCTTCTTTTATATAAATATTGACTCATATTGATCCAACACATCAAGCAATCAGTGCTAGGAGATGCACTCAAATCCTTTACTAGAGTACAATATCCTGTACTCATCATAAATCAAGTTTGGGTGTTATAGATGCTGTAGAACATTAAAACCTTACAATCCATAAAGAAATATACACAGCCCAAATTCAGAAATTGAACTTTTAAATAAGCTGTCAATTTTGTGTTACAACTGAACTATAAATGTGTAGAAAGTACCACCACATTGCTGCATAATGTGCTTTTGGAACATTTAAGCACATAAACACACTCTGTTGGAAGCCCAAAATATAAATGTTTTACACACCTTATAGACGTAACAGTAAGGACATGGCAGGGATTGGACAGGAAATCTGTATGCTGCTGTTTTGTTGATGTCATGAAGAGAAAAAAAACAAAAGCATCTGAATTTTCTTTTTAATGATGTTTTTATTTTGACAACCACAATCCTAACAAGAATAAAAACAACCCGAGCAAGAATATTGTGCATGTGGTAAACGGCGGCAGTGCAAGACGGCGGCAGTGCAGAATAATTAAATGCATCTTTGTAGCAAACGATTTGCGATCTGTTGACTATTAAAGCTGTTCTTTTAAGGGATTACATGAAATTAGATCAAAAGGGTTCCCTGCATGTATAGCACACACTTAGCACATAGAAACCTCTACCCACGCACAACAAACAAAGATATAGGAAGGCAATTTCCATTCCACACTGCATACATCTCTTATCCTATTTCATATTCTGATTTCAAAAGCGGCTGTTGCACAATTCACTTGATTTGCTTTTTGAATTGCAATGACTTTGACTGTGTTTTCAAATTAATGCATGTGCAAGCACCAGTGAAATTGCAAATTCTGGCTGGTTACCCTTGGTTAAAATGTTATGTGTGCTTGATCATACGGGATCATACCCCGACTTGAGCTGCGTGTCTTTCCTGATGTCACGATTTTATGCTGTGTGTTTGCTGTGTAAACATGACTCTCATGGGAGCAAAGCGTGTCCGTTCTTCGCTGATCTCAGACCTGCTGCTGAAACCGTGGCAGAGGCAGCTGCTGCAGCAGCAGCAGCAGGAGAGTGATCATGGAGGGCTCCACGGTATTGATCTGGCTGCTGTCAGGGCCATTGAGAAGAAGGCTGACATTAGCTAGGAGAGACTTTCAGGGCATAGAGAGTGCAGATAGCTGCTGGAACCACAGGATGATGTACACTGGAATTCACCAGGGAGAGCTGCACAGGATGAGACAGCATGCAGTGATTGGGGCTGATGTGTGTGTGTGGGTATAGGTTGTTTTGCTGTATTTTTAATCTGTGGTCAGTAGTCATCGTGTTGTTATCAGTGTCCTTCTGGGCACAGTCACCTCAAACTGACACGCTGAGGTGAAACAGAGGGGGGAGGGTAATGTGCATCTGTTTTTCTCTGTTTCTATGTCTGCCTCACAGTTACATTCACATCAACTGTTCCCACCTCAAACCCTGAAAACCCCAAGGATGTCACACCTGCAGCCCACAGACTGACATCTCATTTGACCCCACAACACCTATCACAGACAGTATTCTCACCTCCACAGACAAAGTGATACCTGGCCACCTCCACCGTCTCACCTCAGGAAGACACATTCACACACACTTGCACATGCACACCGAGACACAGTGATTGCTCCATCAGTCACCATTGTGACGCAGGTCTGAACGTCCTTTGAATACCAGACAAGGGACACCTGTCTGGGTCAGTACACTCCAGTGAGGTTGTCTGAGCTGCATAGGAGCATAATACCTCGTAGAAAGAGGCTTTACAGTAGCTTCTTTGAATATTGGTCAAAGGAGGTTAATTTAATCTTTGTAGCACAGACATTTATTTCCAATTAAGAACGTCGGAGTCAGTGCCTCTGCATATGTTTGATACACTTTGCATATTCTCCAAGCCCTGTATACACTTGAGAGAACAAATTGGGAGGCTGTTAAAATAACTACACGCCATTTCAATAAGGTTTGTGATAGCTCCACTTTTGCTGATGTGAAGGGCAATTATGGTGGCGATGCTAATGCACGGCTGGAGCACGGCGGCGGCGCTACTCTAGAAACCTGGATACATACACTCATAGTCATTACGGGTTCAAGTCAAGTTCCCCTATTTTCAACCAACATTGTCTGACCCTGTTTACACAGTGCAGTTATCTGAATGTAATACCTAATGAGCTGAACCGAGGTGCACGGCACTGTCCTACTTAAACTACGGGTATAATTGCAAAGTGTATTATAGGAAAGACCAGCATGTGACAGAATGAACATGTTAACTTTCACAAGTCAAACTGACACTGCGGTGTTAAGATTGTCAGCAGAGGACCTGTAGTGCATCACCAGGCAACCCAGTAGATTCCCGGGGTTTCAGGAGTTCAGCTCACACAAATGCATCATAAGGGACACATACATGCACATAAGCACGATGTTCTAACATATTAAGTCCATACACATTGACATGCTTGCACGCACACACAGAGACAAACATCAAAGATGCCACACAAAGAGTGGGATTCAAACAGAGGGGTGGGATCCTGCTCTGCTACTTCAAAGCTTGCCATCTTTTTGAGGCAAAATTGGCTCACCGGCTTCCTTCCCAATATTCCCCCCTCAGCTGTCTTTTAATCAGCCAATGCAAATGCTCTCCTTCTCTCTCTCTCTCTCGCTCTCTATCTATCTATCTATCTATCTATCTATCTATCTATCTATCTATCTATCTATCTATCTATCTGTCTGTCTGTCTGT
>JAOWBC010000539.1:13276120-13308955 GCA_028566105.1 Hypoplectrus providencianus | reverse complement strand
TGTCTGTCTGTCTGTCTGTCTGTCTGTCTGTCTGTCCGTCCGTCCGTCCGTCCGTCCGTCCGTCCGTCCGTCCGTCCCCTGCGTCTGTCCACCCCTCTGTCTCTCACCTGTTTTGTTAGCCAACCAGTAATATGTAAACCCAGTTAAATGTGTAATTAAGGAGCTCTGTAAGCAGATGGCAGGCTGAATTAATTGAACAGTCTTGGTAGATGAAGAGGGAGAGAGAGATAAAGAGACAGAGAGAAGGAAAAAATAGAACAAGAGGGAGAAAGTCTGAGAAAACATGGGAGAGATAAGGCGACAGAAGCCAAATTGATTTGAATATGTCTTATGATATTGCCACAAAGTTGAATTGCTTTTGTCTACCTTGTCTGCGTTCACCAGACGCCGCCTGCTTGAAATTGCTTGTCTTATTCCTGTGGATTTCAAATCTGTCAAAAGACAGTCTATTGTTATTTTTGTTAAGGGTGGTTTTTTGACCGATAAACTCCTTTTTTTGGCGAGAAATGAATATTGAGAAGTAAACTTCAGAATAAAGCCATAGCTGCAGTCACTGACCACTACACACATTTCCAAATGTGAGACACATTTTGAATGCTTCTAAGCCCAAACTTGTACCAATGCTATTTAAACAACCATAGTTAAGTTAAGCAGCTTTGCTGACCTGATGTAGTTCCAAAAATATTAGCAAATGAATTGGCCGAAAGATAATTTTGTTTACCTCTATAAACAGATCAATTTCAGCCACTTCTAATCAAATGAGATGCAGCATGTGCAGGAGCCAAGACTCTGCCCTTTGCCTACTAACACTCCAGCATCAGGGAGGCATTGTGCATAAATTTAGTCGAGCTAAGCTCCTTTTTTCCACTGAAATTTACTCTACCTCTTATGCTGCATCTATTTTCACAGTTTGCATAGCTCAATCCATATGACCTATATGTGTTTTCAATGTTTTATTTTATATTATACATACATATTTATTATGTTTTCCTTCTTTTCAGGGCCAAGTCATGTTTCGGAACGGAGAGAGGATGGGCACAATAAAATTCAACCAGTTTCAAGGTATGTGTCACTGCTACGAAACTCTTTCACAGTTGAACCTGTCCTGAATTTTTCCTTCTTTTGTACAGTTATTTGAGTGATCCTGATTATAGTGTGTACAGTAATTCTGCTTAAAATGGAAAACAGTGTTGCCATGTTAATGTCCGTCACTCCCACCTCCAGCCATCCACACTTGCTTTTGACACGACTCCAGTGAGTTTGAATTAGAATTAGTGTTACTTTACGTTTAAATTCTGACTCTTGCACATCTGTGTTCAATAAAACCTGAAATTGTTTCAGAAATGTTGCAGGATTACCACCATTTTTGGAAAGCCACTTACAGTTTTTGTCAAGCCTGAAGGCTGCAACGGTTGATATACCAGTACTGATAATGGATCCTGACCAATAGGGCTTAGGAAATGCTTGCAGTGGAGTCATACAGTGTACACAGGAACGGGAGGCAGGAGGATTTAACAGTTTTGAAGTCACAAGCATTGTACTCACATTTATCTTTTTAGTTGTTTTTCTAGAGAGGATTGTCATTATTCGCTTGACTGCAAGGGTTGTTTGTCAGAAAACATAAAACATTTAAGACTGTCATTTTTGTGAAAGTCCCAAGCCATTACTGTGTGAGGAGTTATGTTCCCTCTGTGTCTGTGTGGGTGTGGTTTAGTTAATTTTAGACCTGGAAGTGCAAAGCCTTTGGTGTTTTCTGGGCTTGATCTCTCCTCTGTGGTGGCAGGATGTACGTCTGTCAAGGTTTGCACTTAATAACATGCCTTAGTACTCCCCGTCCTCATAGCATCATCCTGAGGTTGTTTTTGGGCCAGCAGGGCCCGCAGAGTGGGAGCATAACCCAGAGATTGCATCTTGATGCAGGGGATTCCCAGCTCCCAGGCTCCCCAGACTGTATGTAGCAAACTGCATGGGGCTGTTCAGTCCTCCCTGCCTAACCATCTTATCTCCCCCACTGCAGAGGGGCTTGATCCCTCTGGCTGCATACATCACACTGTGTGTGAGAGATAGAGGGCAGTGTGCGAGTGCTTATGCACATTCTTGTGTGTGTGCTTTGCTTTGGTGTCTGACCACATGTGTATGCTAATGCTGTTACCGCCCAGGCTCTGTGGGTTTGACCAAAAAGGAGACTACATATGATTTAGAAATTACTTTAAATATTTTATGTTTAAAGCAGGAGAGGTGGTATTTCATTCATAAATGAACATCCACTGAATTTGAGCCTTTACCAAACAAGTTCTCACACAAGTTGTGGCTTCTGGGGTGATGACCGCTGACCCTCCTAAACAGTGCCAATTTCAGTTTCAGCAATGCTTGGGGCAGGGAGATACAGTCAGGTCACCTGCAGGCATCTGTCAGAAGCACTGACTGTGTTTGTTTAATTACTCTCACTGCCAGAGGAGAGAAGCCATCATGTTTTGATAAAGGCGCACTTAAAAAACAAAGTCAATTTCATGAATTTTTTTTTTTTTAAGTGATTTTTGTTTTGTGAACCTACAACAGCCTGTAAATCTGCATTTATAATCTGGTGTGAAAGTACAAACAACTACAAACACAATGAGGAGCTATTTCAAATGCACTGGATCCAACTGACATACTGCATGACATTAGGTCTGTGTTTCATTCGTCGTTCAACACGACCTCAGTGATCTCCCCTCAGCATTTAGCCTCAGGGGAATCCCTGCAGCAGCCATAATTGATGTTCCATTTTTCTAAATAACTGAAAGAAACTTGGTAAGCGACCTTCGAGGGCTGAGGGAGCGAGTCACTGAGCGAGCGTTTGATGATTATTTGTAAAAAGCATCGTTACTCTAACACTACAACTGGTGGTTGATAGTTGGGCTGAAAGTGTTGCAGCAGGTGTGTTCCATTTAAATACCCCACTCTTTTTCCCTGGACTCTCCAAGTGGGCTGCATGTTATGTACGCTGTTACATAATAACAAGGGCTGAGGGTGGGTGAACGAGGGAAAGTGGAACTACAGCACAGTTTTATAACCCTCCTCTCTCCACCTATAGGTGACCTGCAACAATAAAGCCAAACAGTAGGAGGAGCACTAACAGGGACAGATGTCTGTCCCAAATCACTGTATGATTAGAGAGTGTGTGAGAGAAAAAGAGGTTAAATGGTTTCACTGAAGTTTACACTGCTGGGCAGCCTTTAAAACTCTCACCTTCATTTTTAGAGATTTTGAGAAAACGTTGCACAGATAAACATAATCACCACACGTCTCATATTAAACTGTGACACACAGTTGAATCTTTCCTCGTCCATGTTTCTCTTCCTCTTATTTCTGTATTGGCTGGAACTATATCCCCAACACACAATTACAAGTTACAGCGATCTCCCACTATCTTCCTCAAGCTTTATTATATCTCCTCCATCCCTTCTTAACCTTCACTCCATCACTTCTTCCTCACTTGTCAGGGACTGTGAATTTGTCACCCTTTTGACACAACGAGAGCCTGAGCTGGGTGGAGAGGAGAGGAGGGACAGCCCTAGCTTGAATATTTCAAAAGGCAGTGATCCTCAACATGACCCTATCATCTGTCCTCAGCCTCTGATCCTCTATTTCACCCTGTCAGGCGTTCTTAGTCAGGGGCCTCGATGGCTCTTATTCCCACTGTCTCTCATGGGGATAAGAGATAGCTCCCTACCAGAGGTCTTGATCGCAGTCACAAGCCCTCTGAGTACAGATTTTGAATCAACCCATAGCAGGCACAGAAGATAAGGAAACATGGTATTTGACATTCTGTAGGGAGAGGAGAGGTTCAATAATACATATATCAGTAAGGTGAGGTTGTGATATGTGTGGGTAAAAGGTTAAGATGTTTGGGATCTTTCGAGATAAATGATAGGCTTTGCTATCTTTAACACCCCTCAAGTAAGAATTAATTTCCTGCTTTTCTATCAGGAATTTGAACTCGCAACACCCTCACTTCTGTCAGCTTACCTCCAGGCAATAGTCTTCTCACAGTCCTTTCAATTTAAACAGCTCACAAGAATATCATTGAACTGTACCACCAATGCTAATGCAAATGAAGCAGCAGTTTTTTCCCCTCATGTTAGAATTTCACAGATCAGACATGAAACAAAATAAAAACGAATTTGATCAAAGATGAACTGAGGCGAGCTGCATGGAAAAGATCTCTAAATGAATTTAATCACATTTACAAACACTACAAAGACGGGTCAGAATGTGCTGATAAAAGATGTCTGGGATTCAGCCTTATAAAATACTGCGAATGAGGTCCGGCAATCACCACTTTGATATTTCAGTTTTTCAAACCAGCATGAGTCTGCTCCAAAGAGGCCAAATCATCTGTGCTTGAGTAGCTGAGTAGCAGGTGCGTCATTGAAAGAAAATGATCTTTTAACATGTCAAGTGGAACCATTTTGAGATTTGATTAACATAGAACTGCTCTGAGAAAGAGGTGCAATATTCACAGGCTTTCAGTAAACCAACTAACCAGTGTTGGAGAAAGGTAAATCCATGTACTCTTAAATATCCCAGTACCAAGTATATCAAAGCTTTACCATCCATTACCGTCATGCCTTTTTCCAAACTCATAGAGCACTGTACATTTGAACAAACTTTACTCAATTATGAATACAATTTTTATAAACTGGGAATGTTTTCAGATGCAAAACTGATGCACTGTTAAGTATATTCAGCAGTCTGGTTGAAGACAGGAAATCAGTACATTAGAAACTAAGCTAATAACTCAGGTAATAGGTAGGGTCATTTTCTCAAAGATCTCTATTCAGTTGCCTTTTTTTTTTTTTTTTACACCCAGTGCAGTCATATCCTGTTGCCCATTTCACTAGAATGCAGAATGATTTGTTGACATATATTATGGCCAGCCTTATTCTTAAAATATTTTGCCATGAATATATAATGTCAGGGAACTAAAAGTTTCATCGTGTCCAGTTATCAAAATCTATTTTGCAGTTAACAAAACTACTAATGAAAGAAAATGAGGTGAAATGTCTTTGCACTGGCTGAGCGACAGGTTGAGTTTACCAGCCCGCTGCAGCCATCAATATTCCCTGTGGGGATAGAGTGCTGGGATAGTATTTTAGCATCTCAAAGGAAGAGTGCTGATACACAATCCCTTCTGCTGTTTAGATCCTAACAAAGGACGTGGTCAAGGGAAACACGGTTATTGATCCTCGTTCAGCACTGAGAAGTTTGAGATATACAAATCCTGATTGTGTATGCACATAAAATGTACTGTTTTCAAATTGTCACATATAGGCTGTCGAACATTTTCAACATTTGCTAATGCTTTGACGCATGAACTGGGGATCAAATATGATGATTGAGTGAGGAGAGGAGAGGAGAGGAGAGGAGAGGAGAGGAGAGGAGAGGAGAGGAGAGGAGAACGGTGCCCTGTGATTGTGCAATAGCTGATGTTATCTGTCATTTTCCTAGTCAAGGACAATGCTGCTGAGGAGTTCAATGGGCCTATAACAGTGATAACAGGGAGAAGCAGAGGCAGATTTGTGCGTGCACACCACAAGAAATTGCAGGTTGTTTTGTAGTGCTAACAAAAAAAGAATCAGAATAATCTGTCCCCTCTTCTCATCCCCTTCTTCTCTCCTCCCTGGTGTACACTCTAAGTGAGTAATCTTTATGAGTGAGGGAGAGTGAAGGCCCAGGCTTGTCTGACAAGGTCATGCTTCCTTCAATATTACACCTGAGGGACTCATCGTTGTTTCTAAAAGAGAAAACACTAAATCCTGAAATAGCTGTGTTTGAGCAGAACTCCACAGAGAGAGGTGTTTGCAGGCTGGGATGGACAACAGTTTACGATCCTTTGACTCTATCGGGGAAATACTACAGTATAATGTTATGGAAGAACAGAGGTGCTGTTGCATTTAATCGTTATTTCCTTCCACATCAGTTGGAGATGTGTCGGACAGAGTAAATTTTAAGTCTGTTTTTTGCTACGTTTAATTTTTTTATATGTTTGCTTGTTTCTGTGAAATCTGCTCTTCATTGCCCTCTAGGTCTCCTTGAGGTAAAATAAACTGATAATTAAGACTATAAAAACAGGAAGACCATTTCCTTCCCATGTTAAACTACATCCAAAAAGAAGAGAATAAAAAGTTCTAATCTCACTGAATGCCCTAAATTCTATTTTGGGAATATTTTGCTATATCAGTTGTGGTTTTTGGAAGATCTACATCTTAAAGATGGAGTGTTTGAATTCGATTTACTTGCTCACTCAAAGTAGCCTCTGTTTATTTTCTCCAAATAACAATCACTGATGCTACATTTAATAAATCCTTAAAGGACCTCGGTGTCAGTGATCCATTATTTTTGCACTTTACTGCAGCATTAAATCAGCCACATGAAATATTTCACAAGTGTTTGGAGAATCGCCGCAACCAGGTCTTCAGTCATTGGACTGTTTGCTATAACATCATGCCAAACGTTGTTTTAAGCTTTGCATGTGATATGGCTGGAAGGAAGGCATTTTGTTCTAGAAAACTGATCATTTACTTGATCAATTTCAAGAAACATTTTGCACAGACATTTATGGTTCCCTTTTAAACAATAAAAAAAAAACTTTTATTTAATCGACTAATGAATGGAAAGGGACAGTTTAA
Organism: Hypoplectrus providencianus; assembly: GCA_028566105.1. Classification (NCBI taxonomy): domain Eukaryota; kingdom Metazoa; phylum Chordata; class Actinopteri; order Perciformes; family Serranidae; genus Hypoplectrus; species Hypoplectrus providencianus. Next base: position 13,302,284 of record JAOWBC010000539.1, on the reverse strand, counting down.
GTCCATATGTGATTCCTCTTATGCATACATATATGTGTGTTGTTCTGTTTTTCTTACAGAGGGTCAGGAGGTGAAGGTGGGAGAGTACAACGCAATTGCTGACGTGCTGGACCTCATCAACAACTCCATAAGGTTCCAAGGTACGATGATGGCTAGCATGCGCATGCGTATGTGTGTGACGGCGTGAGCATTGACTCATTGACATGAAACTCAGTGAAGGAGAAAAAGGCGCTCTGATTCATCCAGTGTGTGTTTATATATATGTTAAAGGCCCATCACTTACCACCTCAGCACTCTCCTCCGTCGTTCACTTGAAACCAGTCTCCCCTTTGCACACAAACATACTCAGACACACTCAGACACCACCACTACTCAGTGTGGGGACTCGCCACTCTTCTATACCACTCTAAACTGTCTTCCAACAACTAAATTATTTACCAGTCCATTTTTCACCCCATCCGTGTTTGCCTGTGTTGACATACTTTATAATTTGTTCGATCCCCCTGGCTATTCTCCTCCTTATCACCCTCCCACTCTTCCTCCATCTTCTCTGCCTTGCCCCACATAAAGAAACTCCAGGACAGTAACATCTAAGATGCTTGTTTCCACATCCCTGACCACAGTAAGTGGAGATGTGTAAGATGATGCTAGTGCAATCGATTGGCACACTGGTGGGAGAAAAATAGAGCAAAAGATAAGAAAGTGCAGTTTCTAACCACAATAACTTGACTGTGGTGCATTGAGATACATGCACTCAACTAAAGGAAACCAGGGACCAGGAAATTGGTCTCAAATAACTGAATGTCTGCTGCAGTGTCACTATGTTGTGGTTGAACAGAAAACGATTTGAAAGAGGCAGGTCTTGTCAAAGGGAGGAAAGAAACTTCACTGGAGAAAGTAATACTTGAGAGATCATCTTCGATAACATTCTTTTTCATACTTAACCTTATCTTCTTCTCAGGTGTGGAGCCTCCAAAGGACCGTACGTTTGTGCGCCTGCAGCGGCGCCACATCAATGTGCCCCTCTACAGCATCCTGTCTACCATCACCATACTGGGTATGCTCATGGCAGGGGCCTTCCTGTTCTTCAACATCAAGAACCGCAACCACAGGTATGCATTTAGCATTGGTATTGAAGCACAGCTCTGAGAATGGGTGGATGCAGGGAGTGGTTTAATGAATGCTGGCTAGTGAAGGTGAAATAGATAAAAGTATTGTGCAGCAGGAAAGTAAATGAGGGGTTGTGCTAAGGGAGAAGGGGGGGGGGGTTAAATGAAGGACAAGAAGAATCAGGGGAGACTTGATGGTGTTGAAGTGAAAGAACAATGATGAACCTATAACTGCCTGCAGATTCATTATTATTTCACATTTCACCCTCTACTTACCTAAACATCAAACTGAAGTATTTGTATGTATTATGCTCACTTCCAAACTAATGGCATATTTTATTCCCCTTCAGGCTAATCAAGATGTCCAGTCCCTACATGAACAACCTGATCATCCTTGGAGGCATGCTCTCCTACGCCTCTATCTTCCTGTTTGGCCTGGATGGAGGTTTCGTCTCGGACAAAGAGTTTGAGACTCTCTGCACGGTGAGTTCTCTCACATCGTTTCACTAATGCATAAAATACTAAATACACATTGGAGTCATATCCAGTTTCATTTTGCAATTGAAACTTGCCCATTGGTTAGAGACATGAACTAAAATATGGAGAATACTGCTGAAACACTAATCACATGCAACTCTATTGAAAACTGACTCTCTCTCTCCGGCTCTCTTGCTAGCAACGAGCACATTAAGTGTCTCCCCCCAGGTAGCATTACTGTGTGACTATGTAGATGCTGGATTAATTAAAGAGTTTTGATTACAGTGATAACTGGTTTCCACTGAGACACCACCCTCCCAGACGCACACACACACACACACACACACACACACACACACACACACACTGACACACCAGAGTAATGTTAGGCAGGGCACGTCTCAGGCTGCCACCACCTGGCTGAAGCTGTGCTGAAGCTGTGCTGCAGAGCCAAAAAAAAGTGTCACTTCAGACTGGGGTTCTACAGCAAAGGACCACAGAGGTTGATCCATTCACCACCAATCAATATATGCTGGTCTCCTTGAGAATAGATGGTGTAATTGTTTTTTTGCCATCTTCTTTACCCACTGCTCTGTCCCTGCCTGGCTTTATTGCTCTCTAGATGCTGTGAGGAATGGCAGGTGAGGAGAGCTAGGTGTTAATGTGCGCAGGGTGTACAGTGTGTGAGGTGCAGAAGGGGCTCATGCACAGATACACGTAAAAATAAACATGTGAATCACAGGCAGCAATCAGACACACACAGTATACACAAACGCACTGTGGCTATTTTAAGAGCTCATAGTCTTTATTCAGATTCCAAGCTTTTAAAACACGTCAGCAGTGTCAAAGCAGTAAGAGGTCTGCGTTTTGTTCCTCATTAAGATGAAATACTCTGAGGAGTGTGACAGCTCTCATAGACCAGGACGTTCTCCCAGAGCTCCACATCTGGAGGAGAAAAATAAATCTGACAGCTTCTTATTTTTAGAATGCTTCATAATGCTATTTTGAATGAACTTCTTGAGAAAATGCAAATACCTGTCAGATCAGGTGTTGTTTTAAGCCTTGATCACCAGTTAAAGACATGACACAATTATGTGTGTTCCTGTTGTTCTGATAGGTTCGGACATGGATCCTCATTGTTGGATACACAACTGCTTTCGGCGCCATGTTTGCCAAGACCTGGAGGGTGCACGCCATCTTCAAGAATGTGAAGATGAAGAAGAAGGTATTGGAAAAATAAATGTTTGTTTTCTGCAAGTTTATTTATTCGACCACTATTTATAGTAAGAATTCCCTCTCACCTATACCATTTCCACATAAATTAGCATATATTTTGCAGGGTTTTCAAAGTGAGTAACTCCTCTAATAATAATCATTAGACAATTGTGCCTTTCCGTTTTTATTTCTCTTTTTTTTCCTATGTCACATTTGACACAGTGGTTGTGCTAGAAAACATGAGTAGAAAACAGTAAAAAGCAGCACAAAGGCAGAATGGAGACATCACTTCCTGATTAAGTCTTAATTTCAAATTTGAAAAGATGTTTGAGTGCTGATTAGATGGAGACAGATGGAATTTGCAGCAAAGAGTGTTAGCATCACACTGGAGAATGTGTGATTAAAAATCATGTCCACCTAGGTGTCATGTTTCTATCAGAGCTGGAGCCTATAAATACTCCTTACTATCATAGTCATTTGTTTTGAGAATTAATGCTGACTGTTCCCTTTCCTACAAATCACAAAAGACAAATAGGGCACACAGATAACTACCTTTTCAATTCATATTTATTTCCCCTAAACTAGCTGTCCTCATGAAATGCCATTATGTGCATATGATCCTCTCTGGTTAAATCTGGTTTTGACATTTTTATCACACCATGTCCATCTGTTGGACAGGATAATTTCTAGCTCATATGACGACAAACTCTCTCCATTAAAACATGTAGACCCGACAGTCTTATCTATGAAGCTTCACGTGCCTTTTGAAAGCCCAGCATTGGTGTGTGGGCGCTTGTATTCCCACTCATGTTTTTTAACAAACGCTGAAAGACTGGCAGCTCCTGGAGCCTGATTTTAGAATCCTTTTAGTTAAAAAAAAAAAAAAAAAGATTAAGAAATACAAATGGCTTTCTAAACATGTGATAGAATGTGTTTCACTGGCCTAGTTATATAAAGTGGCGAGCTCACAGAGTATTGTAACTATGTAACTGGCCTTTTTGTATTTATAGATTTCGCTCTCCCCCTCTCTTTGTCTCTCTCTCACTCTTTCTCCCTCTCTCACCCTCTTGCATATTGGAGGAAGTGTGGGTGGCCTGCCAGAGAGAGAGAGAGAGGCAGAGAGAGAGAGAGAGAGAGCAAAAAGAGAGGGAGGAAGGGGGAGGTATGGATCAAAGAGTGAGAGAGAGATTGGAGGGATATAGGGAAGAAGTGGCAGAAGGGAGGGTGGAGAGACAGACGGAGGAAGGCAAAGCAGGGCAGAACAAGGGACAAGACAAACAACGTGGCACAAATGGCAAAGAAAGTAGGTTGGACACTGTGAAAAGAAAAGATGAAAGCTGGAAAAAGAGGACACAGGATATATGAAGACAAAAATAATCCAGATTACCGGTTAGAGGACAAGGAGACATGACCGAGCTCTTCTTTACCAAAATCACCATGAGCTTCTTCAGCTGTTTCCAAATGAATGACAGTGAACCTTGCTTTTGTTTTGAAAGCATTCAGTGTTTTATTGAGAGTTTGGAAAATTGTTTTCTGTCTCCAGGCTCAGCAGTTTAGCCATAACTCTTTATACCCAATTATCTCTGCTAAATTCCCCCTCTCCCACCCTGTTCATCAAACAGAGACCAAACCTGCATATAGGGTTATATGCTGCATATTTCAGCCCTTAAACCAAAGATGTATCTCGGTTGGCCAATGTCTGTTTGCAGGACACACACACATCACACTTCCTCCACACTGATTGAGCGCAGGTGCTTTGGCTTCAGTAGAGTGATAGCTGCTGTCGGTGCCCTGAAATCTCTGTCAACCACTGTCAGGGGAGGGACAAGCAAGTGTAAGCCATCTTTGCTTCAAACTGTTGGGGCTGGAAGTACATCCCTCGCTCCTTCCCCCAGCCTTCCCTCCACATTTCTTTCCCCACGCACTAGAAGAGCACAGATTGTAAATCAGGGGTGTGTTCGATAAGGGTTCCACTCTGCGGGCTACGGCCGGCACTGCTTCACTTCTTAAAGAGCTCAGTGCCAGAGACAGTGTGTGTGTTGAGTGGGGGGGTTGTCAATCAATGTCCTCCTTTTTCAAACACACACAAACACACAGCACAGACACAGATAAACATGCACACAACCCTTTACCCCCAGGTCCCTGTAGCAGCTTTGTCTATCTTGGTAATTTACTGAGTACTCCTTAGGGACATATTGCTGGAAATACTTGCATGTCCACACACACACACATACACACACACACACTGGATAAAGCTAAACAACACACAGTGTCCATTAGCTCATTACACTTAACCGCATGCTTTCCTGCATACATATGCACACACTCATACAGGGCCGCGTGAAGGGGGGAAAAAGGAGAAAGCCTTTTGTGGCCCAGGGGGAACTGGGAGGCAAGCAATAATAGTTTTCATCCTAAATATGAGCAGTACTAAATTGTATTTGGGACCCTAATGTTCACCATTATATAATGACTTAAAACAGTATGAAAATAAACATTGTATCACTTGTTGATTAAGTTAAATTTAGCAAAATGTTTTATAATGAAAACTCTCCTGAAAATATGTTTTTTTTCTTTTCTTGTGTGCAACGCTATTGCAAAGAAGAAGAAAAAAATTGGATGGTTCATTGGGGACAAGAGAGCATGCACATGTATTGGTATGGGTAAAGCAGATTTTGGGGAGAGCTAATTTATTGGACCTTCCCAGTGGCCCAACTATTTCTGTTGGTGGTTCCTGCACCCATAGCGATTTTATCCACTCAGTCAAATCAACTGAAGCTGTCTGGAAAAAAACACCCAGTGTCAGACAGATTTTGATCAGTCAGCAGTAGTATACTGTTGTTACGACACCCAAAGAAAAGGCTACAGATTCAAACTCAAATTATGTCACAGTATCACAGCAGCCCCAGCTAGTCCCTGGCCTTGTTGCTCTACACTACACATAAGACGGATATTGACTTTTTAAATTTTTATTTCAAGACCAATTCAGTTTTTTATGTAGTCAAGTCTGAAATTGAATTATTGACCTTGAAACAGTACTCATAACTCAAGCTGTACTTCATTTTTTTCACAGCTTTGAACAACATCTCATCGGCTTTGCTTAATTCGGAAGAACAGGGAGACACGTTTATTTCTATAATCCGTTCTCAGTCATGTCCGGTCATGTGCACATTAAAGGATTTCAATCATGAGGTCTTTTTTCTGGATCAAAGTCATCAATAGACAAAAGACAGCAGAATACAACTGATGTATCAGAGTGCCAATATTACTGGGGAAAGAAAACAGTAAATCACACTTCAGGTAATTTAGAGTCATTACATAGTTTGTCTAGCAGACACAGTTGGCAGAGTAATGTATCACAGTTAAGCAGATGGTTGTGTAAGGTTTTTTTTGTGTGAAATCCCTAAAATATAACACAGCTTGCATATCTTTGTTACAATTATTTACTTATTAAAATAATTGAATAGCTTATTTTATCAGCCAGATTTGACTGGAAATAATCAATTTAATATATAGGTATTTTTCTCATCTATTTCGGTGTCAAAAGTTTTGCCTTGCATATATTTGTTCAATGCCAACACCATCAAAAGACACCAGATCAAAAAACAACCCCCTCATGCATCTCATCCTGAGCCCACCACCGGATGGAGAGCTGTGTGAGACCACTGTGCTGCATCTGGGCTACGGATACTCTCCAAACACAGCCCAGCCTGTGTTCCCTGACCTTTCCTTTGATCTGCCGTTCCAGACAGTCAAACGCTATTATAAATAAAGATCACAAACAGGTCACGGCTTTCATCCTTCTAAAGTTCATAGTACAAAAGAGGGTTCTTCAGTGGTCAACAGTGTTGGATTTTGTTTGGTGGATCTTTAACACGTTCTCTGGCTCATGAAACAAAATGATGGTTTGATAGTGGCGTAGTGTTGACAGACTGAAAGTCCACCACTGGTCCTCAGTCCTGGGCCAGTGGTGTGCAAGCTCTTACCACAGAGCAGTAGAGCGTCAGTTTAAAGTTGTGAACCAGGTCTTGGTATTTTGGACTTGCAGTTTGGCTGGTTTCCTATCCTAGTAGGTGGTTAATTGCAGCTAAATGCATTGCAATCAGGCTCTGATTAGATGTTAGAATGAAACCAGCAGGGCTCCGGGTCCTGAGATGGGATGAGAATCACATAATTACAGTGGTCAATAAGAAATGTTGTTTAAAATGACTCCACAGACACACATATAGTTACATAACACTAGCAGGTGTGTGCCATTGGGCTAATACAAGCATCTCATTTTGTTTTCCCTCTCCAGATAATAAAGGACCAGAAGCTGTTGATCATCGTTGGTGGGATGCTGCTAATCGACTTATGCATCCTCATTTGCTGGCAGATCGTCGACCCACTTAAGAGGACTGTGGAAGAGTACAGCTTGGAGGTCAGTGTATTTTGATGTTTTCTTCACATTTCTTCTCAACTTGTGCTTGATGGTGGTTTAGTTTATGTTGATGTTATATGATTCGCCCCAGCTGGGAGAATCCCAGTGGCACAGATTCCTGCTAAAAATGCCTGTGTACTTGGAGTTTAGGGAAACAAAATGTCCGCCTCGGGCTATATCGCAAGCATCTTTGTTGTGCTTGTTATTTTTGGGTCAGGATGTGAGCCATCGCTGCCTCCTGCGCTCATCCCATGGCCGGACATTTGCCAGCTTGGATGTGAGACTTTGGCAAGGCCTGCTGGAAAAGAGGCACTTGGCATCCCTTTCTCCTTGCAGGAGAGGTGGCATGGTGGAGAGTATAAATGAACTCTGCTTTGCTGGGATTGGTTAGAGTAGACTCAGATTCTCTGAAATTGGTACAGGATTGGTCTAGTTATGTGTCCAATTGGCTAAAATGAGCATACTGCGGCTTTGGCATTAGAGGGTGATGGCGTGTTAAGTGTGTTTTTGGCATTACATATTAGCCCATTACTGTCAGCGGTATAAGGGAATGCAGACCATGAATTAGAAAAAGAAGGCACAACCACATATTTATTTTCTCAGAGGATTTTGTCACTTAGGGTAAAGTGACAGATGGAGTTTTGTTTTCCATATTTCTGTAGTATTAAATAGCATGCAGTATGGCTTCACTGTTTGGTACATCTGTCTTTCTTTACAGCTTAACACTAAGACGGCAGGTTAAATGCTTGAGTCAGGAAGATTTTGAACTGCATATATTTAAAAAGCTTAGAGTGTAGTCTTTGTTTTGTTTTGTTTTTTTAGATTATCTGCTCATGCTGCTAAATAGATGGTTCAGTGTTCCACTGGTTAAGCTTAAGAGGCTGCAGAACTCATTTGTTCCTCAATCTATGAAATTGTTACAAAGAAAAAAAGACAGGCTTGCATCAGGCCAAGGGCGGCTTAAGATGTGTAATGGTAAAATTAGTTTTACAGCTGGTTTAGTAAGGGATACTGTACTATTGGTGTGTGGACTATATTCGTGTGTTAGACTTCACTGTTCGTAATAATGTGCACTGCAGCTGTGGTAAACAGGAAGACAGAAATTATGAAATGAGCAAACAAGGAAGGAAATATTGGATATCAGACTTCACAGGTGTAAATTTAACTATATATTTAAAACAGGCAATGGGAGGTAATTACATGACCAGGATAATTAGCAAGGCAGGTGAAGGAAATTGACAAAAATGTAAAAAACAAAATAACATGAGACGAGATCACACAGAAACAAATAACTATAATAAAATAGAAGGCATATGCCCATATATAGGTACTGATATATCCTTTGACAAAATGAGTAAGCCTATATAGACTGCACTAAATCTGAATCTATCAAGGTATGATGGCCACTATAAGACAAAAATGCTTTTGGCACAAGAAAAAAATTAAATGGAAAATGATAATGATGACTTATCGGATGTCATGCTTGGTTTTGCTTTCTTACCTGTTTATTGGATATGTCCATGTCAGAGAGTGAATAGTATAATGGAAAAATCCATTTCAGTTTGCTTTAAAAAATCCCCTTCATGCGCTGAAAAACAACTCAGTGGAAAAGGAGAGATTATGTTTACTGTTGTAACGAACAACTGACAAGCAGAAGCAATTATTCCACTTTGCATCTGTCTCTGAATACCGCATATTATGGATACTGCCAAGTGGAATTTTTCCCTAATGAGTTGTCTTTCAAGTCCCCTATACTTCTGTATGTAGGCCACAAGTCTGTTAACTGGCTCCCAAGAGACCAAAGTCCTCAGAAATCGAAGGCATTGGTTGGCTCCTCTTTGACCCTTCGACTAAACAGAGGTTGTCAGAAGGTCACTGCAGTGAAAGGCAGAGTCTTACGTTGGGTTTTTATGGAGGCTTCTTTTGATCATATTGAATGGATTTTCATGTTGGTTGCTTGAATGTTTCCAAGGTCCTGCGGGGGAGGAAGGGTGGCTGACACCGTCTGGCACCCAGTTTTGACTTTTTCATGTCTTCAATTAAATGGAAACTCTGTGAAGTGATAAAAAGCGCTTATCTAAGAGTACTATGAGCAGGTCAGCTTTCTTGAAGTTATTTTTTTCTGTCTTAGTCCTTGATGATAAGATTCCTGTGGGACATCTCACATGAAGAAACCTGCGTCGAGATGAGTTATATCTTTCCAGACTTATTTACATTCCTATGCTCCTTATGGCATACTCTGAAGGTATACTTAACACATTTGTACAACTCTAGACAAAGCCGTATTTCCTTTGTGATGATAGCCACTTATATATTTAAGCCTGCCTAAAGGGTGTAGCAAAGCCTTGCTTAACATATTCATTTGTGAATGTTGTCAGTGTATGCAGTTGGGTCCTCGTGGAGTATTCTCAGACTCTAAGCCCCCGGCCAGGGGAGAGTTGTGAATATATTAACCACTCAGTGTACGAGTCTGCATCCCCCCCTGGGTCGTGGATCTGCATGCCTGGGCTGAGCCAGAGGCTCCACATGCCTGGCCAGCCTGCCAGATTTCCAGCACCAGCAGCAGTGGACCCTTGGGGCCCAACTGTGGGAGAGGCAGCCTGGAGCTCCTCTGGGCTTCCAGGCTTGTCAGGTGGGACCAAAAACCAGATGGCAACCCAAATACCCAGAAAAGAAGTGAGGAGAAAAGAGGGGCAAGGAAAAAATTAAAATGCATTATGGACAAACACAATGTTGATTGTTGGATGTTATTTCAGCATCACAAAACACAACCCTGACACAGCATATTCATCAAACTTGACTTACTGGATCATATTTTATCTTATCTCTTGCTACCTGAAGAAACATGCCACCACGAACATAACCCCTCTTGTCTTTAACAGTCTTATTTTCGGTTTCATTCGGAATGGAGATGATTGGATGAGTGCATGAGGAATGGGACCATGGTGGCAGGTCTCCATAGAGCTCAGAAGCCAGTGAGACTAGCTCTGACTGAAGAACAGTAATTGGTGCAAGGAGAGGGACCATTAGTTACCCAGTTTCCTGTGAGTTCTCACATCATGCTAGGCCACCCCTCCCCTGTGACTTCCCTCTGTCTGTTTCCTTATTTTTTCTTTCCATCTCCCTCTGTCTCAGTCAGAATCTCCTCTCCTCCCCCATTGCATATCCCTTCCCCACTGTTGAGCATTGGGAATAACAGTGACCTTGGGTTCACAGCACTGTAACTACCTGCTGCTGCACACCAGAGTATGCAGTATGACAACATGGTGTTACTAAACTAGCATTCATTGTTTGAACCATCACACAAGAGGGTTTTCCTTATTGACTCAAGACCTAGAAGGGTACTCACACATTGTTTAAAGGAGAGGTACTGTAGCTCCCCAGATACACATCTAGTGCCAAGACACCCAGGCACCATCATCAATGCAACTGTGAATTTGGGAGAGATACTTACTTTACTGAACTTAAGTAGGCACTTCTGCATGCAGCTATATTTATTTCCTGTGGTGGTCAAAGAATCTAAATATTGTAGGTGGGTACATTTTGGGTGAAATTATCTTGTTTCTTATTTCAAACAAATGTTTACCCAGTGAAAACATGGATAAAGTTGATACTCTGCATAACCGGGGGTGAACCCATCGCTCGGAATCCAGCAAGCTAAGCTTAATGAGCTACCATTAGCAAAACTAGGGCATCCCCCTTTGCATCCTTTATTAGCATTAGCAAGAAGATGAAACTGTGAAGAGGCTGACAATAGATCCTTGTGGAATGCTTCATAAAACATGACTGATTTAATGCCCTCCAAAATAAAAGTAAAGAAGGGCCAGAGATCATGAAGGGAGTTAAGTCTTTGAGACTCTAAAATGAGAGGAGAGTGACCCCTGAGTCTAATTTTAATTACAGTATGCTGATGATACCTATAATCACAAATGACTTGTGACCTTGATATTGTCTCCAACCTCTTTAAACCAAGCCTGGCTTCTGTACATAAAACACAATCTTATGTGCTGAATTCAATAAAAAAAAAAACAACAACAAATAAATAAAACAATGGTGGTAAGATTAAAGGCGTCTTGGCCAAGTTCGCCAACATGGTAACTGCAACTCTAGTTTCTCCTTAATTCTTTGCACTAGTCCAACCCCAAATCCTTACAGCAAGGGGAATATTCTGCATACCTATGTATCCATGTGTTTTATATCCCAGAGAGCTTACTGAGCAGGAATAACTCTTGCTGCCCCTAGAACATCCTGGGAATGCTGATGGAGATGTTGGGCTGCAATGAGCAATTAGATCCATTTTGTGGCTCGTTAATAATTGAGCATTTGTTAATGGCGTGGATGTTTCAGCAGCACGGCAGACTGCTGGTTGCCATCAGATTAAGTCTCGCAATACTGACACATGTTGAAGTGTCAAGACACACGTGTGTGCTGAAGCATGTGAATGTGTGTGATTGCTCATTTCTGTGTTTGTTGCACTTTGTATATATATGTGTGTGTGTGTGTGTGTGTGTGTGTGTGTGTGTGTTCATGCATATGACCTTGTATGAATGTTTGAGTCTTGTGGAGTGTATGTGCCCACTCATGCATGGATATAATTTTGTACGCATGCCTGTGTTTACGTACACATTAACGCCCCCCTTTTGTTTTCCTGGGCATTGTCTCCTGCATAATGAAGGACAAACTGCCGAGAAAGGATGATTAGCATTCTGGTGGATCCTGCCGCAGACCCCTCTACACCAATCTGTCCTCTCGTCTCCCCCCCTCCTCAGTCGTTTTTCCCAGCTTGGAAGCTGCTGCAAGCATCGGCAGGCGGGCTTATATTGCAGTGTGGCATCACCATGGCAACGGCCATGGTTTCTGACATCCATAACGCGGAGAGCCGCAATGTTGATCCAAGAGACAAAAATGGGGGGTTAGGGCACCGACTTCAGGATGCAACACATGCAGAGGAGATTTTAAACGTCTATATAGAAATACATGCACTGGATTGATTTACACTGACTAAAATGCATGCATATTTCCATGCAGAAGTTTCCAAGCACTCACACAGATTTCCCTCTGCTTCCCTGCCTCCGCCGCCCCCACCTGTGCGCAGTAAGGCAAAGTGAGAGAGTGAAAGAGAGGGAGAGGGAGGGGGAAGAAGAGGGGGAGTTTTTTCCCGTTGCTTTAAGAATGCATGCATCTGTTCCCAATATCAAATCGCTGCAGTGGCAAGCCAACATATGACTCACTACTAGCATTAAATGTGAAAACATTCCTCTTAACGAGAGGGTGAGATGATGGTGCAAGGATGGCCTCAGATATGACATAGAAATGTTTACTTGAAGAAACAAAGTGGCCATGTTTAGATTACATTGCTGTTTCTCTCTCTGATAGGCTGCGAAACACCATCTGTTCTCATAATATTTACATACACTATTTTTCGTAAGATTGGGAAAACACATTGTTATTAACACAATTCCTGAAAAGAGAGAAAAATAATTTTAGACAACAGATATGCTGTAGGCAGCATGTGAAAGGGCCAGTTTCTGCATCTGTTGTGTTTTCTATTGATAATTAATTCAGACCAAGTTGACAAGAGAGACCTGTTATTGATTGTCCTGTAATTCTAACCCCGCTCCACCTTTTATAAATCGTTATTTATAATATACCTGGCATGTTTGTGATGACTCACTTCTGTAGTGCTGCTGCTGGTAACTTCATATTACATTGATCTACTGTTGTATCTTTAATTCGTTGTTGTGTTTGGATAGCATATAGTATGCATTAAGGATATACTGATTTAGCAATAAATAACAATTTAATAAATACAAAACGCTAAATTGTCACAATTCATACAAGTTCTGTTTGAGAAAGCAATGTTTAAATCAAGCCTGATGTCGTCCAAAACATAAAAAATGATCCTAATCACTTCAACACAGTGACACAGTGAGGCTTACATTAATATAAAACCAGTGGTAGCGGATGAGTACCAAAAATCACTTAAAAAGGTGCATCAGTACTCTGCATACTTTGCAGTGCAGCATAATCAATCAAACTGTGTCACACTTTAATATTTATGCAATTGAGTTGCATTTTGTTATAGATTGAAAACACATGCAGATTAGAACAGAAGCATTAACTGAATGCATCAATAATGGATTATTTTTATTTAAGCTTAAAGTAAAACAAATCTGTCCTTCAGCCTTTTTTTCTGTCCATTCTTGTCCTCTCACTTCGGATGGTGACTTTTCACAGAGTCCTCTCACAGGCTAACAGGCTAACTCACTCTCTGCTGCTCCCCTAGGTATGACATTTTCTCACATTCAATCCCCTCTCTTTTATTTATTTTGTTTTCTTTTTGCTTACTTTGGAAGTGCCTCACTCTCATGCTCTCCCCCTTTGTAATCTATTCATTTCATTCCTGTTGTCCCTCTGTATGATGATTCTATATCAGAATTGTGTTACTAGCTTCTTTTCTATTTGCAGTCCCTTTCTTATTCTATACCTCCTGCTCCCATCTCGCGCTATCCCCCTCCTGCTTCTCCTCATTTGGCCAGCTCATACCCCATGGGAGTGTGCTGAAAAGCTGAGAAAATCGAAAACAAGCTTGTGACAGCAGTACCGGTGGACAAGACTCAGGCTGACCTGAAACATTCACTTTTCTTTTTGCTTCATTTCTTTCCAACTCTCCTTCTCTCCTTCTCTCTTGCCCTATCCTACCGTTTCTTTTTCTTACGCTATCCTTTTTCTCTGAATTTACCATATCCTGCTTTACCCATTTTGCAATTCCATGTCTCCTCTTCAAAGGGAGGGAAAGACACCCAGCCATGTCTCCAGTTTCAGCCAGCGTATGGTGTAGGGAGGGTGAGTTGTTGAAAAGTGGCAAGTGTCGCAAAAGTGAGTGAAACTTGGCCAGCAAAGTTACTCGAGCCAGGCGGATGACAAGTGTGTCTGAGGGTGAGTGTCCTCCACTGGGATGTAATGTGAGTCAAGGTCAGCCAGACAGTATGAATGTTATGATGTTTGACATCATATCAAAGAACCTTTTGCAGCTTTACAAACAATGCATGAATTTCATGTCCACACATACAAGTTATTTTTGAAAACTGTGTTTTTCATACTTCATTCTCCAAAATAATCCCATTCAACGATAAAAATAAATCACTTTCTAAATTAAAACACAAAACTACAATTGAAGTGCTATCAAGGGCATAACCAGCAGACCTTGCCAGTAGCTTGTTTGGCTGTGACCTCTGTAGCACACTCTGATTTCTCTGTGTCTTAATATAGGAAAAGTAACTGTACATTTATGTAAAAACATGTAAAAGGCCTTTTTTCTGTAACACTATTTCTGCCATATTCGCCATTGCATAAAAGGTCTCATTTGTGACACACCAGAGAGGAAATAACAGCAAACACTCTGACTTAAGTACAGAAGAGGTTATGAAAATATTTGCCTCAAGAGGAGTTTTACTAATGGCACACATAGAAAAAGACACATTTAAACAAAATCCCCATGTCTGTGTGGATTAGGCCTTAGATTATTATGCAATGATCAAAGCACTACCAGACCCGTCTGTATTCATACATTTAAATGTATACCCTGGACTTTTATATATACAGACCAAAGCAGGGGACGTGCAGTATATCAATGCTGTATAACACCCAAAGCTAAGAACAATAAAATGAAATATAAATTTAAAAAAAAGTAAAAATGTCTTTGGTTTGCTTATGAAATGGTCAAGGGTATTTTTTACAATAAACATGCATACACCCCTGTATGATCCCTTAATCACTGTTCACTGCTCTACACCTTAACACACACACATACACCTGCCCACAGATTTGTTGCTCCCCCTCCTCCTGCACTCACACACAGGTCCTCCACTGCAGTCCCAGTCAACTGGTGATTGTGTGAATGCCATTTGAAGGACATGATGCTCTTGTTCAACGATCATCCAGCTCTGCAAAGCCTATAGAGTATAATTTCTATAAAAATACAATTCACCCTTTGTGTCTAAAATGTTATCTCTGATTTGGCTAGAGCAAGGTCTGAACTGAATTACATAGAGATTTATCCAGGAATAATCATATTCCCAGGACAGAGACAAAGATTTAGTATGACAAGAGCTGAGATTCATGAAGAATTCATGTTGTAGAATGAAGAACAATGACGTCTGCAGCATTATCCATGCAGCACCAACAGTGCTAAGATTGTGCTAAGATGGGCTTTGAGGCTTCTTTTGTTAGCATTGAGTAAAGTACTGGCTGAGATCAATGCTCTTTCAAAGTAAACTGGGTCATTAAGGGATAACCACCACCCACCTAGGCCTTTTCTCATCGACCACCTCTGAAGGAAACAAGGATGTGAGGGAGAGAACAAAGGGGAAGGGAGCATAGCGCTTGCACTTTCTTTGTGATTTGTGTGGCTCTGTGAGTGTGTGCAAGCTTGTCAATCTGAAGAAGTAGGGTTATGCATTGTTACAGCGATAGTAGCTTATTGTTATTTTGTGTGTCGCATTATTAGATTGCATCAATCCTTGTGTTGTGGTGCATGAAAGACACATGGCTCTACCTTAAGGAGCTGCATTGATGACCTCTCCTATCTAGAAGCCTCAGTCGTGTGATCATCTTGCTGATTTGATGCCACACAACAATACAACTTCAAGTTTAAGACACAAACAGCCTCTTTGGCAATCATATTTCGTACATTGCTATTCCTGCACATATTTTGGCAGAACCTGGGCACATATTGCGCAGGGTTCTACTTTAACTAAGTGGTGGGTACAGAGCAGCATGGTGTCTCTGATGCTGGTCTGGTATTTTGAAGTTCTCCTAAGCAAGTGTGTCACGGGCAATACCTTGGGGGAAACCCGCTTCTGTTTATAGTCTTGCCCGTTTCAACATGTCCCAGCCACGACTTTACTCCACCTGAAAGGACAAAAACCCTCAACCTACATAAAGAGTGCTGCATCGTGAACTGATGAAAATAGAACTGGCTATGTTTTTATGTATACTATAAGCCCTCTACAGTTTATTGAACAGTCTAAATTATAACATATAAGAACCAAGTTAATTTCCAATTCAGTAGCATCATTATTTGTGCATTGGAGAGCTCCAGCTATATCACAACCGAGTAAGACAGAATTCAATGCCAGATGGGATGAGAATGAGACCTCTAACGAGGCGAGTCGAAATAATTTTCTTGTAAAGAAAGCTTGTAAACTTGGAGTGTTTCCCCCTTGGTTTGGCTTCTTTTCACACAGAGAAAAATCCAAGTGAAACAAAAATGCATGACTGCAAACCATTTGAGAACATTCAGTAAATACAGGAGAAAGGTCCTGTGTTCTGGACTTGTGCATATTTCTGAGAAAGAAACATTGCAATTCTCTGGCCAGCTGCTGCCACGACTACACAAACCGTTACCTGCTTGCTCTGCCACATCGTAGACTGCAAAGCACACCTGGCTACAGGACCATTTAGCTCGAACTTGTGGCGCATGGCTGGTAGAAGGGTCAAGTCAAGGTCAGATCATGTTCCTACAAACAAACCAGCATCCTCTCTAGGGTCTTAGGGCAGTTGTTTTGGTCAGCACCTTAGAGAGATTACATTGTTCAGACCTGCTCAAACAATGTGCACCAGGAGGACACTTAAAAGGTGTGAGCATGGGTGTTACCTACAAAGGGACATTTCATACCTCATGTGAAAGAACATACTTTGTAAATTTTCTGATGGTCATAATGTTAGAGGCATCTTTTTTCGACCAAATATCTTCCATATTAACGTTGGGATCAACATCAGGCTAGTCCCGGCTCTAATGTTTCTCTATTTAAAGTTTGATTTTGTGGCACTTATCTGCAGTCAGTGATTTTACCTCTGCAGTTGTTCAACAACCTCAACAGCATCAAGTTGCGCAAAAGTTTAAAAGCATTTCCATGTTTGTTGTGTTTTTGTTTTACTTTGTCTAGACGTATGCCTCCTTCTATTTTAGGAAAGAAAGATGAGGGGAACCTGGATATCTAGCCAAGTCAACACAGGTTTCAGTTTACACAGGATTTCATCACTTTTGTGGAGAATATTTACACAGCATGTTTTGCCATGCTTTTGGCAGTGCACTAGTATTTGTCTTGTGAGGGACAACAGTGTAGGGTATGTGTAAGCTGACAGCGTTATCAGTGAATCATGCAGGAAAGCACTCTAAGGACTGCTTCAGAGGTGCACTGTTTGTTGACACTCTAGCTGGTAAATTGGACATGTGGTTGTGCATGACTGAGCCTGTTCAAGTGAATCTGTCGAAAATGAAATTGGGTGGCAATACTTGCCTCCTTTTACTTTCTCTCCATCTGTACGGGATTTTTCTTTCCCTCCTTTTCTCCGCTCACCTCTGTCTATATCTTCCTTTCTTTCTTTTATTCTTTCTTTCCTTAGAACACACTAAATTACCTCCGACCTCCAGCATCACCCGCACCTCTCTTTTGCTCTCCTCTCCACTTTTTGCCCAGCCCCCTTTTTCTCCCTGCTCCTCTCCTACTGCTCCCCCGGACTTCAGTTGCTAGGCAACAGCTGATTGAGCATGAGGGGTATGCAATTGACCAATTAGAAGTCTTCCAAATGAAAAGTGGTGTCAAGAGTTCCCTCAGTTGCAGCTTAGGCTTCATCCAGTGTAAGTGGACACTGTATATTGCTCTATATGCATATGTGTGTGTATACGCATTCAGACACACACGAGGGAACGTGTGCCGTTGCTATTTGCTATTCGCTTGTTCAATATTGACTTTTAATTGCAGGACATGTAGTCATTATGATTTCTCTGTGATCTCACTCAAACACATACACGTTGGCATGCCAACCACTTTCCCCTCCTTTCTTGTTAAATAAATCTAATGCAGACCAGCAATCTGTTTCCCTCTTTCCTCTGCCTCCTCTCACATTGCTTCCCTCTATTCATTTGGCCTCTTCCTCTCTTACCATCTACCATCCTCCCTCTGTCTCTCTTTCATACCAGAGACACCCTCCATCAGTGACCAGACACATCCATCAATGTTCCTCCTCCTCTGCTCATCCACAGCCCTGAGGATTCCATTATGGCTCAGCAGCTGACACACAAACGCACACACACTCACACAGTTTAGGGAAGGCAGCTCTATCTCATCTGGCCACGGGCAGAGACATGATTAGTTAGAGACTCAGGATGGTGATGCAGCTCTTGATGATGGCGATGAATCTGTGTGTGATGATGATAATGATGATGATGATGGTGGTCCCAGAGGCAGCGAGGTGATGATGAGGTACACTTAGACACAAATGTTTCTCACAATTGTTCAGCCCCTCCGTCCGTTTGACCATCATTAACCTTGCTATCGTTCAGAAAACTGTCGGTCTGGAAAGGAAAGCTTGTGTCAGCAACCTTTGACCTCGAACCTTAACCCAACCAAATACCTGATCACCATATCCCTGCCTGGTGCCTATTCCCTGGGCAACCTCGTAGCTCATTACATTTTCCCATATAACCTTTTGTTAAACATCCTGTCCTCCAGTCTGGGTTTCAGTTATGTGATAATTGCTGTTTTATGACAATGTTTGGTCATAGCCACCGTTTACAAACTTGTTAACTATAAATTAACTATGAATAAAAATTACATCTCCCTTTTTCAAATTAATATATATACATATATATATATATATATATACTTTCAATAAATGTTGTCATGTAGTATAAATTGGATTACCCTTTGATTAAAAGGGTCCCTGATGCACGAGTAGGAAACCAGTGTTGGAAAAAAAAAAGTCAATGCTGTTTACTCGAAGTGCAAATAATGTTTCAAGTTATTTTATTGTAGTTACTACATAATTAAATTTTGTACCTGAAACAAAAATGGTTTACTGACTTTTTCACTGACATAATTACTGCGTGTTTTCCCGTTCTCTTCCAATTTGGAGTGACCACCTACCACAGTTCTTATTGCTGTTAATCACTCCTCGTTGTGCTGACAGCATGAGACAGGATAGAAAGACCAACCAATAGCTGTCACTAGTGCCGTGCCAAGGATACTATATGACCTTTGCTGGCATGCCACGTAGCACTTGGCCAAGCTGAAAGTAACTGCTGCCAGGAATTGAACCAGGTGGAGAATTGCTTTTTTTTTTTTTTGCAACATCCAGGAGCCCCAATCATTGTGGTCCCTTGACTGACCTTAGTGTTGACTGACTTGGTACAAATGTGTTTTTTTTTTTATTGTAAGAAATAACTTTCGGTCCTATTACAGTACTGAGAGTGTGCTTGCTACTCAACCAGCACATTATGCCGAAACAGCAGGAGTAGCTCAGCAACATCACACCCAACTGTTGTCATTTCATGTTGCTAATGATTATTTTCAACAGGAAATTTTTAACACACCATGAATGAGCCCAGTGTTGTTGTGTATGTAATTTAATTCAGCTAGAATACGCTGTAAAAGGCAAACCACAGTGACGGATTCATGAATAAATTAGCAGCTGTGTGATATGAGCACTGTGTTATTGCAAGATCCATTGGTGATTATTTTTTTCACTTTCATTCCTAATTACTTTTCATGTGAACCCACAAGCTGTTGCACGCACTCACGCCACACTGAAACCGCACAGCCTCTGCAGAGCTGTGTTCACCTCAAGGACAAGGACACACCACTGAGAGACTCTGATGCCACAGTGACTCTGTGTGAGGGGAGGGGTCAATTAGACAAGGGTTAATATGTGATACCACATCGTTTCACACATACACACAGATTTAAACACACTGAACTCACATACAGTGCTCCTAGGAGTCAGGTATAGGAGACCACCAAGGTCGCACAGTGATGGGGAGATGAGAGCACTTTGCCACTGCTTGAACAAAGCACCAGCGCTGCCTCAGCACTATGAGCCCAGGAATACAAATACATTCAGCTAAGTGGAAGAGTTCTTTTACACAAGACCTTGAGCCTTCGGCACACTGCAGACTTTACACTAACAGTATAGGGGGCTGAAGATAGGAGGATGGGGAAAGAGTGATAGGGGACTCAAGGAGACTCGAGGGAGACCGAGAGATGAGAAGAGAGTGGAAAAAAAGCAAGAAGAAAGGTGAAGAAAGGGCAGGGGAAAAAAGAGGCATGTGAGAGGGAGAAAGAGGCTAAAGAGAGGGAGAGGGGCGGGGGGGAGGAGAGGAGCCAAAAAAGGACAGAGCTGCCAGCACACCAGCTCAAACTACTGACATAGAGACGTTGGGAAAGATGAAGTTGAATATATGTGATGAGAGACAGTGTGAGAGCACGGGGGAGAGGGAAGAATAAGGGGTGTCATGGCTACTTATCATCACACTGCCAGGGGTGACATTGATTAGCACTTGCCATCGGCAGGGAGCCTGTGAACCAGTCGTCGGGAAGGTCAGATAATTAAACCCAACGCCGCTGCAACAAGCTGGCAGTTCGCCAGTCCAAACTCTTTGGAGCTGGATTAAACAAGCTGTTGTTGCGGGTTTGTGATTATTATGTTGAAATACGTGGGTACATGTGCAAGCAACTGGGAAGTATTACCTGGTTGGATCATGCTGATGTTGTCAACATAGTAAATATTAAATTAGACTGTTGATAGCAGCAAGACCAAGTGGAAACACATGAATCTGCACTGAAGCTAGAGAAGATATGCCTTAAATCTGAATTGTTTCTAATTCCAAGCAGGGGACGACTCCACTGGTTGGAAAGAGAAGTTAGCTTGTTGTGTGAAAAATAAACCTACTTGATTTATTACCTCAGCACAAATTTTGTCTATGATTTTATGTTTGCTTTGTTAACAATTTGAATTCGCGAAAGGTGGAAGTACTTTTTTCAAACCATTGGGAAATGCCTAGCTCCTGTAACACAGTCCTGCAGAGTGATATTTTTCCTTTGCAGGTTTTCAGCTGTCATTGGATATGTGTAGTAAATAATCTGCCAGCCTGTCATCTGTTTGTGATGTGATGTTGTGACAGATATGTTCTGACCCATCAGAGTGATATATCGGGTGTTTGTGTGCATGTGAAGTCACCTCTGTTTAAACCCTTTTTTGGTTTTGTTGCATTGTGAGGGGAGCACAGTGAGACTGGATTTGACCCTTGTGAATTTCCACTTATTTTGATCTTGGCATGCATGAGCCAGGGCCTCACAGTTTTTGCTGTCAGCTTGGCAGTTAAAGCATCAATGTTGCGTGAGTGGTGAAGGTGAGGGGTACAAAACAATCAGAAATAAAGTGGTTCCAATGAAGTGTTAATCTGATGTGTGGCGTTCTCAGGTTACTGACATTTCACAGTTGATAATTACAGTTGCCCTGTTTTAATAAGCGTTTGGTGCCAAGAACTCTGAAGCCAACATCGTTGTATCTTAACTGATAGTTATCATTTTCTTATGTACCAATAATGTCTCATATATGGGATCCTCTTTACTCCCCCGTGAGCACAACAAGCTGTCCTTCGGCCTGGTTTCAGCTCTTTCGTTTCCCCTCCCTCCTGGTGTCTGCAGCCACCTCTGCCATCTGCAAATCTCCGGAAACACAAAGAGCAGAGGGAGATTATGAATGTCCTGGATCAATACTCCCAGAAAGTGCATCACGGGAGGGGGGGTGTAAACCATATGGTGCTACTTGAACTATACCCCATCCACTTATCTATTGCCTCTACAGGGCTACATTGTATATATTTTTTTCTTTCTTTTTTTTTTTTTTAAACCCGTGAAGTCTAAAATAGCATTTCTTCATGGAGGGGAAAGTGTCCTCATTGAGGTCTGCCCTATTTAGAATCTTGCAACATTAACATAAGTTGTTGCTAAGGCTACTCATCACTGTAATCTTTGTGAGCATAATCTAGTCAAAGAAAAAAGTGCACCATCTCAGCCGTCACTGCTTCATTTAACACTGACTAATGCTATAAATTGATCCTGAATGCTGTTCGCCTTTTTATTACTGTATGCTCAATATTTCTGAACCACTTCAACCTGTTCTTACTTCCCACTTGTAACATAATAACTTGACATCACGGCATCCCCTTTTGGCCCACTGAGTTGCATTTTTATACACATAGTTAGCATTGTGAAGTCAATCAAAAACTGCTCGGTTAGATATAGGCAGCAAAACGACATAAGGGTTAAGCAAATATAAACATTAAGGGTAGCAAATATGTTTCATATCAATGTTGTAGAAATGTACAATCCTAATATTTATTTTGGCAACTGGGCTGATATGCTTGTCACAGTGGAATGCAAAAAAAAAATATAGCATGTTGACAGCGTTAACTTTAAAGTACCCAGAACTAGAAATGACGGCTGAAAATTACAGTCATTAATGATGAATTACCTGTCATGTGTGAACTGCTTGTTTATTTCTGTGTTAAATTGTCTGATTGCTTCTCTGTGGCGCATTGCACATTATCAGCTGCAGCGAGGCAGGCGCTCTCTGCGTGAGATTTGAATGGTGAGATGTGTCACTCTGAGTGAGTGAGAGAGCAGCGACGCAGAAGAGGTGTTAGGAGCAAAGAGGAAGAGAGAAAGAGAAAGAAGAGGTGATGGCAGAGAGAGAGAGAGAGAGAGAGAGAAAGAGAGAGAGAGATAAAGAGAATATAGCTGGGAGGTGATTAGATAGCAGTGAAGACATCCTTCCATGCTAGAAACACAATCTGCTGATTGCCAGTTGGTTTGCCGATGTAAGTGTGTGTGCATTTGGTTATCACCCTCCTATGTAAATGCATTACTTATGTATGTTTACAGACGAGGTGTCGTTATCTTTTAGGCATGCCACCCACATCCACACCCACCCAACGTCACTGACAGCCATCTGTCCGGTAATTAACCTGACTGACACACTGTGCACCATCGACTACCTTGCTGCCCTTCACCAGATCACTGTGTGTGTTGTTTGTGCATTTATCCACCTGTCTTTCATTTTGCTGGCCCGCTCTTCCTTGTATCTCTGTGATCCTAAAGGATGGGTCTGTTCTCCATGCTAACACACCGTATCCCCGTCCATTGCTGTGATGTAATCTGATGCAAAGAGGTAATAAACCAGTATTGCTCAGTTACAGCATCTTGTATGAAAGGCAACTGCAGCGTATAGATAGTGTTGTGTGACTGAGTGCAAAGAAGGTGTGAAACTGCAATATTGTGTTCAATATGACACCAGCACATTTATTATTTATTTATATCTATATATGATATTTCATACTCAGTGAAGGTAGAAATGCAGACTCACCTTGCCCTGCACTTCATAAACCCTTGGGAGGGGCATATGGTATCTGTACTGTATCTGTGTGTATGTGCATGAATGAGTGATGGAAGAGTTGCCCTGCAGTTTCAAAATAGCCATAACAGCAGTGCAGCATTTCTCATATAGGGAGTACTGTATCTGCAGTGAGGTGTCAGGTTGCAGGCATCCATAGAAAAGCTGCATTACCTCGGTTACCTTATCTATATATATCATTTACAGTCTGCTTTTATACATCCCTCTCAAATGAGATAATACCCCAGCTTGATAGTTACTGATCATATGCTGGCGATATGTTTGGGCTCTCTTCATTACGCCCTGCAGGCTAATTGATGGCACTACACCAGCAATCCTAAACTGATTTATAATCAGTTCACATTCTTCTTTTTCTCTGCTTGATTTACAGCATTTTTCCTTTATGTGCATACAGAAAAAGATTTTCAATATCTAAATACATATACGCTTTGCATTCCTTCACAAGACACACTGCTATTGATTTGTGCTCAGATTAAATGTGCTGCCATGTCCTCAGAATGAGATTCACGCAGCCTCAAGAGCCTGATTGGATTGGAGGATCGATAAGGTGGCAGAGAAATGGAGAGACGAGAGATGAGAGAGAGCAAGAAAGAGAGAGGGAGAGAGATGTATTCGCTGTTCTTCATTACACCTATAAAAGGAAAGAAATGAGAAGTGGCAGCGAGGGAGTAGTAACATTTTGTTGCAGCGCAGTCCCAACTCAACTCTGAAGTACTTTGCATTATTCCTCTTACAGCACATATAATGTTGTAAGGAAATAAAATAAAATGTGTAAAACCGTACACATTACTAATGCATGCCGTCAGTGAGGTACAAAGTAATCAGCGACAATGGCATTGAAATGCTGCAATTTTCCATAACAGAGGGCAAAGTAGGGTCGATGATTTTATCTGCAATGTGAACTTGAATCCCAGGTGTATAAATGTACTAGAGACATAGGCGCTGGAAACAAAGTGGGACAATGCCAGAGGAGTTGAGGTGAGCATCACAGAGAGGGACAGACAACGCATCAGAGGGCTCATCTGTCTGAGATAGCTGGGTATAATTAACAAGGCTTTGGTTTTTAATTAATCTGCCTCAATCAGAGTAGAAATTCTATTCTTACATTTTGGGCTAAATTAATTCAAGGACACGCGCTCAAACAGCAAAGCCCACAGACTGTGTACGCCTGCCTTTTTCTTCCTTTGTTCTGGCTTTCTTTTCTGTTTTCATTTCTTCTCAGTTTGCTTGTCCAACTGTTTTTTTCTTCTCTCTCTTTCGTTTGTTCTTTTTTTCCGTCTTTCATTTCTTTTCATTGAGATAAACTCTGATATGATCTAAATCTGGCACCATCCAGCAAGTGAAAAGAGACCAAAATATTGTGTCCTGTGTTCCCAACATTATTCTAGTCACAACCTTGTCTGCTCGAGAATGCGCCAACCCTGCAGTGCCCTCCAATGGTGGGTCTGTGCCCAGGGAGGACGTAGCAGCACCTGGTGATGATCCCGATGGCCGAACTCAACCAGCTGAGTCCCGAAAACAACCACCATCTGACCATCTGGCGATAATAATAATCTCTCTGTCACACTGCCAGCACCATGTGGCCGGGACATCAGAGAGAAGCTATTACTCTGCTTTGCTGGGGTTGACTCTCTTTCTCTAATCGTCTATCTCCTTTTCAATCAGTTGATGCTATATTCTGTGGTGAGAGTTCACTCTGTCTCCGGATATATCGGTGTTTTCCCTATCTGTTTGTCTTTGTGCTTGCTATTTCTCCCTCTTCATTTAAAGTCCAGTGTGGTCACAGACAGACATGTCTTGAATTAAAAAAAAAAAAGTTAGTGAGAGGTCATAAAAGACACTTTTTTAAGGACCACTTGTTGTTCTTTTCTGTAGAAACAGGATGTCCTCTGTGGCTCAGAAGGGAGATTTCTCAATTTAAAAAAAACCCTGTCAGTGTCATCAGGGTTGCTGTGTAATCACATTGTGGGAAATGAATTATCAAGTCACTTATAGTAGGGAGTTGTTTGAAACATGGTTAGATCTCTGTGGCTGTTATAGCTTCTCCTGCAAATTGTATAACAGTGGCTCTGATGTGAATGCTACTCGTTAATGTTGAGTAAAATGTTTCAATGATGCATATATGCAGGACAACAACAAATATAAGACATGGCATACTGAAAAGAACTCTTCAAAACAAGTGTCTGCAATATAACTTGGCTTGATGATTGAAAGTAGAAGTGAAAATTCCATGTCATGATTACTGTTTCAGCAACATGTAAGAAAATTACTGATGCCACAGTGGATGGCAGTGTTGATACCCTGCACCAGACTGCACCTTCAGTCTGTTACTCTGAACAGTGTCCAGCCCATCACTTTGAAAAGCACATGTTCTTGCTAAAATGGGAACACAATGAGGGAGTGTTTGTCCAAAAAGCATTTGTCTTGTGCTTTGATCTCCTTTCTAAATAGACACTTTCTTGGCATCCTTTTCCCCTTTTAACTGGACCTGAGGGAAGGACGCCATCAGTGAAAGAGATCCAATGGGCTCTTTTTCTAAGCTATAGCACAGATATATTGGATTGGCGAGGAAATGGGCTAAAAATGGATGAAAAGTAAGTGTGTGCATGTGTGTGAGCGCATGTGTATTCAGAGGCCAGCACTGAGGAGTGTGTGTGTGTGTGTGTGTGTGTGTGTGTGTGTG
>JAOWBC010000539.1:13251111-13267737 GCA_028566105.1 Hypoplectrus providencianus | reverse complement strand
TCTGTGGCTGGTTTAAGCGGGAAGGAGCAAAAAAAAAAAAAAAAAAAAAAACATGTTTGTAATTTTTAGAAGAAATGTTAATGTTCCTGCATGAAGCTGCAGTTTGTTCCTGTTCTCAGTGCCCTGGTAGGTCAGCCAGTTATCTGTAAGACATTGAATCAGTTCTTTTGTCAAAACATTATTGTACCAGTTCCTTGCAGAGATATGAGTAACAGAAAAAAAATCCTTTCACAATGTCATCATGCCACTGCCAATTTGGCCCAGTGGTGGTTAGAAGGTCGTTGGGCCATGGTTCTATCAAAAGGATTAGACCTCAAATGGGATTACAGGCCTGTATTAAAAAGGGAAGGAAAGGGGTGGATGCTCAGGCAAGCAAGAGAGCAGAAATATTTAAATGCAGACAGACGTATTGAAGTAAAGAGATCATTTTATCATCATTAGTGGGGAAGAGGAAAGGAGGGGGAGGAGAATCTTAAGAGGGATGGAAACTGTATGGTGAGATGTGAATTCTGTAGTTTAATGAAGATTAAAGATTGAAAGATTGGAAAGTGTGTGTGTATGTGTGTGTCGCTCTCACAGTGAACCGTGTGATTATGTTTAATTTCTTAATTTTTGTGGGTTTTTATCTAATCTTTATTGTTTTTTTTTTTTTCTTTCTTACCGCCTCTGCCTCGTTCTCCTCCCTTAAGTGAGCCAGAATAATATCTGTGAAGATGCGCTGGAGTGGAATATCCTGGTCACCCATCCGGTGTGACTAGGACACTACAGTAAAACACACAGCAGCTCTCTGACAGGAACACACACACACACACCGCACACGCACGCACACACGTACAGTTAGATGGTGTTCACGCACATTGTGAAGTGGGTTGGCAGAGATCCACATGGCTCGGAGTGCCAGCGGCGTCTTGCTGCCCTGCCACCATGGCCCCGCTGCATGTAGGTCGGCCCCAGCCGGGGGCACACCACCCTTACCCTTCCTCGCTCTCCCTCTCGGCTTCTTCACACACACACACACACACACACACACACACACACACACACACACACACCCCTCCCTTGCCTCCTTTCAGTTCTTCCTCATTGGTGTCTTCTTCCTTCTCCTCCTCTCGTTTCTCTTTTTACAGCTCATTTAACTAATGTAAAGAATTAGGATGGCACATAAATTGATGCTACTCAATGTGTTACATACCTTCAGAACATGTACCGTGTGAAATTTAAAATTATTTTTAAAAAGTGGCTTTAATTTTCCTTTTTTTGATTTAAATACAAAATGGAAGATCATAAGGCAAAATATTATCGAAACTGCTCCCCCTGTGAAAACCATGTACCGTCTGATCTTCAACATTTTATGATCTAAAGAATAAGCCCTATACTCACTTCAGCGTCAGTGCATTTTCCAGATATTTCAAGGTTTTGAAAAGTTAATTGAACATTACATTTAGGAGTTATTTACAACTCATAGAGGAACATTTAACTCCAATTTATCTGAAAAAATAAAAATCACCAAATCTGGAGATACATTGTTTTCTCTGGACTGTAACAATTTGTTAGCATATGTTTTCCTCCTGTGTTTCAGTGTCATAAAATCTGTATTTTTTAACAAGTCAAGCGAAGACAGCTTAATAAATTGTTGTTCCATGTAGTCAAATAAAAACTAGCTAGATTCCAATAAGAAATAGCTCTAGAGGGGCCTTTTATATAACAGAACTTACAGATGATGAGCATGTTAATAAAAACTGGACACATCTGACAATATTTTTGGGGGAACAATCCATACGATGAATTAACATAATTGAAAGCCAAACATTATTATAGTAAACAGTGTAAACCTCTCATCTGATCATCTGAGTCATCTGATGTTAGTCATCTGATCTGAGTTGTGAGCCTCATTAGGTGATGGATTGAGATGCTTTGGTGTGATAGCGCACACATCAGGAACAGAGAAAAGATCCTTTAATAATCTCATCACCTCAGTGGGAAGGCGAAGGTTATCAAACTGGGAGATAGAGTTGGTTTTTGCAACAGCATCATTAAGCTCTATTTATTGCAGCAGGTGAGAGTGGGTGATATTTTGTAGTGTATGAGCATGATGCAATTAACTTGATTACAATCAGCAGTCAAATGTGAGTTGATACCTACATGGGCAATTTCTATAGCTGGTCTATAATACACTGTTTTATGCTCATATAGGGCCCAACATCAATGAGCTGCCCTGGGGTCTAGCCTCTCACACTCAATGTGGATTTTGTATTTTATTTTATTTTTTATTTTTGTAGTGTCATTCACTATCTCTTCATGCACCAGCCTCCAGGTGCACACAAGAGGAGATACAGTTCTAACAAATATGTCAGTGATCACATATATCAGCTTCTAAAAACACTATTGTGTCTTATTAGCTATATATGAAATGTTTTTCTTATGAATGCTTAATGTGGAGAAAGTGTTCACTTTCTCTTTAAACATAAGTTTTTCCCCCAAGTTGGTCCAAAGTCCCAAAGTTCTTTGGCACACAGCAAACAAGCCTTGTGCTCTCAGTTTGGGCCATACTTGTCCACTTGCTGTAACAGTCTATTTAAGGGATTAACTTTCTGTGTTTTCAAGTAAAAAGCAACATTTTGGCAAAAGCTCTACTGCTAGCAGCCAGTGCAACAGCAGTGTCCAACCAGACTGTACAGGGACAAAGGCTACTAATTGGCTGCAGGCAAAATAGGACAAATAGGAGGAATATGAATTTGATGGGGGGGTTGTGTGCATATTCTTGAATATGATATAACAGCAATTATAGTTCCAGGTGTTCCAGGCAACCATATGAATAATTTAGGGAAAAGTAAAACATCCTTGGTTAGGATGAAGCAGACCTGCTGTCTTTAATTTTGAAATTCTACCAATGTCTCCATCTGGGGAGTGGCTGGACATGTACCGCAGTTGCTAAGTTTAAATGGATATAAACTCTGTTTTTTTGGCATCACTGGCATCAGCCTCCCTGTCCAACCAGCTGAGCTAATCACCCACTATACACATCTCCTATCTGCTTGTCTAAAGGCTATTACTGCCGTTCAGAATTTCATAGAGGGCTGGAGAAAACGGTGCTCGCTGCCTTTCAAATGATTTCCTACAAATTACTGTGGCACCCAGATGCCTTTCATCTTTCCATCTCTTTGCCCTGTGTGCTCTCGATGTGTTTTTCTCCTCCTGACACTCTCCAAATCTCTCATCCTGGCTTTTCTACATCCTCTCATTCATTCTTTAATAACCTCCATCCTCATAAAATTCTCTAAAATCTTGCTTTCCCCAGTCCTTGAGACTATAAACCAAAAATTACATTTGATTAACTGTGGCTCAAGTATACATGGTGCTTGGTCTCTTCTGAAACCACTTTGAGCACATAAGATTTTTCCATGATATGATATTTGTCACAATCTTTTACAGCCCTAATAACAGTAATTACCGTCAGACAGCGGAAACAGGCTGAGAGTGACATACGACTAATGCTAAAAATGTCTCTATTTGCATGTATGAAAACAGTTGGTGCCACACAGGATAATGTGTTTGTGTTTGTGTGACATCTCTATCAGACAGCACTATATCAGTGTCTCTGTGCCCAGGAAAACAGTTGGCGGGGCTGCTACCCTGGGCATCGGCAGAACACGATGCCTCCCACTGACATTCACAAAACCGCCAATCACCGATCAGAAAATCCAAATTTGTTATTATTATTTAATATACAACATATGACATTGCTTACTGTTCTGAGAGAGATTTCAGCATAGCCTCAGCGTACATAAATGTAAATGTTTTAATCCCAGGAGTAATCACAACTCACTCATTTCATGCAGTGTTTTCTTGATAAAACTTTTGCGATCTTCCTCGAGGAGAAGAATTCATTGTACCCATTTTTTTCTCACTGATTTCCATTTTGTCTCCCTCTGCACTATTCTCAGTGGCTTTCCTGGCGTCATTTTTCATCACAGTCATTTTCTCAGCTTTTTCAAAAATACTACAACATAATTTGCTGCCACAGAGTCAAAAACTCCACCCAGAATACCAATCTTTTGTCCTCATCTCTCTCTCCCTCTCTCTCTCTCTCTCTCTCTTTCTTTCACCACAGTGGAATCTCCTCTGTTGTAATTGCCAGCATGAGTGATGGAGTGTTTCTGTCAGTGTTTGCCTGATAGCTCATCTGTACACACACACACATATACTTCTACACACTGACACACAGCCCCAGTCTCATTGCATATGTGTGCTCACAGAATGTGCAAACGTTGGCACCCACAGGGACATATGCCCGCACACGCACACCTCTGTGTGAAGTAGCTGCAGGTGACACTGAGGAGCCTCTCCATTTCCTCCCTCGGTTGCTCTGTCTCACCCTGCTCTCCACCAGGCTCGGGGACATCGTATAGTGAGAGTGAGATCTGTAGAATGAGCCCCAGTAGCTGCGATTGAGGAGTCAGAGGGGAAAACAGGAAGGCAGGATGCTTTGTATGGATGTCTTTGTTGGTTTTTCACTATACTTTTAAATGGCATGTGAAAGGAAAAATGACTGTAATTAAACAGGATTTGGTGTGTTTACCTCACATTTTCAGGCAGCCCATGGTTTCTAATTAATTCAGTACAGTATGAAAATCCACTGTTTTGTTTTTGCACAAAAGTACATCATTGTTGCATGGTAACTAGAGACTGGCGAGTCAATTGCTGAACAGCTTCCCATTCTTAAACATTTGTTACAGCTTCAAAGCATCAAACCTGGAAGACAAACTAGTCAAACATGGACATTGTCAGCAGGATCATGTACTTTTTTAGGAGCCAATTCTCAAGTCTCAGTTGTCTTGGCGCTGCATCAGTCCATTCATGTAAAAAGGCTGGGGACAAAAATGTTTTTGCCGTGAGCAGAAGGCATAATGTTTTCAAGTTGTCCATCCATATGTTCATCTCTCCAATTCTCGTGAATATCTCAGGAATGCCCTGAGGGAATTTCTTTAAATGTGGCATAAACACCCATTAGTTATCAGAGTGAACTTTGGCGGTCAAAGAATGTGACCTTGGCCTCAACTCTTTAATTCATGCACGAATTATTTCTAAATAGGATAAAATGATAAAGTGACACTTTGCAACCAAAAGATCAGAACTGCACTTTGAAATTATAAGATACTGCAAATTCTTTTCTTGCCGCTATTCAACACTAAAACCCATTACGCTCATGTTTGTTGCCTACTTTGAAACTGTGTTAATTGTTCAGCTCATCTGTGGTGTGTGTGAATCATCAGTGTCTGAGGGTTCTTTGCCACAAAAAACAGCAACTTGACTGGTTGGTGGAGGCATACAGCCATAGGACAGTAATTTTAGTTCATACATGAATCAAATGTAGCAAATTGTAGCTAAAAGAAGGCATCAGATTTGCATGTTTCTCTGAACACCCAACGTGAGACTGTAGAAAATCATCTGATGGTCAGACAGCTGGAATTTACAGTATATTTGTCCCTAATCTTTACATCCATCTCTCCACCTTTCCATACCTGATTCTGATGTATTCATATACCCTCCCTCTGCTCTCCAGTAATCTCTTCTTTTTACAATTTCTTCTTTCCTTCACTCGTATGTTGGAGGAAACAGGATTGACAGCATCTATTTCTCATACCTCTTCATGCCATCATTTTGACATTCCTTCCATCCATCCTACTATCCCTTTATTATTCCATTCAGTTCAGCTCCCATCTTCCTATCCATACTTCTGACTCCTGTCTTCTCTCCGTCCCGCCCTCCATTTCTTTCTCCCTCTTCCCTCCATCACTCCCCTCATCGCCTCATCTAGCTCCATCTCTCCCTAGACAATCTGCCAGTCCTGTGCCCTCCCAGAGTGATCCCGTTATAGGGCTAATGCTGTGAAAAATGACAGTGAACCGCCACTTTTACTGCCATCACCACCGCTTTGGGGCCGCCTACAGCCCTGTTGCCTGGCAACTCCCCAGACAGCTTCCCTCCAAAAGGCGAGAGCTCCTGTCTGCTCTGCTGAGATAGAGACCCGAGCCTAATAAGCATTATATCTCATTTTGTCTTATCATTTTGTTGTTAGTGACACAAGTTTGCTCGAAGCTGCGACTATGCAAAGAGCACTGATGCAGAATGTGTCTCTCATATTGAATGAACAAAATGATTTGCAACAAGTGTGACTTCTCGGAGCATTGTTGTTTGAATAACAGATTGCTCAGCCAAAAACATAAATATACATAAATGACGAACATGTAGATGAGGCAGTAAAAGCCATCATGTTGCTTCAGATCTTTTCACAGAGTAAGGGCAGCAACAATATGCTGGAGGGTGACAAATTAATGAAAACATCTCAATAAATGGGGAGAATCATAGCAAACACAGATGTTTCCACTCAGGACACAAGTGGTCACTAAATGGTTTGAATGTCAAAATGATTCCTTCAAAGTCCCCAAAAAGCCTACGGTACGTGAGACTGAGATAGAGATAGAGCAAATATATCATAGTGCCCTCAATAAGGTGAGTGCACCATGCAGTGGTGTGGACTCGAGACAGTTTGGACATGAAAAATGTGAATATCTCAACATGACATGGACTATCACACACGCTTCACTTGGACTTGGAAAGAAAATAACTTAACACCTTGCCCAAATCTCATAGATTATAAAGAATACCATTAAAAACATGACCTGACTTAGACCTGACTTGCTGTAACCGTTTGACCTTTTGAACAATCACATGAGAAAGGTTTGATAGAAACGGAATGTTTTTTTTTGTTTTTTGACTAAGTGAAAACATTTAAATCACATAACTGATTAGCTGTTTCTGCTCTGCTGGAGGAGATAATATTGATATTGATATTCTTTTATTAACTGACCATCAGGAATACATTACACTTACGTTAATGCAGAACAAAACATCCATAATTTCAAAATTGCGCTTCAACATCCGATTCAACTTTAATGGAAACACAGCTGATGACTTGGTCACCTCTGCATGCAGCACAACCATATGAGTATATAGCCTTTACATTTATGCAACTTCATTCAATTCAGGCTGATTAAAAATGTAACAAAAATGTTACAAGGTCCAACCTATTATGAAAAACACACTCATAAGACAGTGGGAGCACGGCCTGTGCTTGTGGAGCTGCACAACAGCTACAACAGTCTGTATTTATTTTTTCCATAAAATATAAAAGACTATCTATATGTGTGTGTGTTTGTGTTACCTTCTATGACCAGAGATGATTCATACCATTGGCTGCCGCCCAGAGATGTGGCCAAACCAGGGCATCTTATGCATAACTCATGATCTTCCCTTGCTCAGTCCCAACACATTGCCAAGTTTGAAAATAGGTTGAAGAATATTTTTTTCATGAAGAACTTACCTGTAGCTGCATGAAGAAAATGTCATTTCTAAGTCTGAGGATCCCTTTTGCTGTACTGAGTCAACTAAATGTGGTCCTTGTTCAAGAAAAAAAATAGCCAGTCTGTGCGTCATCTCTTGCCCCACGTTCCTGTGTTTCCACCTCCTTGAAGACTTTTGAAGCTGAAACCAGGCTCTACCAGTCCTTCACCTTCAAGTTAAGAAGAACTCAATATTAAAATCCCAGAATATTCGCTGACATGACTGACATGAGCCACGCGGTTGCCACGGGAACTCTCAGAAGAGGTTACAAGAGCGCTTTGACGAACTGTGTGAACTCACTGCCACCCAAGCAATCCTCGCTCTTCAATGTGTTCCTGTTTTGAGACATCAGAGGTTCTGAAGATCTCTGGCATATTGTGAAAAAGTTGACTCCACATCTGAGTTGTAGGGGGTTCCGCCTGCTACATTGTCCCAGCGTCTTTTTTTTTGCAAGCGGCGTGTGATGTGTAACTGCACACGTAATCCTTGGTGGGATTGGATGTTGAAAGCTAAAGACAGAAAGTGCAAGCAGGATGAGGAACTCTGTGTGAAAGCCATACTTCCAAGGCAGAGGCATGGGAATTAAAGCTGGAAAACTGTACTATAATACAACACTTCAAGGATATCCAGAAATTATATGGTATGCTCATATCTGCTGGGTGAGACAGTGCTGCTTTTTAAGCACCAACTTTCCATTTTAAGTGATCATCCTATAGAAAACCACTAATTTGAATCCATCAAGGTCATAGAGGAAAGCATGAATAGCTGCAATTTCCATTAATAGGACCTGAATGAAAAATATGGGGGTCAAAATGATGAGTGGAAGAGGTCCTAGAAGCATATGTATAGGTGTATATTTATTAATCTTGAGGGCATTCACATGAGACATATTAAACAAAGTGCACACTCTGTGAGTGTGAGGACCTAAACAAAGCTTACTCAGTATTTCGCCATACTTCATCTCCCCCCATCTTGCTTTCTGCCTTGAGGATTTGCTTATGAAATGAATTTCTGCAAATCAAACACTATACAGAAGATGCCTGTACACACATGCACACAATCACCATCTGCTGAGCCATTAGACATGTCCTACTGTAAGTAAGCCCGAAGAGACGCACACACGGCCCTAGCGAGCAGCATGGCATTATGCCCAGCCTTGCCCCAGGTGTCTCAGTGCTGATATATTGGTGTGGCCTCCGATGAATCCATGCAGGGCAAACTAATGCTCTTATTAAAGGCTTTTTAAAGCTCTGCCTAACAGAGAGAGGGAGAGGAGAGGTGACGTGTTTTAGCGTATTAATATCCACCTCAGGTGCTAATTTGCCCCGTAAGTCACATGTGTCACCAGCTGCTGTGAAAGACAAGTGGAAATGAATATGAAAGCGAAAAGAAGTAGAGAGACGGGGGCAGGATGGAGCGATAGCGTGACCAAGACTGAGTGAAAAACAAGAATGAAAGGAGGAGGTGTAAATCACATTAATGAATAAGCTTCATTAGTCGTGCCCATTAGCGTCCTAAGGACGGATTAATTTAACTTCAGCCGACTTTGGAGAAGCCCAGTGGCCGTGATGGGACACAGTTTGATTACACACCTGGATGTTTGATCACTGACACCCTTCATTCTGATTAAAAGCAGACAGCCTTGGTACCTTTTGTCCCTGAATGTGAAATTAAAACACCTGTGAAGAGAAAACAAACGTGGGAACATTTGTCATCTTAGGATTTCTTCTTTTTTATAACTGGATTACTGTTGTCCTCTGTTGGTTTCATTGCTCCTCGAGGAAATGCTGTTTCTGTACTCTTGGCATTTGCTTTGAATTGTTTGTCTATCTGTCTATTTTTTCTAAAACAATTGAAGTAGTTTTTGGGAGGTTGTACTAAATTAACTTCCTGTCTCTGTGTTTGTGTTGTCAACAGGCGGACCCCCAAGGCCGAGACATAGCCATCCGCCCCTTTTTGGAGCACTGTGAGAACACCCACATGACCATTTGGTTGGGCATTGTTTATGCCTACAAGGGACTGCTAATGGTAAGAGGAAAGGAGAGGATCTCAACAGTTTAGACTTTCTGCTCTAATAAGGAAAAATAGACAACAACCCTGTAACAGGAAATAAATGGAACAGACCTCTGGATGAATGAGAGAGAAAGCATTCCTCTTCCAGGATTCACAGACATATGCTAAATGCGTGTACAGAGTGGGCAAAAATAGCAATATTAAGATTACAATTAGGAGAATAACAATGACAGTGTGAAGACAGATTGTAAACATACATAAAGCTTTTTTTTATTCAAACAAATTCTAGGATCTGCATAAACATGAAGGGAAACTGATCATTCTTTTTTACCACAAAGACCTGGAAAGAGGACATATATATATATATTTGGAAGAGGACGAGAGGGACACTGGTTAAAATTATTCTAGGACATAACTGTCATAACTGCTGTTTGTTTGTTTGTTTGTTTTTGTTTTTTTTTTACCTTTGGTTTAACTCCTATGAATCCAATGCAAATACACGTTAAAAGGCAGTCTAAATATTATTATTGACTATTCCTGACCGTGTACCCAAGAGACAGGGTTCTAAACAAACTGTGACATACATTAAAATGCTCCATATCTCCACCACACAGGGTGTTTCAAAACTTCCATGAAGCAGGAAAAACTGTGAATTATGCAAACCTCACTATATTTATGGTGAAGCGAAGGGTAAGCTGTGAGACAGAGCAGTAAATCATCTTAAGAAGATTGAGAGAATGCAGAGGATGCTGAGTAAAAAACATACTACCGAGAAATGTCAGAGACGGAGAGATGGAGGATGTTCGAAAATTGTACGGTAACAAGTGGAAAGGGCTTTGATGCAGCATAATAAGAATGGAGCAGTAGGAAAAGTTTAAGTGATTGACAGGTGCCCACATCTGTATGAGGCACAGAGAGGGACAGCACAGCAAAAAGGAGCATTAGGGCTTGAGTCGCCCCGCCTTCACACATATGAATACACACACGTGCACGTCACCATCACTTTAGATTTGTGTACACAAGCTCACACACCTGAGACTCACTAATCCTTGATGACTGCTCCTGTAAATCTGCTGCTTGTCATTCCACTAACTCTCATTTAGACTTGAGGATAAGCAGGCAGGCCACTTTACACAGCACACAGTGAATTATTCAGCAGGCTGTGCAGGCTGCTGCTGCTGCTGCTGCTGCTGCGAATCTAATTTTCCACCAAACAAACAGTTCAGTCTAAATAAACATTTTACAAGCATGAAACCTAAGGCTGCTTTAGAAAGATGTCTTTAGATTATGTTTCCCCTCTGTAAGGCTTCATCACATAATGAAGCTGATTTTTGTTTGATTCTTTTTAAGCGTTTCTTAAAGCTAAGGCAAATAAGATGAAATGTTTTTTTCCACAATCTGCTCTTCATTTGTGTTGAACAAAAAAAAAAACTGAAAAACAAAAATCATTAAGATTGAACGAGTCCTGCTTTATTCTGAAAGACCTGATGTCTAGACAAGCAAAGCAAAATGAAAGAAAACTGCGTAGTTACAAATAGAGGATACCAATATTGTCGACTAATTGGTGCACATTGCCTCAGAGAAACAAGTTCAGACTTTTTACATCCCAAATCAAATACTGCCTTCAGCTTTCATTAATGCCTGTGTATTAAAAACATGTTTTTACTATCCTGTTTTGTCCTTGACAGTTGTTTGGCTGTTTCTTGGCGTGGGAGACCAGGAACGTGAGCATCCCCGCTCTGAATGACAGTAAATATATCGGGATGAGTGTTTACAACGTGGGCATCATGTGCATCATCGGTGCTGCAGTGTCTTTTCTGACCAGGGACCAGCCCAACGTCCAGTTCTGCATTGTGGCGCTGGTGATCATCTTTTGCAGCACCATCACGCTCTGTCTGGTGTTCGTCCCCAAGGTCAGTTTTGTGTGTGTGTGTGTGTGAAAGTGCGGTGCGTGTGTGTATGAGCACAGGTGGATATCTCCTTGTTGCCAAAAAACTAGAGTGCTTAATTAGCACCACATTCACACACCACACTCCACTAGGTCCTGGATCCTGAAAATGCAGCATAAACATCCAGCTATATTTTGTTGCCTGTGTAATTTTATCCCAAAGTGCAGCTGTGACTAATACCCATAACTCCTCTTCCAGTTCATCACCATGAGAACCAACCCAGACGCAGCCACCCAGAACCGGAGGTTAAAGTTCACCCAGAACCAGAAGAAGGAAGATTCCAAGACCTCCACCTCGGTCACAAGTGTCAACCAGGCCAACACCTCACGACTGGACGGGCTGCAAACTGATAACCACCGCCTCCGCATGAGGATAACAGAGGTCTGAGCTGATCAATACCTATTCATCTTTTACAAGCCCAGTCCAAAAAAGTAGCGATGCCATGACATGCATTAAAACAGACTGCAGTACTTTGCAAGTCCTCTTTGACCTATGTTCAGTTCAATACATTTCAAAAACAAGATATTTAGTCAGAATCAGAAATACCTGATTTAAACCTTTTGTTACAGTTACTGCTGTGAGAAAAGAAAAAGTGAGTATGTAATTAAATTAAAGCCAAAAAGCATGCTATGCTAAATGTACAACAAAAATAAATAAGTATTATGAATTTGATATGATAGAAGAACCTATGGAGTCTAGAGGAGTCACTTGAAGAGATTGTGTTGTCACTGAGCGGGCCACACTGTTCTCTGATTCATTTCTTAAAGATATTCACTTTTACTGACATTGTGTGACATTTGAAAAATTCCCCCAGCAATCACTTTGGCTTTCTATCAGATCTCTCAGAGGTGAACTACTGCTTGTGTCATTGCTTTTGTTCATGATTGTGGCAAATGAGGAGCTACTGAGACACTGTTAGAGGACAGGTAAAGTTATTATGTATTTGGCAGACAGCAGTCTTTTACCTTCTTCACTGTTTGAAATGTAAAGAAGTAGCTGCAGCACTTTGCTATCCATAGCTCAGACTCTACACTGGTTGATATTTGTCTGATAACCACTCAGCTTACTTGATATACGTTGTCTGAATGATTCCTGTTTTTCTGTTTAAACAGCTGGACAAAGAGCTGGAAGAAGTGACCATGCAGCTGCAGGACACCCCGGAGAAAACTCCGTACATTAAACAGAACCATTACCCTGACGCCAACAACATCCTCAGCATACGCAACTTTACAGACGGCAAAGGTGAGAAACTGGCTGAGTTACCATAAAACCCTTCATCATACCATCCATCACAGTGCTGTTGAGCTATTTGAGGCGTTCACTTTTTTAAATCTGTGCACCTGCTCAGCTGGGTTTCTCTCAATGCTGCTACCAGTGGTTAGTTACTAAACAGCAGCCCGTTCCATGTACCAAGAAATTAGCTCCACCTGATGCAGTTCAGTCAGGATGCTGCTAAAAAATTATTCCACGCCTTAACATTTTTGTGGAGGGGGGTTTATTGAAGAAACAAGATATCATTAGTGCACTTCAGAGATGCCTGTAGTTAGACTTTTTTTTTTTTTTTTTTAATCTTTGGGCAGAGCCAGGCTAGGGATTTCTCTGTGTTTCCCGTCGCTAAGATAAACTAAGCTAAGAGGCAACTGGAAGAGACAGATATGAGTAAGTGAAATTCCCAAAATATCAAACTATTTCTTCAAGAAGTAGAGACATAATCCACAGACTTTTTTCTGAAATTGTTTGTTTAGATATGCAAATAAGGCATTAACTCATTAAATGTGTTCTAATAAGCATATATGTCCAGAACATAAAAAAATTGATCTTTCGTCAGATTTTTTATGAGCAAAATGTTGATTTCATCAGAGTATTAATGATTAATAGACAATTCCCTCTGAAGAAGCCTTCAGAATATAGTTGGGACTCAAACCTGTAAGATTTGCCTATGTAAGTGGAGCTGAAATTGAGATTTATGTTGAGAGTATGAGCAAAAACTACTTATGAGAAAACATTCCTAATTCGTAACAACTATTGACTAAATGATATGACTAAAACATTAACTCTAACATAACAAAAGTGATGAAAAAGTCAGCTTTCTAATAATGCCTGTGATGTAGTAGTGTAGTAAAATATATACCGAAATGTTTTATTTGTTCCTTTCAGCTTTTAAAGA
Source organism: Hypoplectrus providencianus (assembly GCA_028566105.1). Classification (NCBI taxonomy): domain Eukaryota; kingdom Metazoa; phylum Chordata; class Actinopteri; order Perciformes; family Serranidae; genus Hypoplectrus; species Hypoplectrus providencianus. Next base: position 13,254,204 of record JAOWBC010000539.1, on the reverse strand, counting down.
AGATTTGTAATTGTAGAAAAATAGCCCAAAATCTAAAAAATGAACAGTGTGTGAAAAAAAAGGGAAAAAAAGAAGTTTCACTTTAGAGAGAGTGAATACGATAAGTTTACATTTTCAGTGGCTCAAGTAAAAGATTTTAGCAGCTTGAAGAAATATTGTGATGGTTTTTTTTTCCATTGCTGGAGCTCCTGTCAGCTGCAGGTGAAGAAGTGACACACGAGTATTCTGTCTGACAGCAAGTCTGTGACGTCTTTAAGGATGAGTCATGAGATTAGCTACGGTACCTGCATACTTGGCTCCTGCTTAGCAAGTTTTACACACACTGGAGTCCCACTCATCAGCCCTCCCACCTTTATTATTAAGCCCAAAGTGAGTCCATACTTGATTTTACACCTAATTATTTGCTGTGTGGGATGTTGTTTGCTGTGTGTTGGGAAAACTGTAGAGAGAATATAAAGCAAAGGAGGAGGGGGTTGTTGAAGCGAACCGTCATTAAGTGAGAGACGCATATGGAAGCACACAAAGTAAACGCTCAGGTGCTAAAATCTAAAGATACATGTCATATCTGTCTTTTCCAGGAGAGAGAGCTTGTGTCGTTTGCCCTCCCAGCGTGCTGGAAACACGCTGTTTGAATTGATGCAGCTGTATCTTAGACATTATGAAGCCGGGGTCCTCAAATTGAATCAGTGAGTCGTTACACCCCCAGCAGCATCGCTTTGCGTTAGGCCCCATTTTAACAGACGCAGGGTGATGGAGATGTGATGTACAGCAGCCAGTTTCAGCACGTCTGACGCACACGCCAGCACAAAGCTGCTCTCAGGGGTGTCTAATGAATCCGTCTGAGTTTAGGAAGGTAAAAGAGGAAAACAGCTGCGCTCAATCTGTGGATTGGGAGCAGAGCGCGTTTGAATTGTTTGAGAAGTTCCTCATCTGTGAAAGTTCATAGTTACGCAATGAACTGATGGCAGTTAGTCAGCGCATTCACAAAGCGACGTGTCTAATGCTTCTTTCTTCTGTTTTCTTGTTGTTCTCTGATTTTGTTTTTCTACTTCCTTTCTCCTCTGATCTTTATGTATGTGCACACACATAACCATAAGCGTGCACCCCCCTTTCTTAGCCTTGTTAGGTATCCTTATAAGGATGAGTTTGGTATAAAAATATGTCTGTGTTGTTGCACAATCATTGCTGGAGCTGCTTAGTGTTGTCTTTTTATGGAACACACTGAGATACAGCCAAGATTATTTTGATTAGTAGATAATTAGTAAATGAGCTACCATCTGTGAGAGTTTTGATCGTCTTATATATTTAGCCTTTACGGAAGCCTACCCAAAGTACTGCATCAAATTTAATCACTCTTGAGATTTTGAGAAGACACCTTAAGTAACTGTTTTGGCTCAGTCGGCGTGGCCAGATGGGAGAAGTTAAACTAAATATCATCTTAAATTATCATATTCTGAGTAACTATTAGAAGAAAAGGGCAGAAATGTATAATTTTACAAAACACATATTTAAGCAACTTTATGACTCCAAATCTATCCACATCAGGCTTATGTGTCCAAAAATACATACACATACAAATAGTTTGATCTTTTTTTTCATAGTCTAGATTTTGCAAGAAGCCATATAAGAAAGAGGCTCTAATCTGAGCTCCTGAGATATATGAGAAATATGTAGTGCATTTAGAGTTTAAACTTTGCTGACTGAGGCTGCTACATGCTCAGCCTGTGTGCCAAACGCAGAGGTAGAATTATCATACATTATGGCACTTTTGGCATAATTGATTGTCCATTGTACTGGGGGCAAAATTATTGTACAATATATTGTATGAAATTTATTGTACATCTGACAGCACTGGGCTCAGTGCACTGTTGGATTTATTTGAACCAAATGCCTGTGCCAGGGTTCAAATGGGCCTCTGGAAACTGTTAGACCCCGAAATTATTTTCCCATTCATCAAAAAATTAGGAAAGAAAAAGACAAGAAATGTGTCAAATAATTAGTTAGCAAACACCTTCTCACATTTTCCATTTGTTCAGAGGAATCTGAAAGTTCAGCGTGCTGCTGATATCAGGCCCTCTTAAGGGAACTTAAACTCAGATTGTCTCATGAATCATTATTCATTTACATATTTTTGTTGAACTATTTACAAACCTGTTTTTGGTAAAGGAACAAATACTTGCACCTTTCTCTTGCCTTCAGTTGGAGTTAGCACAAACAAGGAGCACAGTGCATAGAAAATGGGCCATTTTTAAATTGGAACAAAGTCAGATTTTGACAACACAAAAAAATTCTAAAAGAAACCTTCCTTCTCTTCTCTGAAAGGATTAGACAGCCATCAACTGTTATTTCCCCCAGCAGGAAAACATGCTGATGCTAGTAGAGAAATTATGGTTTTAATGAGTGAATATTGTTAAATAATCTAGTTTCCGCTCGGGGCATCAGCTACAATAAAGCAACAGAAATGGGCTGTCTTTATTATATAGGCGTATTCTTGCTCCTGTCATCAAGTATTGTTTTAACTGCCAGACAGAAGTAAAACTTAGTAGAGCCAGTTACTAGCACTCTCAAAGCAAGGATCTCTAGCTATTACTTTTTTTATTCGCAGAGAGATTTATTAGAGTCTAGGTTGTTGAAGTGATAATAATCTTTTGAGGAGAGAAGGAGAAAGAGAGTCCAGACAAAGAGAGACAGCACATTAGGTGGTGCTCACAAACGTCAATCTGACACACATTATGGGAATAAAATCACAGGTCATTAAGCCTCCTCGAAAGATCACCAGCATATAAACTTTTCCAGCCCTCAATCTGCTTGTGCTTGACAGTCATCATCATCATCACCATCATCACCATCATCATCATCATCATCATCATCATCATCATCATCATTGCCAGCTCCTAACTGCAGTCATCAGTATTCATAAGAGAGCTGGTCTAAATGTATTGGGGGCCGTGAATGAGTGGCTGTTAGACGAGTAGAACGCCATGTCAACAGCGATTATGCTCACCGAGAAGTAACACTCCACTCTCTCTCTCTCTCTCTCTCTCTCTCTCTCTCTCTCTCTCTCTGTCTCTCTTTCTCTCTCTCTCTCTCTCT
>JAOWBC010000539.1:13240022-13251011 GCA_028566105.1 Hypoplectrus providencianus | reverse complement strand
TCTCTCTCTCTCTCTCTCTCTCTCTCTCTCTCTCTCTCTCTCTCTCTCTCTCTCTCTCTCTCTCTCTCTCTCTCAATAGATAACACCATATGAATGACAATTCAGGTGTAGTTTTCTGACAGATGAGACGTAGGATGACAGTTAGGGGTTGTCCTAACTATTCCACCCCTTCTTTTGCATAGATATTATATTAATGCATCTGTAATAAACAAACTCAATGCGAGTTCATGATGGCGATTCCCATTATGTATGTCTCAGCATCTTTTGGTACCATTTGATGATGTGTTACACAGAAATTGCACTGAATAGCACTCTTCTGACTCAAAAATGATAACAATAGTATAAAAATATTAGATCCATCCAGATATTAAATATCCAAAAATCAGGAAACACCTCAAAAAGTCCTTGCCATGTTTTAGTATATAAACCTTAGTACATCTCAGATATTTCTTAATTTTTCTGGAATTGGGTGGCTGCTCTTTAAACTGCTGGAAAGTCTGATATTCTCAGCATGCATTGGAAAGCCATACCTCCTCTGAATACTCAAATCTTATGGTCGTAAAGTTTCATGAGGCTGTGATTAGGGGTAACCTAGGGGTCACAGCAGGTTATTTTATACATTGAGGTCAAGTTTCAAAAAAGTGCTCTGACTTTAATGAAATGCTAGGGGGATTTACATTGTCACACTCACTGAATCTACAAGAGTTTCAGTTATGCTCAAATATGCAATTCCAAGACTGTTTAGAGACCGCATCGGCAGAAATATTTAAATACATGGGCCAATAACCATCAAGGGATAAAGAGTTATGTGGTTAATAGCTAACATGTTTATGTCTACATTTAAGCCACATACATACAACATACAGCAGTAATCCTTTACATGTTGGACCATTTGTGGCAACACACAGGTTAACTAAGACACGACTCAGGGCAAAAGACCTCACTTAAGAAAAGAATCAACTCCTTTTGTACAATTTTACTGGCTGCACCTCCATAAATGTCAAACTATAATGAACAGATGTTGAGATTTTCCAGGTTAATTTTCATAACTGATTCCTGGTCCACACCTTTGCACATTCAGCACTTTCAAAGTCTTATTATACTTATTATACTTATTAGTCTTAAGATCCCTGGGCCTGGTGTCTATTGACATTTGAAAATAATGGTTGACAACCCAATACTTTCTTTGTGGCGTGAACCGAAATTGTGAATCCATAATGAAGTGTATAAATATCTATGTCTGTGCTTTTAACAAGGCTCTGAGAGTTCCAAGGTTAGGCTTTTTTCAAAAAACCAGGGAGGACTAGTCTGCTCCAGAATAGTTCAGCATGCTCAGACGTCCAATCGGGGCATGGAGTGCTGTGATCACTGAATCAGGTCAGCAAGTGCCAGGAAATCTGGGACAACTGCAGAGAAAACTGTAGGGGAAAAAGATCATCCCATTACTCTCCAGGTAGCTTTTTTTTTTTTTTTTAACTGATAATGTTGTTTATTACCATTCTTATTGTGTTTCAACCTTATTGTCTGCCCCTACTATATCTGGAGAATGCAGAAATCATGTTTGGGAGCCTTTTCTTCTGTCCCTGTTGCCTTCCTCTCTGGATAAGAGTTCTTTGCTTTTTTGTTTCTTACTTTGATGCTTTCTTTCTCTTTGCTTCTGTTTTCAGTGTTTTAATTAGTCCCACACAGGTGTCAGTTGAGCTTTAAATATCACCTTGTATATGGGAAGTGATTAGATTATGTAATCTGTTTCCGTTTTGGATAAAGTATCAGACTAGCTTGCAGTCAGCTGAGAGACATGGTTGACATATTGTCAGATGACTAAGACAAAAGTGTTTCCACATTTAGGCTGATTGAGGCGCTTTTGGGGGGCATTGTCTCCTCGGTACAGACAGGAAAGACTTATTCAACAACATTCAACATTAATCAACTTGATGCAGTGAAAACACACGCATGGACATGAACCTTCTTAAACTGGGAAATTATTCATTTGATGAGTGTGTATTCCTCACCTCCTGAACGGTCAAAGAAACAATCGGAACCTGAAATTCAGATCAGTCTTTGGTGGGAGATTGTCCCTATAAAGTTGGATCCCTGTTTTTATTTGTATTTATTAAGTCCTGTACTTTAGAACAACTTCGAGGTGATTTTATTTAATTCTACATTTAGTTTCCAACTTAATTACTTTTTCAGGTTAAGGCATGAAAAACGAGATTTAGAAGTATTAAACTTTTTTGTAAACATAAATTAAACCTATATTAAGTAGTCAAAATGGGCCTATCTTGACAACAATAAAATCCTGTTAACATACATTTAACAAAAATATTATTCCACCAATATATATAGAATATAAATCACAACTTGAAGCAAGTTTTGAGCAATTTTTTTTATATACTTATACTTTACTTATGCTTTTGGTACATTTTGATGCTGAAACTTTTGTACTTTAAGTTTTAGATGAAGGCAGACTTTTACCGTCAGAGATCTGAATACTGCTTTCAGATGCTTATCAGCTAAGTGTGACAGACCATTCGACACAGCCTATGACACACCTCACCATGCCTACATGTGTTTTCACTGCAGATGGAGAGAAGTCGATACTGAAGAACCACCTGGAGCAGAGGCCTCAGGCGCAGTGGGGCTCCATGGATCCTTCCAGAATAAACAGAGGTCCCCTGGAGGATATCAACTCGCCCGAACAGTGAGCTCTCCCATTCCTTCAGCACCTCAACCCCTGAGTCCCTCTCCCCTCCCCTCTGTCTTGTCAGCTTTCTCATCAGACTACACGTCACACATATCGCAACCACCAGCAGCTCTCAGGCGGTTGCTCTGGCAACAGAGCCCTGCGAAAGCATGGACCGGTCCTGTACTTTTCTCTCCCACGCACATCAACATACATATAACCACACAGAATGTATGTGTATTCTCCCACCCTGCCGCACTTACTGCAGCATACATACTCACTGACACACACATGTAAACACAAACACGTGCACGTGCTGTATGTGCACATAGGCACGCAGCTTTGTGGTCAAAACTAGAGAAGAAGATTCTCAGGCAACAAATATTGATCTATGTTCACTTCCGATTCATAAGGAAGCAAAGCTCAGGGATGTTGACTTCATCAATGAGGGGTGGGGGCACTTCATGCATCATTGAGAGCTCTCCCTCCCACGCTTGTTTAACTAGACCCAGGAGAAGAATGCACAACGTACAGGGACAGATGGACGGAGAAGGGAGAGATCGCAGACAAGGGGGGTAAAATATTGAAGAGAGGGCAGTTACAGAGAGAAGATGGATTAAGAGAGAAGGATGTTTAGATAGGAAAGAGAGACAGAGACAAGGAGGAGGAGAGAAAGAAAGAGGTAGAGACTCACAGAGGCTTATGTAACCAGTGATTTACAGCTCGCATTGGAAGCAGCTCTGAAAATAGACAGGGAGGAGAACAGAAGTAAAGGAACACTCGGAGCTATTCCCATGCCGCATAAATGTTTGATCACATGGAGGGAAAAGAGATGAAGAGGCAGCGAGAAAGAAAGAGAGGAAATAGAAGAGATAAATATAAAGAAGAGCGAGAAAAGAGGTATGATGAAAGGAAAGGTAGAGGAGGACAGTGGTAACATTTTGTGACATGATGAATACTGACAGACTCAAACACCAGGTGCATGTTGTTCTATATACTGTTTGTTTTGTATATGATACGTCAAAAATTAGACCATTTCTTTCATGAGCGAGGAAGATTGCGTTTCCCTCACAAATGGAGCAGGTCAGGCTAACTGACTAGGCCCAAGGACCATTAATATTTCAAAGTTCACCTAATTAAGACATTTTTCTAGGTCTATGTCTGAATGAGCTTGAATTTCATTCCCCGCTCTTAATTTTTTACATAACTGGCATTTGGTTATGTAATTTTCTTGCAAACGGCTGGCAGTGGCGCTAGCACTGGCGAGGTAGGGTGCTAACTGTCACAGCAGGCAGAAGCATGAAATGTTCTTTTTGTCAGATGATCCCAGAAGCTGAGAGGCACGGTGGATTACGGGTTTAGTGAGGAGAAGTGAAGAAGGGACTGGGGGTGCTAGAGAATACAGGAAAAACAATTAGAAGAAATGCTGAGGGCTTGTGTGAACTACACGTTGACTGTTTGTTGCATCCATCTTTTCTCTTTTTTTCACTGGTACGAATACATTAAAATTCCTTTTGAGTAGAGCCAAAATAAAGTGAAAATCTTACTTGAAAATAGGCAGTTCCACTACATGTGCCACTTTCATGTGCCTTGTGTCTTTTCAATACTTTGCATTACATAAAATAAAAAGAAGTGTGGTGTTTGTACTATTGATAAGCAGTTGACATTTCAGCACAGTATGACTTTACATACTGTATAGTATTGTATTATAGAGATTTAATTATGAAATAAGCATGTCTGATTTTATAGTATGGCAAAGTCATAAGGAAAATGAAACATTTTGCATAATTATTACATTATCATATTGGATTTTGCAGCATTTTAACATTAAAAGTGTTTGGTGGGTACCCCACATCATATTGCCGGTATCCATCTTTTTTACTTCCTAAAATGTATATTTTTATGTTTGGTAGCTTTTAAAAAACTACAGGTTCTTTACCTGGTTTAACTTTCTGGTGTGGGCAGGACTTAATTGTGCTTTGCTGCTGTAGTTGCCTAAATTATATTCTTCAAAGTGGCTACAGCTTTAAAAAAAAATATGGAGTTAAAGTTTCAAAGAAATTGGAATATGCACATGAAGTACCTCAAAATTACACTTAAGTGCAGCACTTTCTCTATCTCTGTCTCTTACATTTTCCCTCTCTATCTGCAGCATACAGCGCCGACTGTCCTTGCAGCTGCCCATCCTGCACCATGCCTACTTACCTTCCATAGGAGGGGTTGATGCCAGCTGCACCAGCCCCAATGGCAGCCCTGGTTCCAGCCCACGGCACAGACACATGCCCCCCTCCTACCGGGTAATGGTCTCTGGCCTGTGAGCATCATTCACTTCCCCACCTGGCTCTTTGCAGAGGAGACATATATGGTTCTTTTTTTCTACAACAAATAGACTGATATCGTCAGCGTATGTGCGTATTTTGTCTCGGAACAAGGAGGACAGGGGAGAAGAGAGGGAAGAGGGGGGCCGAGTTTCACTCTTCGTACCTCTTCACCCCGGCCTCTCTTGAGAACAGAAACCCTCAGTCAGGAAGGGGTGGGAGGAGACAGAGTGGGCACTGAATGACCCTTACAAACTCCCACGATTCACAGCAATGTCCCGTTGTTCATCTGCTCCCCTTGCCTAGGCATATACACATATGCACAGTCAAACAAACACAAACACAGACAAATACACACACATGGAAAGGCACACTGACACCCCAATAGCAGAGCAGCGGTGGACAAGCCCTGACCTGACGTGTAGCCTTATCTGCTTCAGAGGGGATTGTCTGTCTCTGTTCTTATTTGTTGTATGTATGTGCTCGCGGCTATGTGTGAGCTTGTCATCTATCATGAGTATTTCACTGCTTCAGTGACTGGATACTGGTGCGGAGATGTGGAATTTACAAAACCCAACAATGGAGATCATCCACTTTCCTCCCTGTCCCCTTCTCATTCTTGTGGAGACATGTAAATATCATCATTTCTGACTTTGATGTACTGTAAGCTTTGTATATGCTGTGAATGGACAATTAAACTGGTTCTACGTGTAGAGCTTGTTACAGAGGCAGGTAATCATGACATGGCACCCTACAAAGAATAAGACATGCGTATGAAAGAGATCTGAAAGGGTTTGTGTTAACTGTTGATAAAGTAGCTCATGGGCAGCAACGTACATCAAAGCTTGTGAGTCACAGAACATGAAAAGGCACCAGGGACGCACACGGCTCTTTTTTCCACTTTGCTAAATTTGCACCACTGGTTTCATCAGAGATTTCACATCAGACTTTGCATAGGCCTTTCATAGTTTACAACTTGCTTAATATGTCCTCAAAAAGCATGTTATACAGATTATTGATGCTACGCCTTTTAACAGGGCTCCAAGGCTGCATATGTTAGAAAATAGAGCTAAAAGGCACCACAAGAGTGTTCCACAGTTATTTATGTGTGTTATATGCCAAGAGATGCACACATTCAGATGTACACTTAAATCGCAAGACAGCACCTTATGAATTTAGGTGCTTTCAGACGAGGCATTAGTGACAGGCCTGGTCATATTGATCCCCACAGAGTGGTCTCCATAGACTGTTAAGATGTCCATCTGATCTAGTCCTCACAGCTAACCAGCACAGACACAGCACGGGGTTCATGTCGATGGCAAGAGGGCAAAGTGACTTCCTCGGAAGAAATAACACTCAAGAAGTGATGCTGGAAAGGATGTAGGTCTACCAGATCCTCAGCTAGTTTGGATGAAATGGTTGACCTGAATTTCCATGAGCAGTAGTAAAGACAATGAAGACACTGGAGCCTCGTGTAATAAGCCCCAACCGGCTGTAGCTTTCAGTTCCAAGAAGGCGATGACACCACTGCTGGTCACAGTGAAAGAGCATAAAGCACAGACACAGGGCTTTCTGTCATATTGAGTGTCGAGAAAAATCACTTCACACTTAGCAACAGTGAACATACCTCAGTTGCTATGGAAATGTAATTCAGTGCCGTTGAACTCGGCCCAAGCAGGCTCAATGAGCAAAACGGTCATTGACACAGTTGTCCTTCTTTTGGTTTGCTTTTTGTTGATGTTTTTTTTTTTTTTTTTTGGTTGTTTTTTTTGGTTGTTGTTGTTGTTTTTGTAAAACTGTCCTCATGCAGGAAAAAGCAAAGGACTCTGGACAAAAAAACAGACTTTACATGGAGTGTGAGAAGGTTGGTTCTTAGCATATGTTTCACCATTGGTGTCTTGGTTTTTAGTTTTTAAGGCGTTTGTTGAACGCTGTGCCTGTTGTCTTATATTGTAGCCTGCAGGACCCACAGTACATAAACAGGGCGAAATGGCACTGACCCAGAAAACTACAACATTGGCCACACATCTGTAAATTGTACGACGTGTCATAGATTTCTTTAAATTCAATGCCTCAATGTATGGGACAGTGTTGGAGAACTTGATGAAAGCTCCACTTCGGCCAAAGTGGATTTCCTCTGCAAGCTGATGTCTGATCATAAACACTGTCTTTAGCTTTGAAAGGCCAGTCAAGGTTACAGAGATGGAGTGGGAGAGGAGGTAGCAGACATCCACCTGCTATCGGACATATCAGGGTGACTTCCCGCGAGAGCTCCTTCCCTTCCAGCCCCTGCTGAGCACAGGAGCAGGGAAACCCCGAGCACAGACCTCCCAGGAGTCACGGCTTCTCCCGCACCTTTGCCAACCAGAGAATCACAGTCACTTGACAAGTGAGTGAGAGACATTGTCAGAGGGTTGGTTCTTCCTTCAGGAGAAGAAAAACCAACTGCACATTTTATATATTACATTATATGTGATTGTGTACAATTTGCTGATACCCCGATGATGGTGTCCATGTATGGAATATTTGGTATTTGGCTTTCTCAAGACGGCATGAAATGAAATGTATAATTCACAGAGTTACCTCTGTTTTTGCAACTGTCGTGACAAATCCACTCTGTCGTTCATCCTCTCACATACAATTTGGTTTGATGTTTCCTTACTAAACATGGATCGAAGTTCTTTTAACCTGTTGATCAGCTCACACGTGTCAATGCCAAGATTCTCAGTGGACAGACTCAACATCATCATATCAACTATGCTACTGGTTTAGCAGTAATTCACTGAGGGCAATAAAGTGAAAGAAGTAGCAAACAATGAATCCTAATAACCCACTCCTGGCATTTACCAAATTACAATGACTTTTTTTAGTCCATCTAAAATGCCAAATGCAGATCATCAGGTATTGTTCTGTTTTTCTTTTAATGTGCCCTGATTTTTTTTTCTTTTTCTTTTATCAAGTTTTTTTCAACATGGATGAAAAAAATTGTTAAAATGCAATTGTGATAGGTCAAGGGCTCATAATTTCCTGTAATAAATAATGCCGATGGTTTGTATTTGCCACAGGTCTTTTTACCTTTTCAGTTTGCAGATCAAAGTGACATATACGTATATAATTATATCTTTGTATGTGTCATCATCAGGGTTTCTGGAGAACACAAAACATACATGTCCAAAAATATAACAATATGACGTATATATTTAGTGGAAAAACACACAGGTCCATACTGTTACTGTTTTGTCAGTTTGATATGTGGTATCACATGGAGTTAAGTTCATCTAAGAGTTTAAAATGGAAAACAAAACCTACGTTAAATGCAACATGTTCAAGAGGGGCAATAACTTGTTTTCTTATTACAGAAAGAATAGAGAACTATATATATATGTATATGTAAAAGATCTTTACGTACATTCTCATTTTTACATAGGAAATATTTCACGATTACGCCACAAAGGATACTTGGAAGTCATTTTTTTAATTTACAGTATCTGTAACTATGTTATGTACAGATGAGGTATAGATATGAAAAAGTTGTATAAAATAAGTATCACTCTTGGAACACCTGAACATTTTTTGGAGCCATTAGTTGTTATGGGGGGATTTGAATAACATTCTTCTTTTATTGTCTGAATGTTATGGACAGCCTTTACTTTTCACATCATCGTTAAATAAAGTGAGACTGAAAATAATCTTTGCTGTGTTAGAATTATTCCTGTGCTTTTTCCCAAGCCTGCTTGCATTCATGTTGATTTAAAGGCAGTCACAGATCATAAAATCCTCAAGTGAGGACCAGGCAATAGGAAACAAATCTATTTACCACACAATATTTGAATGCCTTTTAAAAGTGAACACCTCCCATGTAAACCAAACTCTGTTTCATTTATGTATTAACTAAAAATATCCTAAATAAAAGTACCTGCTGATATATGTTAAATATTAATAAATAGTTAGCTAGTTAGTTAAACTCCAGTGAGTTGCATTGCAAGTACCTTAGAGGTCAGAAGTCAGAGCGTAGAGTGACACTATAAAAAGTTGCAAAACACAACTACATGAGACACAAATAACACAGAAATACTATTAGACAGCATTTTACTACAGGTTTCCCTTTTTGAGGTCGGGGTTGATGAAGTTCTTAAAAAGTTTCAGGTCTGAAATCTGACTTCAGGGTGTGTTCTGGTTGAAATCTCCGCCTCAGAATTCCAACTTGCCACCTCAGTTTGAGCCCACCATGGGACCCTGGAAATGTCCATGAAAACACATTAGCTTAGCATGACGTTTAACTGATACCAAAACCAAATCATCCCTGTCTGAGTATTCATGTTTTACAGTTAGAAACTCCTGAGCATTTTTAAATATTGAAATAACTGTAATTATTTATTTATTTTAAGCTACCACAAAAAGAAAATGGAATTTGCAAATGGCATGTTTTGACTCGTCAATGTAGAAAAGCACAGGTGTTACTAACAACGTTGACAGATGCGCTGTTCTGCTAGTAAATCTCAGTGAATCATGGCAGAGCGACAGCAAACCAGCATGCAGAGCCCTGAAACTACAGCAGCTGAATGGAATTCAGCCATCATTCATTTTTGTTAGTTCCACCTGTGCTTTTCCTCTGGTGACATTTCGGATGAGAATAACAACATCCTGTTTACTGTTGGTTAGAATATGTGTTAGCTTGTTGAATCTCATCTCTGCTATGAAGGCATCAGCACCACGCTGTTTGCTCACTGGATACAGAAAGAATCACTTTTATGTGGGATGTGACGTGCCAGGTCAGGAGTTACCAAAACATACAACACACACACTGTTAAGTGGTATTTACAGAGCGCAGTATTTTTAGTCTGTCAAAAAATGCTGCCGCCGAGTCAAAAATCTTGTTGATGTCTCACTTCAAAGGCAGAAAAGTAAAAATGAAAGGAAGTGTGCCCATGTGATGCACTGGCCAGTCAATATTAAAGTGTTTAATTGGCAAACCAAAAGGCACACACAGCACGCAGGCTGCCTACTGGCCTCACACACTGACAGGGAAAAGAAACTGTAATGAGGAGCCTGGTACAGTGAGGTCTATAAATAATTGAACTGTAAGGAGGCAAACAGGAAGGAGGTCTGAGTGGGTTACTGATGGCGTCACTGTGTCTTTCTGTGTCACTCATATCTGTAGGAGTGGATGTGTCCTGCAGTCACAGCTTTTCTTCATCATTACTCTCAGATATTAAGCATGTGGTTGCAAACTGGGAGCTAGTTGACTAAATCACCTAATGTTATTCAACAAAAATAAACTGGAAGTAGCTGAAGTAGTCCCATTAGAGTGTATTCCTCATCAATCAGAGAGGGCATTTGCTCGACAGTATGTTTGAACGTTTGGTAGGCAGTGTGCATTGAGAGGGGGACCCACGTTTAGTGCTACACCTCCTAATGGGATGCAGAGCTTTGTGCAGAGCAAGCTCCGGTTCTGCGGGGAAACTTTCAGCCGCCCACCGTTTGCAACATGTGCTGAGCTGAGCACAACAAGCGGATCTCAGTGTGTGTGTGGAAGCTGTGGAGCTGCAAGACGCGCTGTGAACAGAGGTCTATTTAGAGATGAGGACGGTGTCCGCGTCGCTTACTTTTTGTAGAGAAATGTTAATGTGAATGCAGTTACATCCGGCATGTCCCCATCGTCACCCAACCGAATAATTGAAAGCCTGATCCATGCTGCTTTCAATCAGGATCAACTTTAAAAGGGCCAGGTAAGAGTTAACACAATTCTGCTATATAAGACATATGACTTTTATTATTGCTGTAAGTGTATTTACACAGAGGATCTAAAGGGCTAGACAAATGTAAATAAACATTTATCTCTGCATAATTATACACAGTGCATATAAACAACACTGGCATTTGTTATGATACACCAGTAGATTATTGCATACCCCACGGTGGCGCAGTGGTTAGCACTCATGCCTTACAGCAAGAGTGCTTGGTGCCGAGGGTCGCGAGTTCGAATCC
>JAOWBC010000539.1:13160272-13220891 GCA_028566105.1 Hypoplectrus providencianus | reverse complement strand
CACACACACACACACACACACACACACACACACACACACACACACACACACACACACACACACACACACACTCCCATGACTGGTATGACTGGCAGCTACATGGCAAAGGGTGATTAGAATTTAGGTGTTGCTGTCTGAAAAGTCGATCTGCTTTGAAACATCTGAATTATCAACACGTTCAGGTTTGTGCTAAACTTTAAATTCACCTTCCAAGGCAGCGTAATTGAAATGTGGTTATCTCTGAACTGACGGTGGGCCTGCAGACCCCCCAATCTTTCTCCGGGACACCCAACAAAGACACATGTGAAGCCAGTCAAATTGAGTGGCAGACAGGAGACTTGGTGTGACTAATTACACTCATCACTGTCTCTCACACAGTGTAGCAGTGCACCAACATCGAGTCTCATTTCAAACACACAACTAACACGATTCCAGTGACAAGTTGTACATTTCTTCTTCTAATGTAAGACATAATTTCATGTGTAAGACATGTGTATTAAAACTGAACAAATTAAAAAAAAAACCTCTGATTTAAAAGTTAGTTTCACCTCTTTGTCGTGGTCTTTGCACCAGAGATGTAGCGCTCCGTGAAAAGCGTGAGCCAGGATCATGGAGCCGTCCGGACTCATCTGGCAGCCGTAGAAACCCAGAGTGTTGCCACCCACCTCCCCTACACGCACCTGGTGTGAACAGAAAAACGTGTTGTGGGGGCGATTAATCCTGATCAGCAGCTCATCTGCCTTTTCAACACACTATCTGGCATCAGGTGGGGGAGGAACATTTAGTGCATGGGTCAGAGTCCCTACTTGTTGCGGACAAAGATGAAAGCAACCTGTAAAAAAAACATGGAGGTGCATCGAGAAAAAGCAACCAGGCAAATTAGGTCATATCAGCTTTTTCTGAATTACAAATATAGCTTCCTTTTATGCTATAGGACATTCACACATGCAGAATAATTCTGTCCAACACCTGTGTTTCGTGTTAACATCCAGGCTCACAGTTATAGAAGAGATCAGGAGTGAGGGGAAAAAAGTTTTCAAATTTGTTTTCAGTCTCCCTACATGAATTATTAGCTAACAGCTCCCATAATGGTGGTTAGAAGCAGAAAAAACAGCAAATTAAGCTGACAAGTCAAATGAGAAATTATGCAAAACGGGACTTATTAGAGCTGAATAAACTGTGTTGTTGTTTTTTTTCCAACCAAAATACATTTGTCTAATTCAAAATGAAAGCAATCGCAGCGCAGCATATCACACTAAACAAATAATCATGAAAAATGCCAAAGCCTGAGCACCCAGAAGGATTTACATAAATTGGATTTGAGTGAGAGCTTGTGACCCCTGCGTCACGCTCACAGGGCAGATCATATAGGCAGTGAAGGGTGGAAGGACACGGAGGGACCACGGGGGCTGAGCTTTCGCTGAATAAAACAATCCAATTGAAGACCACCATGAATCACTGCCTCTTAGCTCAGAAAAATAATAGAAAGTAAAAACCACTCCTTTAGGATTCTGACCACCTGTCCAATCACAGACACGTTGCTTTTCTGTGTCAGGACAATCACTACCCAGGGAAGAGAGCCCAATTTGATTTAAGTGCAGTTACCAATTACACTGACAAATGAAATTCACTTGTTTCATCTTCATCTGAGGTCATTCTGACTCTGATAGTTACTTTAAAGTTATTTTTTTGTGATAAAAAAGGGGAACAAAACAGAAAGATACACAAGTGCATTTAAAGTAACAGAAGTGTAGGAGGCAACTAAAAATGTATAATATTCAGCCATAACGCATATAAAAAGCTTCTAATTAGTTCTAAAAACATATGAACTGTGAATTACAGTCTGTATTCATTCATGCTTTCACTCACATTAGGATCCATTGAGAACAGAAATTACATGCTAAAATAGAGAAAACAAGATAATATTAATATCTCGTCCTGTTGCTTGCATAACCAGTGGGATTCAGTGCAGGATTATGTGACTAGACCGAAATAACTCGGAAAATTAATCCATAGGAATTTCTCTTGAAGCAACAAAGAGCTTTTCTAAACATGAGTTGTCAATATTTCAGCCTGCAACCGGCTTGTGTGCAAAAAAAATATCGCTTCATCCCTGAAAATAAGACACTGCAGCAGAGTAAGTCTGTACCACTGCATAAAAAGCCATTTATATTCTCAGAGATCAGTTAAAAGCATGTCAAAGTCATTCATTCCTATATACTTGCTCTTGCGAGTTCATACTTCAGTACTTGAAACTGTTTGCTGAAAGATTTGAGAGTATCCTGTTGACAAGCCAACTTCTCACTGAGGAGTTTAAACAATAAAAGCTTTATCAGGCCCTTAGGCCTTGGAGGGCCCAGAGGGGAGATCCATTCAGATCGATAGCAGCAGAACCGACCGTAGAGAGAGCTACACTGCGCCCCCAGCCGCACTGAACACTGGATCCAGATATATGTTATATCTCCTCCATCTTTAATTAGCTTGTGCCTTAAATTATATGGACATTGGCTGTGAGGAAAAATGAGAACGGCTACATTCACACTTAAATGATTCAAATCTGGAATGATACATAGCTTAGCCTGTTTAGTAGAGTGAGAGTATGTTTGGGGACCTGTGGCAGACTGCAGGAGAAACGTAAAAACCAGTATACATTAATTAGATGTAAAACAAACACGTTGAAAGGCTTCACACAAACTCCCCAGCAGAGGCACACACGTCTTCTCTGTGTCTGCTGTACGTGGCAGCAAAGTGGTGTCCTCAATCATCAGGCCTTCTTAGGGAGCCTGCATCGGCCATCAATGACCTTCAAAATAACGCCTGTCTGCAGGCTGAAACACAGCGGAACTAATGGCAGCGATAAAGGCACGCCTTCACTTTGAATGGCACCGATCCTCCAGCCATCCAGAGAGAGAGACAGACAGAGAGGAAGGAGAGAGAGAGAGAGAGAGAGAGACAGTCAAGAAGAAACATAGATGGTGAGATTGAGAGAGAACGAGATGCAACATTAAGCAGATTGATTTTAAAATTCTGCACACAAGAGCCCGTCGTAAATCATGCAAAAACTCACAGAGGCAAAAAGCCGTCATCTGTCTTGTTTACGAGTGGGGGAACAATATGGATGCACGGCGTGTCTTATCGCTGGCCAGCGGGGGGACGAGGGTGAGGGGGGGGACGGAACAAGGACAGCGAAGAAGGGAAAGCATATATCACTCTTAGAAGGAGAGAAACAGGGTGATGGGTGCTCAATGCGCTTTGTCAAGATGGGAAAACCCGTACAGTGTGGAGTACAGGTTTTCAAAACAACTTTTCCAGCTAAAATGCTGGCCGTCACACAGAGAGCCGGAGTCTTCTTCCCTCAAAGTCTTATATTGAGATGTAAAATATGAAGCAAACTTTATCAGAGTTATTGCGTCTTTATCAGACTTATTGCATCTTGCATCTTATGCATGTTTTTAACAGCACTCTCTCTGGATTTTATAGAGAAATAGAATAACTCACTTAGCAACCACCTCTCCATCCATCACTCTAAGATACTGTAAGGTTTGGAAACAGTTCTTAAGTCAAGTATTTAGCTGACATTCACATCAGTAGGTTTGACCTCTGACTTTGGTCAGAAAGTGGCAGTGCAATGTTATTACTGTGGTATAATCTGTCTGTAAACAGACTAATTGGACAATTTTGATCACTCACAAGAGAAAATATGGATCTGGATAGATACAATTGGGCAACTTATAACTGTTTCTAGATGTCATTTGGTCTGATCAGTCATGTGAGTAAAAGGCTGGCTATGTCAGAGCGTGTCCCTTGGGACAAATAAAGTTTCTCTGATAGATTCCTGAGAGCTTATTTGCCAAACATGTTTTCTCCTTATTCATTTAAAAAAAAGATATAACCACCTCAAGCAAACTTAAAAAATTGTATTCGCGGTTTCTAACATGTTTTTTTTTTTGTTTGTTTTCGTCAAGCTTTCCTCATGCAATTTTTTTTTAAATGCGCAACAAAATGTATGATGGAAACAGGGTTTAAAGCTTCCAGCCAGAGAGGGCAACAAAACACTCCTTTGAAGCCTGAAGAAAAATCTTCAATAAGCAGAATTAACAGACAAACACGTGCCAGGTGACCAAGTGTAACTTGAGGACAGTACACAAGCCGAGGTCTGAAAATAGGTTATCTTTCAAACCACACAAACACACATGATCTGAGAAATCCTCCAGGCGCTGTAGTGGCCCGCTGCGGTCAGTCTGAGATGTTAATTACCAGTGTGTCTCGTTAGTAAGATGTGCTTTACGCAGCGGTGGGCCCCGGCCACCCCACTGCTAACCCTGCTCTCCATTAAATCTCACCAATTACTCTAATCAGCGTGAAGAAGTGGAGCACTTCTTTGTAAAAATCGGCTAATTAAGACACACATGGCTGGTTGGTTAGCGCCGTGGACTCTGCTCTGCCAAAAATGTCAACGTCCCATAGAAAAGCCTTTGTGAAGCCTATTTAGAAAACAGAAAACACTCAAAAAGGACCAAAGGCCTTTGATTCTGTCCAGAGTGTAAAGATGGGGGTGAAATGTAAATACAGTTTAATTCAATAAGGTTTCATTGTTGCACATGTGCATCTGTGTGTGTGCGATTGAGCTTCACAGGTTAAACTTCCTTTGTAGAAGGAAAACCTGTCAGTTCAAAGGGTTCCTCTCATTTGAAAAAACAAAAAAAGCAGGTCAGAAGGAGCAGAAACAGACGAGGAGAGAAATTTACTTTCACATTCAACAAAAAGGTTATTTCAGGTAGGGGGGGGTTAGTTTTATTTTATTTTTGGCAGCAAGAAGAAAGGACCTGAGCTGTGGAGACAGATTGGCCACACCAGACGTGATTTCAAACGCCCGCTGCTGCTTTTCATTTCCACTGACCACCTTTGTCTAACAATACCAAGAAGAGTGTGTGACAAGAATCGGCAGTGGCTTCGGGCCCTAATCATCGTCCCTTTGTCAGAGAGGAGAATCAAGACTTTCATGGTCGCTCCTTTCTCTGGTCTTTGTTGTTCGTCGCTGTGGATGCGAATGATGAGATCAAAGGCCCAAAAATGTAACTGATCAAGTGTGGAATCTTTCTCATCACCTCAGAGTGTGATCACACTCGAGGTGCCTGCCACGGTGAGGGGAGCCATTTCTTGTGTGATGGGATGTGAGTGTGTATTTGCCAGCCTGTGTGCACACACACAGTGGAATACATTCTGCGTTGGAGCATGTCTATGTTTGTATCTGATATTTTTTTGCAACTCTGCCAATGAGTGCGTGTTTCACTGTTTCTGTCAGGTACGTGGAAAGGTAATCTGAGGTACTCATGGACCACCTGAGAATTTGGCAGTCATATAAAAAAGCTGTGGGGCAGATGGGCAGAGGACTGCTTTTTCTTCGCTATCCACACTTGTGTTAAATTTAGCCCCATTCTGGCACAACAGCAGCTGTTGGGAGCTCAGAGAGACGAGGCAGAGGGGAGCGAGAGAGGCAAGCAGGAGAGAGATGATATGAAAGAAGGAGACAAGACAGGAGGGGAGAACGCGAGGCAAGTGGTGGAGGAAAAAGAGGAGGTGGCGGACGGAAAATGACGGAAGGTGGGAATGGGGAGTGAAAGTGAAAGACAGATCATGGGCGAAAAAAAAAAATAAGGCTACGGCACATCTCCCAGAGGCCTCTCCATCCCCTGTCGGATGTGTTGGGGGAATGGGCCGTAAAAGAGGGGGTTCAGTGTGAGTGAGTGATAGAAGGGAAGATGGGGGAGGACAACCTCAGCTTGTCTAAACTCACAGTGGTGCGCCGGGCTCAGCGCCTCTTCATCACTGTCTATCACTTCTATTCCTGACACCTCAATGTCAGGGAGAGTGGAAACCGACGCGGGGGCACTGACAGAAGGAGAGAGAATACTAGAGGAGGGCTCAAGCTCCAGATCATGTCAAGAGCTACTGAGAGGGAAGCTAGCAGAAATAGAGTAGGAAATTGGTGAGTGGGTCTGTGCGCAAACCCTGTGTTCCCTACAGAGTGATGGATACCATGTGTGTAAGCTCCGCGTATCTGCATGCACACCACTTATCCTCGAGCATAAATCACTCACCTGCTCCACCCAGACTCCAGATCCCTCCTCAGGAGCCCACAGGATCATGGTTTTGTCCATGGAGGCGGAGAGCAGACTGAGAGGCTGTTGCAGCTCGCCACCTGCAGGGGGAGACAAGACACACTGGAAAACACACTGGAGCTGCACACAAACCAATTATCAATTATTAGGCCAGTGGTTTGGTTCAAATCCCTCTGATTGAAATGTTCTCTGGGCTTACTTAAGCATGAATCTAAAGATCTAAGGATATTTTACAATCAGTCAAGCTGTTTGGCTGAATAGTGGGTTTTTCTTATCAGAGTATAGCTACTGTTTTTGCTCTATATTTTATTATATTTTAGGAAAGAAAAAGAAGTCCTGTTTTCGCAAAAAAAAAAAAATACATTGTATGAAAATGACTGTAACTCAGAAACTACAGGGGGCACAACCAAGTGTTGGATATCTATGAAGTCAAAACAAGTTGAATATCTAAGACATGAACACATACCCAGTGAAATGAAAAAAAAATATTATGTTAAATGCTTACTTGAGAGGACTTCCTACCTGTGTTTACTGGTTAAACAGAACAAAACCTAACCCTAACAAAGCAAAACCAACACACAAATCAATGTTTGGTGGGAGCTGCAACAAGAGCATCTCCTCTACAGAGTATTTTATTTTGGGGATTTATAATAGGTGCTCTTTTGGATTATAATATAACACAGTATCATGTTAGAATATAGTTAAAATTAAAGTCCATGATGAAGACTTTATCTAAATTGACACATATTCATCATTAACTACTTGCGTGTTTTCATGCATACTAGTACCACATTGGCATTCTTTTAGTCATAATAAAGAAGTTGTTGTTGCTTTATCCTGCATGATAATATAGTACATTACTCGGCCAAATAAAGGTTACTGTAATTATTGTGCAAAACAATTGCAACTACCTTTCCTCAAGTAATTGAGCAGCTTTACTTGTTAAAATGTACCAAAACAAAACAATGTGTGATGTACACGAAAGCTCCAATATGTGTGAAGTGATGATGTAAGCTTTTAAGGCAAACAGAGTTTATAGAGAAGATTTAGCACATCCATCAGCCCTTTCCCTTGAGAGCTAATTAAGCCAATAACTTTTTGCACCCAATTTTCCCTTTTTCTTGGAAAATGTCCCCGTGTCTTTGCTGCTTTTTGTAAACAACAGCATTGTTAGACAAAGGGAGGGAAACGATGTATCTGGGCTTAGCATGCAGGCCCATTAACGTCCACGGACTGTAGAAACAGAATAATTGAGTAAAATGTTTTCAGGTAAATATGTCAGGATTGATGCACTTTAAGACAAAAATACTAAGAGGTTTGTGCAGCAGCTTTCTGACAATTATCTGAAACTTTTGTGAGTAATGACCACTCCATTCCCTGGTTTTCAGTAAGGTACCTTTGTGCAGAGGAGGCTGCCAGTGGACTCCATAGACCCAGTTCTCATGGCCTGCCAGGACCGTCTCCAGAGACACTGCAAACACTGAGGACACGTCTGTAGCAGGAACACAGATAATGACTGTTATAAAGGTACCAGTTTTATGAACAAAAGGAGGGCAGATTATTAATGAGTAGATATACATTACTGTAGCCAACTATATGTCATTTAAATGTTCGATGGAAAATCAGATAAGCATATGTTCAACTGATGAATGTAAACAAGCATAAAACACGAACACCCGGTTCTTTACGGAGGTCGGTAACCACCATGTGCCATTATACCATCAAAAAGCGAGTCTATTCATTTGGTTAATTAGCACTCTTTTTATAAATCAGGCTTGCGTGGCCCGCTCACCTCTCTCCTTCACTTCAAAAACGTCCTCTTTCATTTTGATGATGGTGTGATCGTCCTCTACGTGGGCGTCTGTCCCAGACTTGGCACGCAGCCTCCACACTCTGATGAGGCAGTCCTGGGAACAGCTGGCTAATAACAGCTCCCCACCTGAACGAGTCAGAGAGAGAACATGGAAACCTTCCTGACTGAAAGGCAATTTATATCAGCTCCTAAAATCCCCTACAGCTGAATTTATCATAACTGACTTTGTATTATTGTCTCTCCCGTGGCTCTATAACGAAAGGGGAGCCATTACCAAACACTATAACATTTGGGGTGTTCAGCAATATTTCGAGGCTAGTCCTATTTACCTCAAAGTGCAGCTGAACTTAAGTTATATTATGTACCATTTCAATACTAAAATATATAAAATAAACTACGCCTATGTTATTCATTTCGGTGAGATTTGCACTTACAACCCAAAATTTTTCCAACAATATTTAAACCAAGAGAAATATGTCATTTTACTCAGTAGAAGCTGATGCTCATTAATGCTCATACAATGCATAATCCATACTGAAAATGTGTTCTTTTATTCACAAAAGCATTAATTACATTATCTGTAATCGAATAATTTTCCCTCTTAAATTGGAATCTACTTCATATCAACATCATCATCATCATCTCGGTCTTTAATTATGGTTTTTACTTTATAATTCTAGAGGAAGAAATTGCCTACGTTGCCCTTTAAGTTAGTAAGTTGATTGTATTTATAGTGAGAAATAATCAAGCCAAGCTGGGTAATTTGATTCTGAGCCTAAGAAGCCACTTTTTTGACTTGAATCCAGGAAACCTAACTTTATTCTGTGGTTTGTAATAAGCAGCACAGCCTTGCATAGCAACTCTACAGGCTCCTGTTGTCTTCAGGTTTTTGTTAGAATTGAAAAAGAAAAGCTGCTGACTGTGACATGGCCAGTAGGACAGCAGGAGCACAAGCCAGATATACACAGACAGGTGGTAAATAAAGCACAAGCCACCATCTCCAAGTGCTCCCGTCTGTCACATTATGGGTTTAAGGTTTAGTCCGATGGCCACTGGCCCAATTTTGACTTGGCCAAGACAAACAGATATATCAGATATTCCTCTGTGGACACCTAAGGCCTGCAGAGCGCTGGGAGATGCAGGAGGAAACCATCAGTGTTTGTCAATCAGTATATAATGACATTGATGATGATGATAATGACAATGAGCCTTGAGCTACTTGCCTGAAACCCCAAACAGCAAGATATTTGTATTTGTGAGTGTCTTGAGCCTGTCAGACTTTATTTTATTTTTTTTAGAGATCTTTGTTATTAATAGTTGTGACAAAGTTAATTTCCCACAGGGGACAAATAAAGTTCAGGCTTCAAGATCAATCAAGAGTCTGACAACTGAGATTCAACTTTCCAAATAAGTGTATAAAAATGTTCAAATTCCTATGAGCATCATCCGGAACTGAGTCACAACTTGTTCACTGTCTTATAAAACAAAAAATTAAATGCAATAATAATTAAACCAAATGGAGCTGAATGAGTCTGAGTCACCAAACCAGGCACTTTTACCAGATGTGTTTTGAGCAGCAGCTGGACATTGGGTGGCTCTTTTTTTTTTTTTTCATTCTACTGCTGAGTCAGCAAATATCAAAACCAGTGAATCACTGTCAGTGAATAGTTTAGGACAATGTTCACCAACGTACAAGAAAGGAGGAGACAGATGTGCATTGTAAAAAGCTCAACACCCGAAAGCTCCGTGTTATACACAGCTGGTTTTGTGTCACAGCCAAAACCACATGAGCAACGCGTACACGACACTCTCCGTGTTTTAGTTACAGTTCGGCTAACTGTGAAAGAACAAATGATGAAAATATCAGTTTGGAGACGGAAGGAAACACCCATGCAGAACTGATTACATTAGTGATGTTGGATGTGATTAGTGATTAGAGATGTAACTTAGTACATTTACTCAAGTACTAGACTTATATAATAGGAAATATATAAGTAAGTTTTTATGTAAGTTTTGAATGCAGGACTTTAACTTGCAGTGGAGTAATTCCCGTAAAGTAAGGGCTTTGAATACTTTTTTTTATTACTTATTTGATCCTTGAAGTAAAGTACAGTAGGATAAAGATAGAAACACAAAAACAGAAAATAGCATCATGGTCTGAATGCCAGTGTTTAACAGCTATGATAAACTGCACCTCTAGTGCTGCAATTTGCCATCTGCCAAGTCATAAAAGAACAGAATGATTTATGTAACTACTATCACAGAGGAGGAGAGGGTTTTGTCATTCCTGTGGGGATATTTCACATAAACAAACTTCTCTTTGTCTCTTTGCTGGCTCGTAGCTTGGCAGCGTGGAGTAGGTCATAGACTGTGAGTGGGAAGGAGACACTGGTGGAGAGGGCTGGTTAAGGAGATTAAATAGCTTTTACACAGTCAGAACAGTGCAGTAATGAAGAGCCCTTGAAGAGGGTTACACAATTAGTAGAGCTTGGATTGGATCCATGCATTGCCATGTGCTATCACAATCCTGTGAATAGCACACTGGTTGGTGAAGCTGGACTCAAAATAACTGGCTGTGCCTCGTTCCATTTCTCCATCGATCTAAATGACAAATTGTCTTAGGCATGCCTTTTGCTTTGAGGAGGTCAAGCTTTACTTGTCTGTCTTTCTAATCAAATTGGTGGAAGGCTGTGACTGGAAATCTCCCACTTCCTCTCAGCATTCAGCCAATCACATGTTATCTGAATCTTAGAGCCTGATTTTATCCAGTTTGCAGACTTGCTTAAGATAAACCAAGCAGAAGCTTTTAGGCCTTCAGACCATCACTAGATCTCATCTCCATGTCTCTCGTGGAGGAGTAGACGATGCTTCAAATATGTATGTCGCTGCAAAGAAACAACGGATTCTTATATGCGGATGCTTCAAATACACATCTTTATCCTATCAGAAGATCTATATATGACCTACAGTTTAAAGATTTGTGTCATCAAGTCAGTATCTGACCACAACCTGGACAACCTGAAAACATATCTGGTAACCAAAAATACCTGGGCTTGAGAAGATGCTGTTATTTTTTTAGTGTACTTGAACAATATATATACTTTCTGTTCATTTTTTTTTTACCTGGGCTTCCTGGTTAACAGAAAGGTTTCCTTCTTTGAATCACAGAGCTGTGCCTACATGTTGTAAATGTGTTTGACTGAGTCAAGTGAGGCATGCAAGCATGCTGGGATAGTAAGCAACAAGTCATTTTCTCTACATGTTGTCCATGCATGTTTGCATAGTGTTGTTTTCCCATTTGAAAAGCCAGTAAAAATCTTTGAACAGTTACACTATAATTACTCCAGACAGTAGCACTCACCGAGACATGCCCATGCCACTCCTCGAACCCAGTCTTCATGTCCTTGCAGTGACATGGCTTTCTGGAGCTGTTTAAAGCAATTAAAAAAAGATTAAATGTTGCAGTCAGAATTAAGTCATTACATTCAGCGTGTTTAGAAAACGAGTGTGAACTTACCTCCCCATTAGATTTCACATACAGATGCACCTGAGAGTTATCACCCCCACAGGCCAGTATGGGAACTGTAAGAAAAGAAGGTTAGGTCTTCACACACACGGCAGGTTGCATACATTACATTTCGATCTAAACAAGAGCGAGGGAAAGGATGAAGCGCAGAATCAACAGACAAAAGGCATGTAAACCAGAGCGGCAAAATTACATGAGACACTTCAAACCCAGGCAGCATTTTGCATATGACATTTGTTACAGGCGCTAAAGCAGTGGTGCAAATTGAGATAGATGACATGAGAAGAAAGTGTCTGTGTGTGAGTGAGTGTGCTTGTGTTTGTGTGTGTGTGTGTGTGTGTGGCACACAACTTAAAGGATGTCTGAGTAGGAACAGCTTAGGCTTACCTCTGCTGCCTGGCAACAGTGCCAGAGAGACATCCATCATGAAACTGCTGCCGAATGATAAGATATGGAGGCATTCAGCTGAGGAGCACACATGCACAAGAATTAAACATTATGAGGACATACAGGTAGTACTGCTAACTAAAACAAAAAAAAGGAGAAAAAATATTTATTATTTTTAACACAATAGCCTTTATTTCATGTGTGATCTGAGGAGAAGGTAAATTAAAAAAACAAAAAAACTTTGTTTGAAAAATGTGCCAAAAGATTTTTTTCCCGTAATGTTAAGAGGCCAGGGGTCTCTAAGCTGTCACAGACCAAAGTAAAATGGATAGTATTTTTGTCTGGGAATACGCCCTGAAGTTTTGCCCCGTTCGCATACACACATGCTTAATTTCTATGTCCGTCAAGCAAAATCAGTGTTCATCTGGACTGACAGGTGGACAGAAACGTTCAGCAAAGGGAAGCTGTTATGGGTGACAGCTTAGAAAAAAGACAAATAGATATGGATGACAGCTTGGAACACCACTGATATTTAACTATGTGAGGAAATTAAAGCAATTTTTCCATGAAAACAGATGTAAATCTGTCATCTTACATTTTTTTATGAATAAAAACATCATAAGGAGATATTAAAAAGTCCAAAATCTGCCAAAAAAAAAAAAGTAACATATTTTTCATTGACATTGTTTAATCATATTTTCTTATAAATTAGATTATCTATAATCTGAGGTAGTGTATTGTACGTGTATGGAAATACAGACACGATGTCATTGTGACGCTCCCTAAACAGATCTACAGCACTGCAGAGGTGAGGCAAAGGATCGTGTTGTTTGTAAACATAGCCATGTCCTCTAGTAGCCACTAGGGGGCAGATCGTCTTACTTTAACTGAATTATATTATATTATTAATATGATTATTTAGATAACCAGTAATTTTTTAGTATGTTTCTTTGTAGATGCCTGTCCAGGTGATATAAGAGGTTACGAATTGATAACTTGGGCACAGACACATATTTGTTTATTTGTCTTTTGGATTTTTTATGTATTTTTTACTTTAATCTTGAGGAGCATAGTATAGTTTTACCAATTCCATGACTAAAGTAAAGGCTTTATATTAAAGCACTCACAGATTCATTTTGGGAAACACCCACATTAACAAAATATCCCACCAAAATTACTTCTTAAGAAAGCTACTTTTCTGCTGGAACACAACTGCACAGGCTGAAACTCACTGCACTGCACTGTAAGTGTATTTTACCGTCTTTGGCTTCACTGCAGAGCCACAGTCTGACTGTGGAGTCGGATGCCGAGGAGGCCACCAGGATCTGTGAGTCCTCCACATAGATGGCATCCACTGCACAAACTGGTCCAGTGTGGCCCTTACACTCCATGGACTGAGTGAACTGGAAACAACATTGACATTTTAGAAGGCAGATAAACAAAAGAAAAACTGCCTGAAGAAACAGGTGGTCACCTTTCCATTCTGAACCTTCCAGACAATGAGCCGATTGTCTGAGCCTCCTGAGACAAGGTGACTCTCTGGAGCTGCAACAACAATAGCAAGACATTTTAGTAAAGATACACTGAGATATATGGCTGAAATTACCCCTTGCACACATGTGGATTAGGGCAGTTTTTTTGTTGTTGTTTTTTACAGTTTTGGTTATGTTACAATGATACACTATAATATAGCAGATGCTTATATTTGAAGCAACATACAACTCAGAGTTTATACAGAGCAAGCAAAAATCTTATCAGAAGATCCTTTTTTTTCTTCACTGATGTAGATTAGCCTATATGTAAAGGTGTTCATAAAAGAGCTGGATAATTAGTCTCTCAAAGACTGAGAGGAACCCAGTTTGAGTTTGGATGTTTGGATGAAAATTGTCTAGCTTGAGGAGTAAGGCCCAGTAACGATGGAGGAGTTGTCCTAGTTGCTGTTTTGTATGTCACTTAGTTTTAATTAAGGTAAATTCTAATACCACCATACTAATACAGAGTTATGTTACTACAAATGTTGTGCTTCTTACTATTTCGTTTACAGTTTAAGTAAGGGAATATGAGCTTTAATGACATGAACTGTTGAGGAATCATGTGCAATCAGTGGTGACAGGAGTATTTAGATCCTCTGCATAAGTACCTATGATGGTACTCCACTACAAAGCAAAGTTCTGCATATAAAACATTCCTTATTCAGTATTCAGCTTAATTTTCTTATATGTAAGGCTGAAGATAAAGTTACTGTCAATGGTGTCAAAAAATTGGCGTACACATCATAATATGGTGTATAACTGACATGCCACGCAGTTTCCTCCCCACCACACTCACCACAGTCCTCCCTGTGCACCCACTGGACTGCGTTCACTCTCCCTTTGTGTCCATTCAGCGTCGCAATAACTCTTCTATCCTGAAATACAACCAAACAGTTTCTTTTATCAAGGGAATTAACAAAGTGGATGTTTAATTACAGCTGAGGGATGTTTGGTTATCGCCGGCTGTGACAACACCGACAACTAACTTTCCAAGATAAATGACACTGATTCTATACCTGTGGGTCGTACAGAGCTACAGAGGTACAAGTCCCGAAGGCAATGGTCCCCCCACGACCCCAAGAAACAACATTTGGAGTCCTGTTTGCACAACAAGCGACATGGCATGTTTCGAATACGGGGGCAGCCATCTTGAACGCTGTAGTTGTTGTGGTGTTGCAGTAAATGTGGCTGTAGCTGAACCAAGCAGCGCGAACATAAGTTCCGCATCAAAACATCGATAGTCGGGCAGGGTGGAGACTTTAATGGTGATGTAGTTCTTTAGAAACGCTTTCACACATAGAAAAATAAGCTAAACCTCTGCAGCTACCTGCATCAGTTCAAGTGGATTTCAAAATTGTCCAAATGTAAATATTTAAAAGTTAAACTGACATGCACTGCTGAGGAATGTCCACTAGATAGCGCACGTCAATCACAAAATCTAAAAGGGCTTCCCCAATGTGAATATGGTAATAGGGACCTTATGTATTGGTCATTTATTGCTTGACATTTTTTGAAACCAGCGTCACGATTAATTTGGTTTTATTGAAGGATGTCACTTCAGTGAGACTAATTAAGATTTGAAATTGAATGCTCAGTTGAATTAAATCAATCTTAAGGATTGCATATATTAGTTTGCTTGCAACAAAAAGTAATATAAGGTAGATTCTTTATTATTCTGGATTGTTTTTTTTCTCTCTACAGGGAGCCAAAGGTCAGGCCAAAAAAAGAGCTGGTGTGGATTTATAAGCTGCTCTGAATATTAGTTTTGTAGCTGAAGTTTGGTCCCTAAAATCATTAAACCACCCTGTGCAGTTTCAGTAAATGGCAGTGAAGACAACCCATGTATTTATTGAGAAATATACAAGAAGGAAATGACAATAACATTTTTTTGCTGGCATGATTTGGATGGATTACAGAACAGTCCGAGGGCCAAAAACAAGAAAAAACAAAACAAAAAAGGCTTAACAGCTACAACTTAATGCTTTGCTCATATCTAGAATAGGGGCTGGGTAAATGTCTGTGCTCAGAGGCCCATCATCTTATAACCCACCTATAGCTTAGTGAATCTACCTGGTGATGTGTAGTTCTTATAGTTTGCCACTTTAAGGGTCAACACAATTCAAACACAAATTACTAAAGCAAAGTTTAAAAAAAAAATCCCCTGAGCGAGAGCAGAACAAAATTACATATACTGTATGTTAACCAAATGGTAGATGACATTTTTGTTTTTAAATTGATTAATCAACAATCAAGATGCCACAGTATGCACACACTGCTCTGTCGGACTGTATTATACCCTTGCAAGTGGATACTGAGGATGACTGGTCGCAGCTGAGCTTGCTGCCAGCCAGTCAGCCTTGCTTGTTAAAAAAAAAAGCCCTTGGGCCTTATGGATTTCAAAGGTTGAGGCGACAGTTTTGTCACAAGGAGTTTCTAGGCACCCACTTGACAAGATCAGGCGGAAAATGTGATGGCATCTGTGAACCCTAGAGACGATATAATAAATGACAACATAGCAAAGAGGAACGGGCAAAGAGCCGTATAATATGAGGAAGTGAGAAGGGAAGGAGAAGGGGAAGGAGCGGGAGGTGGCTGGGTCTTTTTTGGCTCGCCTCTGGCCGCGCTGTGTTATATGCATGTGACAAAGACAAAACAGAGGTATTGTCACCAACACTTGGAGAGAAAATAGATTGTGGTCATCTTGCTATTGTTGTCCCTCCTCACTCAGTCTGAACAGACTTGGCAGGGTGAGACGACCTCTCTGTGGAGAGGATACCCATGCATCTACGGCTCTCATCGCCGGAGTGGCAGCTCGGCGATAGCTGGGATGTAGCCAAACAGCTGCGTCTTTGAAAAACATCTCTATTATCTTTGTGCTGCTTTGACTATGCATTCATCATCGTGGTGAAAAGTCTGTACCTGCTTCCACAATGCAGGATTAGTTTGAGCAAATGTAATGGGGCCTTTCAGGAGAGAGGAGCTTTATTTTGGAAAGATCCTATCATATTTTCCAAAACCTAAACAAAGGAGTACAGGGATACACCCAGAGTAGAAGTGAAGTGTTTTTCTTTGCCAGTGATGACAGGGTCATCCAGGGAAAGCACTTTGATTCAGCCTCTAGATACAATCGGCATCAACTTTGGTGCCCTCATTTTAAGGCAACAGCAACCAACAGATTACAAGCCAGTTTGCTGCTAATTAGTATGCATTATCTATGTTTGTGTGAGCAAATATCCCAGGTACAAATTTGTAAAAAAAAAAAATTTCAGTAATATGATATTAATCTAAGTATACGGTATGATGGTTGAGAAGCCAATTAGATTCCAAACATAAAAGAAAAATACTGTAACAGTAAGTTTCTACTGTAAATGTATTTATAAATAATCTGAAATAATGATAAAATGCTATTTTATGTGTTTTTATTCTGTTAATTTCAATTCAGAAAGACTTTAATGCAAGAAGCCACCTTAAGAAAAGACAATAAATAGTCCTGCGAGACATTTTTTTCAGTTGAGTTTATACATTTTTCATATATGATTAACTCATGTCAGTGCATAAAGTGAACATGATCTCCATCCCACTGCTGCATCCGTCAAGAATTTATGAAAGCAGAAATTAAATGTTTTACAGTGTAGATAATATCCTTAAATGTTTTATTCATTTATTTCATTGTGCCATATGTTGCCACCAAGTGCTCAATAACTCAATGTGCCCGAGGAGCTCTGAAGCCTGCAGAGTAATTTAGAGAATAACTATAATGAACTTCATATTTACAACTGTAAGGGGTTGAGGGATGATAGAGAGACCTTCTGTTCTCTTTTCATACTAAAATATCCTTGGGGAGTTTAAAGAGTCTCATTTAATGCTATTTGGTCACATACTGAACATTTTATCACATGATTAAGACAGACAGGGTAAGACTGTGCTTGTACCTGTACTTTATGTTTTTTGTTATTTTTCTCTGAGTTTCAAGTAAAAGATGAAGTGTAGAAAAAACTGGATTTATCTTGTTGAATTCTTCATATTGCATCCAAGAAGATTAAATGATTAAAAAAACAAGTGAATTAAACAGCTGAAGATTATGTTTCCTGACACATACTAGATTGTCCTTCATTTTGTTTGGATATTGTCTCAGGCTGAGAGACGGATCCAATTTAAGGTGATTTAAATCATATTATAATCTACTCCTTCTTAATTAATTGCGGATCTTCTTACACTTTATAAAACACCTCAAACTAATCCTTGAATTTCAAAGAGCAGTCATCACAAGTCCACAATCTCCTTGAAAAACACAAACATTTCCATATACACGATCCATTCCCATCATAAAAAATGAATCAGCATTGCCTTTATATGCTGTTTTATATATTGTTTAAACATTGTTTTAATTCATTTTGTGTGAATGGACACATTTAGTTGTTAAAAAGTGGCCATTTATTAATTTAGCATGCCTTCACACAGTGAACAGAAACATGCAGCTTATTCATAATGGGCCCTTTTATGTATTACATCTCTACAAATCCCTGTGTATTTAGATTTCAAACTGCAGAGAGCATCTCAGACAAATGAGCTAGCCGTCAGACAAAGACGTGCTGGAAGGAAACTGAATTATAATGACTATATGCAAGGTGTCCGCTATTATGTAACAACAGCAATGGAGAGGCAGAAAAAGCCAGGATTACTAGGATGGGTGTCTGCTGTGGCACTTTGCTGCTGCCTTGTTTGTTTATATGCAATTAAATTAGCCTTCTCCCTGAGGAGGCTTATTTGGCAGGAAGAGAGCTGTAAATGACAGACAGTGGACCCCCACCTTATTAGCCCTGCTGATTTGGATATTTTATTTGAACATATTAAAATGTCTGAATCAAATCAAATTTTTTTCATAGTGCATTTTATTTGCACTAGAAACTGTGTAATAGCTCCTTTCTAGATTCCATATTAACAAGATTCCAAGATTATCCAAGATTAAAGTCATTTAATATTTAAACAACCCCTTGAAGCTGTAAACTGTAAAACTATTCAGAGTCAGTAAACAGACAACCACATATTCAACCTCACCTTAGTTTGACCTCTTTGGTCACTGGATCTTTGTAAGAGGCTGAGACCTGCAGCTGCACATGGAAATATCAGGGTGTAGTTTCAAAAGAGAAGTGTTACGGGGACAAAGCCAGTTGTTGTTGGGGCGATTACATATGCAACATATGCATTTTTTTTTTTTTTTTTTAATTTCTTGGGCATTTGGTAAGAGAATGCCTATATATCTGTACATCATGTAGAACAAACATGATAGTGGCTGAAGGAAAAACATTCAATAGAGTCTATATCTATTTTGTGTATAGTTCTATTTCTAGTTGTTGCTCGCCTACTTCTTTGTACAGAAGTGCACTTATTCCTTTCATCTAAAATGAAGCAAAAGTTAGTTTTTGTTGTTGTCATTGTTGTACTACATTATTGAATCCATCCCATAATAATCTGGGCTGTTCAAATTGCAAATGAAGGATCCCCAACAATGCTGGGTATAAGTCTTTGAAATGACAATTGGGTCAACAACAGAAAAATAAGTCACTAAAATTAGATCAGATGTCTATAAAAAAAAATAGCACAGCAGTTTGTTGGAGGATAGAACAACCTCAATGACGGATGACAGAGTGAACCTACTATTTTTATGTTGGTATTTCTTAACTTCAAGAAGGACTGCCTCACTGATAACTAGTCAGAGAGACTGAAGGGAATTGACACAAAGGTTCAAACATTTTAGAAACCTTAAAGATTCTGGGCTTTTGAGAAGACATTTTTTGCCCTGGCTCCCCTTCCTGGCCGGTTGTTAAGCCCCCAAATATAAAACAAATCTTATATAAAATATGAATGAAGAGGGCTATCATCAAGATCAGTGCATATGCATGTTTAAAGCCAAGTTGAGATAGACATTTTTTATGTTTTAACATCCAGGTGGAGAAAAAAAAATCCTTGAATATTTCTCCACAATCCTCCCTTTGAATCCCAAATTTCAATCTACTTATCCAAGAGGGGAATGTGACTGAGTGCACTCATTTTACATCTTGCAGTGTGCAAAATCACTATCTCTTTAGGCTCAGCAGTTCCTGTCCCAGGAGCTGTACCGCCGGAAGGAATGATCCAGGGACAGCGGAGAAGTCAGCACTTCTAAAGCACGAGAGATAGAGAGACAGTAGCAGCTGTTAGCAACACAATCACACTATGCATATGCATCTTTCATTTAATGAGTAATACCCTTGGACTGTGCAGATGAGTATACACAAAAAGGGACTTCCTGCTTGTACAGGGCTTTCAGGCAAATTGTCAAAATGCAATGTGCCTCAAAGAGATTAGAGACAGTGGAGAAAATATTTAATATTCCAGTACAAATGAGATTCTGTTTAGAAAAACAAGTCAGTTTCACAGCTAGAGTATGAAACTGACAACCTGAGAATATGCACACGACTGTGTCTGCTCCAGCTTCTGCATTGGGAGCAATTCGTCTAGATGGCAACCAAACAATTTCCACTTAAAAATGTACAGGATGTATTGTTTTTCTTATCTTACCCCGCCTCTCGAACATATCTGTTGTGACTGAATCATCTAAAACAGCGCAAGTTGATACAGCACAACGTAAGAAGCCCAAGTGCTGCTTGTTATCATCTTATCGCTTGGAAGAGAGCCTCACAGCAGATTAACAAAACATACAGATATTATCTGGTTAGTAGTAGAGCCATTCATCAAGGTGGAGCACAGCCAGTCCGCTCACAGCAGCCAAACTACTGCATGCCTTCATAATGATGCAGTGTGTGTGTGTGTGTGTGTGTGTGTGTGTGTGAGTGAGAGAGAGAGAGAGAGAGAGAGAGAGAGAGAGAGGGAGAGAGAGAGAGAGAGAGAGAAAGACCTATGTAAACAAGGAGGGTTAAACTAAAGCATAGCTCTGGGGGTTTTAAATAAATACTGGCTAGGCCTGAGAGTGGCAGGCAGCCTTAACAAACACACACACACAGACACACACACAGATACACGAACATGCACAGATACACACATGTCCATTGTTTCTTCTGCTGACACAGAGTGCGATCCAGCCACCATAGTTGATGATAAAGCAGGCTGAAAAAGCCCTCTCTAACAGTGCCACGGTGCTTATAAGCCATATCTGCTCTCAGCCATCTGGTGTGTTTGTAATATGAAGTGTTACTCACCACTTGTCATCCAGTAGCTGCTCTCGTAAAGTTAGAAATAGCTACCGGAGGATACAGAGAATTTGGCAATAGTTTGGACAGGCTCTGATCCAGACAGCTATAATAGACACGAGTCACTGGGTTTACAGAAAAGAAGAGGAACGATGCGTTACAAAGTTAAAACCTTCCGTCCCCATTTTAGAGTGTGACAGTTAGATTTAAAGAACCTCAAACGCAGCCTGATCACACACAGGGAAGATGTGTTTTAAGTAGAACTTATGGACCTTATTCTCAGCAGGGGATGCCGGCTCGTCTTATCCCCACACCAAAATCCTTCCCTCTGGGAAAAAAACATTCATATGAGTCATAACCTCCGAGTCAGTCTGTTTGTTTAAAATGAAATGTCATCCTGCCAGTCTTCTGAGGAACAAATACGCAGAAATAAACCTGTTTGCAAGTCTTTATCATGCATCAAAGGACTCAACGTTTTGTTGTATTGCTGATGTTATGGCTTATCCCTTTTGGCATTTTAGAGTTTCTTTTTAACTTTTTTTTTCTTTTTCTTCAGATCCACATTGTGAAAGTAGTTTGGGGAAACTGGGGAGATACGGGGGTGTTTTGAGACACATTAAATGAGTATATGAGGAGGATTTATAATAACTATTATGGAGAATCATGTAAAAATGTATATATTTTTTGCTAAAAAAAAAAGAAAAAAAGACCTTCAAAGACATCATCTTGGACTTTACAAAAACATGAGTGGACATTGTTTTCTGTTTTCTGACATTTTATAGATTAAATGATTCATTGATAATTTTCAAAACCCTGTGTACCGTACGCCTTGCATCACATTTATCTGCTTATATACAGAATGGAGATTTGCAACAAAAGCCATCCAGTGCCATTAATCCCCAACTCAAACACACACTGCTAATTAAAATGATGAGTTTTATTGATTGGTTCCCTCAAAGCTTTTGTGGACATATTTTCAGCACTTATCTTCATTTTAAAATATGTCCTCAGGGGATATATATATTTTTTTGTACTGGAAAAATTCAGAGAGTTCAAGTATGTTTAAATAAAAAAATACAATTCCAATTTCACATTTGGGTCATTTGTTTGTTATTTAACAAATTTAATTAAGTGTATTTATTCATAAATAAACAGTGAGGGGGGGGACTTTTAGTCTTTAAGGGCCCTCTTCTCAGCCGTGGACCCTGGTAAACCTGCAGCGCCTCAGGCAGGGTGATCATGAGAATTAATGCTTCCCACAGAAACACAAAAGGTAAAGTTGGCAACTTTTTAAGACAGGCACCGCATTCCACTGAGCTGAGCTGTCCCATGTGTCTCAGTGCAGCTGAGTTTGATTGGCATATCTGGTGTGTATTTGGAGAGGATGATAAGGGATTCTCAGACTCCAGGGGATAATGTGGGATTCTTTGTCTCAGGGATCAAACCAAAGCTGTGCTGCGAGGAAAGCATCACTCCACTCTCTGGAGGGCACTGGATGCAAAGTCCTGTGAAATCTGCATGGATGGATGGATGGGTGGATTATGAATTTTTAAATCAAAAATCTCCTATATAGCCGAACAGCCTCTGAAACTTGCATGAGCAGTTGATGCATTTTTTAAATAATAAAAAAAAATCCTGTATAGGATAAAGTGTTGTCTATGGCCAAACAGAAAAAAATCTCTTGTCCAAATGTGATTAGATGATAGTTTTCTTGTATTGCGTAACTGCTCCCTGGGCAGGAGGGTTAAAATCAAAAATCAAAATCAAATCATTTCATTTCAGAAATATGATGGAAGTGCACTTTGTAAAGCCTTGAGCATGTGCAGCCAGCAGTGATCGCCTGAAGGTGTGTGTGTGTGTGTGTGTGTGTGTGTGTGTGTGGTTGCCCACAGTGGTGTGCTGCAGTCCGCTCCCTGCCGTTGTTGAGTACACTACATGGACATTAGCGGGCGCAGCGGCACAACCACCGAGCCGGAGTGGATTAAAACAGCGTGCGTGCGTGGAGAGCCACTCGATAAACGACTGTGTAACCAAGCCAGAAGCCCCGGTGTGCAAATAGCAAGTCTGTTCCACCGGTTTGCAGACGCGAAGCAGCAAGGGAAAGGCTCTTGGTAAACTCAGTAGTGCCGTGCATTGTGTGCCAGGCAGGCAGGGAGAGCTCGGCGGGAATGGCTTCACCTCCGTGCGGCAACAGTAACTTTGATTCCGGTCTGGAAATCAAAACTCGCTCGGTGGAGCAGACGCTGATTCCCTTAGTATCGCAGGTGAGTACACTTTTAACGCGAAACAACGCGTTGTGTTGTTATTACAACTCCGATTATACTTTGAAAATGTACTTTACAAGAACAGCCATGTTCGCACACATGAGGCTGACTTTGAGTCCCCTGTTTACCTGCTCGGATCTGCATGTTTCCTTCTTGTGTTGTGTTTAAAGACTGGCCCACGTGTGATTGCATTTAAAATAAGTTTTAGCCTGCTGCCGTTATTGCTGTTGCCAAAAGTGGTAATTTATTATAGTCTATTACTAAGTTGTTACAAGTTGCACGTAGCAAAGTCTTAAGAAGTTAAAACTTTAACATGTAAGACAGCCAGGGAGATATAAATGAAAAACAGAATGCAGACTACTTTTGTTGTTGTTAGGCAGATAGTCTGAATAATTATATAACATGCTGCAATGTAGTTTAGAATGGAAAGTAAAAGTGAGAGCAATTAAACCAATGTTCAGTCATCCAAAAACACTTAAATCACTGTCATATAAATCCCCCTTTTTTTTTGCTTGAGATCTCTCCTGGAAGTCCTCAGGGTTTTGCTCAAAAGGGCATTAAAGTTTTCCCCAGAAGTTGTGTGCTTGCTGCCCTTTGCCAGTCCTGAACTGCACTGACTCCCACTTCTCTAATTGGGCCACTTTGAGGCACGTGTTTTGTTTTTCAATAAACAGAAGAAGAAGAAGAAAGACCCACTTAAAGCCACTGCACTCCTGCAGCAACTCTCCCCCTGCATACTTGAAACAGTAGCCCCGGCTTTAAGAGCATGGAGCTTGGGTCAATGAGTTAATTAATCATTTTATTATCTGGTGCTGCAAAGCAGTCTGCAAACTCTTCACACTGTTTTGTAATCATTTGTTATGCATTAATGCCATTTTAAGTTTTTAAGTCTATGTAAGGAACAATGGCTGCCTCTGCTTTTAACATGACTGTTGTCCCCTGTGTTTCCTGGGAGGTGGGCTTCAACTCCTGATTAGGGGAGAGACCAGCAGTCTTATAAATGCTAATATCCCCTTGTTGTGCAGGAGGCGACAGACCTGTAAATGTACTGTTGTGAGAGAGGCGCCTCACTGGTGGGTTAACAGAGTCTGGACAATACCACGATAGAAGGTCTCTGACACTGTCCTCCCCCCCTGTGAACGCTGAAAGCCTGCTTCCTCCCTCTCATTGCACTGGCCCATGAGATAGATATAAGGTCACCCTGTGGCTGGGTTAGTGAGAAAAGGGCATTCTGTGTAGCCTGTTCATTTAGTTTTTCATTTATTGATATGTGTGCAGAAAAGGAAGTTAAGTTGAGAAATCAAGGGCAAATTGAAGTAAAGTTATACCAGTGATGCAACAGCAATTACTGAAGGACTATTTTTACTGCTGCAATATTGTGCAAAAAAGCATTGAGTAAATCTGCTGTACTCTGCGTTATCTTAATAATAATTACGCTGCAGCAAACTTATAGTGCACTCCTGCCCGCTGAGAAACCCTGGCTGAGCTCCAGCCTGGAATATAGAAGAATGTGCTGTATACTGTAACGGCATTCAGCATATAACAGTCCGCTGGTGAAGAGTGAGCCTCAAGGACAATCTTTCCTAACTTTTTTTTTTTTTCTCAGTGTGAGGCATGTCCCCATAGCAACAGAGCTCTGCAATGCTGAGAGAAACAACATTTCCAGGCACTGTTCTCGCCATATGTAATGTGTTATTGTTGTTATTGTGATGTCATCTGGAGGACGGTCACCCAGTCGGTGCTGACCGGTACATTAGTTTCACCTGCTGGGAGGGCTTTTCATCCAGAGGGCTCATATACATAGAAATTGCTCAATTACTGCAAATATGCACAAAATGTGTTTTCAGAGCAGAAACTATTAGCCTATTAATAGATACAGCAACAATTATGAAAACTGATTTAGCCCCTTTTAAGTCCCTTTTTTCTATAACAAATTGTTTTCAAACACTGCTGTTTTTATTTGTCTTCTATCATTTTAAAATGAATACATTTTTAGGTGGGCTACACAGACAAAACAAACATTTTTAATATGTCAGCAGGAGATATGGGAACTTTTGAACTTGAATTCTGGATGTTTTTTTCAACCACATCATCAGATTAATCGCATAATGTAGAAAATAATCAATGTTGATAATTAATCCACAGTTGCAGCCATTCATGTTTAATAGTAAATTGTTTTCTTATTAAACAAAACACTTGTTTAAGAAAGTGAATTTTCTAGATGTGTAGCATAAGAAAATTATTATATGAAATTAGCTACATCTGGATAGAGGATTTTGTTCATATTAACCAAGCTTGAATAATTCTAGAAAACCAAAATCTTAACTGATAATATAATTAAATCAATCAGCTAGCTTCTTGCTTTATGTTAATATCAAGAAGTGGGTGTGGCAGCCTGCTGACTAATTGGAAATAGGATTTTAATGGGAAAATGCACAATATTTACTGCCTCTGGCATTTACAGACATCTGAAGCTCCATCACTCACTGTGGTGCGGTGTTTGTGCACAGAATCTGAAAGGCAAAAGGAATCTGTCTTAGTTGTGTTTGTTCCACTGGTCATTAGAAAGACTGACGTTTCACGCCGCTGTGGTATTCTGATTACCGCCTTAATGTGAGAAAGATAACTCAGTTAAGCGGTTTACGTGACAGTTCTAAGAATGAGCATCGCCTTTCACCGGTTCTAATTGAATCATTATATCTAGTGTAAGCACACTGACTGTGGGGGCTGTTTTGTCAGGCTTTTCTTTTAAAGGAGCTTTGTATGTTTGTGTGTGTGTGTGTAAGATCATGTGCTGTAGGGGTCATTAGATAACTCTCAAGGAGGAAATGAAAAAGCAGTGTCAGTGAGAAAAGCCGGCGCGTGATAAGGTATCATGTTGTGCACTATCCCTTTTTTAATTTCATTATGTATCTCTCCTCTCCTCTCCTCTCATGACGTTTATATCCTCAGGCCTGTGTTATCAGCTTCACTCCCACCGTGGTGTAATTATAGGCCTGGGAGTCTCCCGGCCTTGCTTTACGTACACACAGCACCCAGTCCCACCCACCTCTTCTCTTTTCATGCAGCTTGTATGTTCACCTGTCTTCTTGAGTCCTGGTGTGTGCACTTATCTTTTTGACAGTGAGTCTTAACATCGACTGCATTCGCAACGTTAGTGCTGCTCAGAGTTTTTGCAATTTAAATGAGTTGTTTTTCTGAAACGCGGCCACCTGGATGCTTTCTATCTGCATCCCCGATCAATTTGACCATTCACCCTTTTTAAAACTCCTCTCTAGCGTGCTTTACTTCACTTTTTCTGCGACAGCCATCTCCATACCAATGGACTTTATTGTGAGGTGCACAGTTAGGGCAATGAATTGCTCTGGTGGTGGTCAAAAAAGTAATGGGCATCACACAGAGAGAAGGGAAACTACTTGAATGTGTCTGCCATTGTGTGTGAGTCCTACCTGTGATGTGTTCAGGAGCCAGCTGGAAGGCAATTAGCAATAATCTGCCATTTTTTCCCTGAGATCTAATTCCTGTTTTAAAGTGGTGATTAGTGAAATAACAGTTCTGTTCCTGGGTTTTTATAATTGAGGTGTGTTCCTAGTAAAAACACACCCTCCCCTTCTGGGTGCGGACATGGAGGTCCTCAGACTGGCGAGGTGTAAGGGTGTTGTTTTGAGGTAAAGAAGTGTGGGAACCAATGGGAGCTAAGGAGTAAAATCTGAGACTTTGATCAGATCGCTGAACATTTAAACACTTGTGACACACTGGCCTTGTGATAACATAGCAATGCTGGCTCCATCATTTCTTTTTCTTTTTTTTTCCAGGGCTAAGCCAGGAGTTTCTTAAAAGATTTTCAACTATAATTGGGCCTGGAAAATCCGTTCTCTGTCCAAGATTGTTAGCGTCGACTTTGTCATGCTTGCAGGGGTTCTGTTGTGCTTGCAATTTTGATGTGCTAAAAGGACTGTGGGTAAAAAAGCTTTTCCATCTTCATTTTTCTCACAAACTGGATTAAAATGGCATATTTATTACCCAAACAAAAGCTCAGTGGCAGGTTTGAGGATGTGATTCGCTCCGAGCATTAGCATTTTGTCTCATAAATTCCACATTAAACAAAACATCGGACAAAAAAGCGCACCATAAACAATCTCCTCATTTTAACAGCTCTGTAAGCACGACCATCACTCACATTTTCATCTCTCGTTTTGGGAAATATTGAAAGTGCTGTTTTACTGAGGCACGAGGCACTATTTCCTTCTTAATGTTCATGGTCCTGTGAAGGGGTGACATGACAAACATGCAGGTAGTGAAGTTGTTTTTTATACCCGGACAGAGAGGCATTACTGTTGCCACGAGCCCTAACAGATCTGCTTCCTCCAGCCGTATGATGATAATGAAGACAAATGGGTTCCTGGCATGAAGGTGAAACCACAGGAGGATTACAGTGCGCCACAAGCATGACTGCATGTGCACTCACAGTCACAGACCAGAATATACTAGCCTCCTGGGAATGGGACAAAATAAGCCTTTACAGTGTGTTTGGGAGTGTTTATGTCAGAAAGGCTGGGGGATTCCAGTCTGGTTCGTGTGTCATTGTATCCACACACTCTGGTATGTGTGATTGTTTGCTCATGGACAACAGAAACTACATGAATCTGTGGTGCTGGTGTTTGAGGTTTCACATTGAGGCACCTGTAGTTTGAGTGCTATGTGTCGCCACATGACTTCACCTCGCTTCAACCCTTTGAGGCCTCGACCAAAACAAGAATGCGTATGATAACACGTTTGAAGCGCAGGTCAGATCGTCACCACAAGGCCACTATTTTTTGTGTTTTGTCATTATCAGTGGAATATTTCCACAAAGGGCTGGTGAATAAAGCCCTGGTACACATTGAGAGTAACCCTGAGCTTATCTCAGCATTACCTGGACACTGTAAAGCTGTTATGAATTTTGAGACCAGTGCTGATTTAAGAAATAGTGGATAAATATATGATATGATAATGATATAGTAATAATAATAGGTAATATTAATAGCGCATTAAAAAGAGACCTTTTTTATGCAAATTGCGCACTGATTTCTCACCACTCTGCAAATGTACCAGGAGAGCTTTTTTTTTTAAACATGAAATGTCAGTAAATAATATTTAACGTCATTATACATAATACAAACAAAGCATTACATTGTTAGCCAATTCTATAAATGACAACTAAGAATATAAAGAATAAATAGGAATCAAATAAATAGTTAAACAAACAAAAAAAAAAAGTCAAAATCAGTTGGAATGAACATTTTTTTCATTATCATAGTACAACACTCATTTTCCTAAAAACCATAATACAAATATGTTGGGACGTTGTGAAATTTACTAATACTTGGTAACATATATTGGATTGAAAACCGCGTCCAACCTTTTTTGAAATCAGAGTTGAATTCTGATGTTATCTACCTACTTTAAGTATGAACCAGACAGCGCATGTGGTTTAGTGTTTTGTTTCACACGAAATATAACAATCACAGCCCCGACTCCCATTATTGTTGTGTAAATGAGGATCTGAAGCAGGTTCTTGCTCAGTGGTAGGTGGTGTACACAGGCAGTCAACAGCCCCATGTCATCAAAGTGAAATGAGATGTAATTGCACTCAACTCCCCCTGTTTTCAAGTAAAGTGGCTGCATTAGTCATCTAACTTTGTCGGTTGAGAGAATTCAGGTTCTTTTGATGATCACACTCACTCCCCTAACCCTCCCACCTTCGCTCTCTCTCCAACACCCAGGTCTTCGTGTCTCTCCGACACACACACACACACACACACACACCAAAGTAGGCGGCCAGAATGACCAGCCTTTCCCCCCTTGTCCTCCCCCTCTTGCTCTTCTCACTATTGCTATCAGGGGACTCATTACAGATAGCTGTTCTCTTTAAGTGCCGATAAAAGGGTCTGTCTCCATGTCGATCCGCTGACCTCCCCTGGGTTAATGTACTAACACATGAGAAAGTTGTGTATTCTTTTGAGCGTGCATGCGTCTATGTGTGTGTGCCAGGCATTGAAAGTGTGCACCCGAAACCTCAGAATAACCCAGTCTAAAGGGATCGCTCACCTAGAGAGAACCGCAGAGTTAATTTAATGGTGAAAAAAGCTATCTCACCCTCTGCCATTTAAGCTATCTGAAAGGCTGTAGCTAATAGTGATAACCGCTTTTAATTGTCTCAAAGAAAGCTTCTGCCTCCGACCGAGACGTATTGCCGTAGCTGGAAGGTTGATAAAGTATTGATTAAACATCCTCCCCATTATTGGAGAGCCTCAAAGTGGCACAGTATGTCCACAAAGCTCAGCGTCTTACAGTTTGTGACAACTGGAAATTGAAAGCAATTTCAGGGACCTGTTCTCTATTAAGTAGGGTCCTGTGATGGCTTTTGGTCATACAGGTAATTTGTTTGGAGTTTTCCTTGACTGAGATTTCTGTCAAGGAAATAGTCCCTAAGAAACCACTTAAACGTGAGTTTAAGTGGTTTTCCTATCAGTAACAACCAGGACTTTATCCCTGCAAAGATTTATTTTTTAAATGTAAGTTTTAATTCTGAACTGAATTTGATCAAAGCGACTTTAAGGACCCTTAATTTTGTGTTGATTTTGGTGAACATTGTGGACAAAAGCAGAAGTGTTTCCATGACATAAAGATCAAGCTAACAATGCTTTTGTTTTTTTAAGAAAAAACATATGGAAATGGCCAATCTTCTCTCTGATGGTCTTGTTTGCTTATGCAGATTAAATGGAG
Organism: Hypoplectrus providencianus; assembly: GCA_028566105.1. Lineage (NCBI taxonomy): Eukaryota > Metazoa > Chordata > Actinopteri > Perciformes > Serranidae > Hypoplectrus > Hypoplectrus providencianus. The sequence goes on along the minus strand of JAOWBC010000539.1, from coordinate 13,191,289 downwards.
TCATAAGCATTCCATTGAGCCTGTTTCATAACCAGTTTAAACATCTTGTAGCTGCTTTATTCTCAGCTCCCCGTTTAAATTATTCTTCACCTTGTTCAGCTTTTATGTCTTCTATGTAAAGGGTCCTCGAAGGCTTGCAAAAACTATTAGAGGCCATTTCACTGAGAACCAAGTGGTTGTCTGGCCCATTACCAGCCCATATTTACAGTATATTCTTAGTTTATGGTGATTAGATAGTGATGAGACGTCTCATCTCAAAGTGTGAGCACACAGGAAGAGATCTCTATCAGCGGGGATGTGGTGCCTAATGTAGCATGGCGTTTTGTGTTGTCCAGCCTCGCTGGAAGCGCCCTGTGGATAGAAACAGATGCATAAACACACGCCCAGAAGCACAGACAAGGACATACTTATTGACATTAATTACTCTGTAGTCACACAGAGGCCATCTGTGCAACTGCAGGAAAACAGCACAACAGTTTTCCTGCCGGTCCATCTGTAGCTGAGGTAATATTTCAATAACAGCATGTTGTCATCCTAGATATAACTAATACAATAAGATAGCAAAATTATAGTTTGGTTTGTGTATGAAGGAGCACTGCAAAAAGGTGCATAGATAGAAGTATGGACAGAAACCTGATGTGTGCATGTTGTCGGGACACAGGAGACTGATGACTGTTAGAGCACAACCCACTTACTGTAATCTTGTTGGCATGCACCCTCCCACTCGTCTTGTCATGTTTTGCCAGAGATATCATATCTATATTGTCTGCTGCCTGGACAACCACAGGTAAACAGATGTGTATTTGGCAGGCAGCTGTTTGTAATCCATTGCTTTTCTGTTGGCGGCTTCTTGGCTCAGTGCATTGATAATTCCAGTCTTGTGCATATGTCATTGCCTAGGACAGTTGTTTCAAGATGTGTGGTCTGGACCTTGCTGTGGTAAGCTCCCTAAATCCTGGGGAAGGCGGGAAACCATGCCATCCATGTGTGAAGATGTTTAAAAAAGATTGCTAAATGTTGCATTGTGCATGTGTCTTTTAAATGCAACTATACTTTATAATACTGACCTCCTCTCAGAAACGACAATATAGGGCATTTGTACAGGCAGCAAAATACAACTCCGCTACAAGATAAATAAAAATTTAGCTTTTTTTCATATGAAATAACCACTTGATAAAACCTGTTTTTAATACAGCACCCCTATGGTTCATCCCAGCTTAGCTCCCACATTACAGAATCAGAACATTATAGTATACTTTTTGTTATAACGCAGTTCATTTGCTGATTTTTTGACATTTCTATATATATATGAAATTATATATTGTTTTAACATTATATATATAATATTGTCAAGGGCCCAAATAGATTTCGTCCTATAAATGCTTAATCTTGCCTCCCTTCCCTTGAGAGGAAGCTAAATGTTCCCTTGTCTGCTAGCTGTGGGCTACTCTTACCCTGGGTCTAGACTTTGGGCTATGAACCAACCGTGAACGCATCCCTCATGCGGTATCCTCTCTCCTCTTATACTATCTCTGCTATCTGTTTAGCAGTTACACTGTCCCTGCATCCTAAACTTAGCACTGCCGAGGATGATTGAGATCGGTCCAATGAATTACAAACAAGCTGCAGCGTCCAGCAGAATGATAACTGGTCAGACTGTTCATCAGACATGTATGGAGTGTAGGTCTGGCTACATGAGACTAGCTGTTAGCTGCAACTACAGCCCTGATTTTAAGTCAATTTTTTTGGATTTTGGAAAGTTGGTACTATTTAATGTCTGCTAAATTAGCTGCTTTAGTTCCTATTTGAAATTTGTCTACTTATGTACATCAAGTTTCTTTGTTTTTCCTGTACTATTTTAAGCGCATTTATGGATGTTAAGTCACAATGGACAACGGGGATGAAGTTATACTCGGGAAGTGTAAGTCACTGACTCTAAGAAAGTGTACATATTTGGCTGAAGAAGTGGCAATCAGACTTTGAAGGTTAGTACCCTAAAGTATCTTACTTGTCTTTCATCTCACGCAGTAAGTTTGCCTCACATCTCTCTACCCGCCCCGCTGGAGAGGAGAGCATCACAGAAAACCTTTGCTCTATGCAATAGGCCAAACCAATACTTCTTGATCCTATCCTGTGGGTCACAGCATCACTATTTCATAAAGTAAATAAGAACCAGATATCTGGAAAAGCTATGGATATTAGTATAAAATACAGTTTACTTCCTTTATCAGTACGATCTGAATTCATGAAGTGTTGTTATCTAATGAGCTCCGTCTTTAAGGTCATAGAAAATGGAAATATCTGACGTACATCCCAAAGCTCTCCCAGTCATCATGTTTGTTCTCCTCTCCCTCTTCAGCAGCAACATTGCTGACTGTACCACAGAGGAATCCTTCAGTCTGGCTTGTATGTGTTAATTGCTTTCTTCGAGCGTCTTTGAACTTCTCCCCTCTCGATAATGAGTTCTTTTAAAGAGATGAGGTTTGACATGACAGAACAAAGACAGTGTGAAGGACAAGAGGAAGACAGAATACCAAACATTTTCTTATCTTTTCTAATTCTGAATACTCAGGAATTTCAAATATTATATCGGCTTTGTGACTCTAACCTCCTTACCAACCTATACAATATACATTACATATATGTAAGAGGATGTATTTCTTTTGCAAATGAGGGCCATTGTTGTTCAATTTGTATTCATCTAACACATTATAATGTAAACTACCTTGGATCTTGTGCAAAAGCATCAGTTTTAGTATGAGGCCATAAATAGCATAGTTAAACTTAAAGTAGGTGTCCACACACTCAAATTTTTCACTTTATGATTGGAGTTTAGGGTGTTGGCGTGAGGAAATATCAGTATGTTAGATGCTATAACACCTTGTTTGTATGCTTTCCACCTTTCCTCTGTAGCCCTGTCCAATTTCCTAATTTTGTTTTCCTGTCACACACCTAACTCTCATGCGCTTTCATTCTGTCTTCAGCCTTGTGCTTAGTTTCTCTCCCCATCTCTCTCTCCACTTAGCCCCTTGTTTTCTCCCTTTTAATCTCAATCTCTCAAGAGAATCCAGTGTCCCTGTATCACCTCATTGATTATGCAGCCCAAGGAAAACCTAGCCAGAGGCTACAAGTCGTACTGAAAAGTTCAGCCTTAACTATTTCTCTAAGGAATCTTTCCCCCTTTTTTTGCGCTGTAAACTGAGACATAATCCTCAGCCCTGCACCTATTCTGAGGAACGACAACGGGAACAGCATGTTACCAGCTCAGCCAGATTTGGCTGTCCCTTTCTTTGACACAGAATTCCTGAGAGTGATTAAGATGACGGTATTCTTTGCATCTTTTGTCTGATCGACACATATCTTCAGGGGAAATGTTTTTGGACGCAAATACTGCATTGCAAGCACAATTGTAAGCAGATATGATCTTAACAACTGTGAAAAGACTTAGAAGAGGACAATATGAGTTAAACTTGATACTGGTAAGATTACACATCAGTGGAAGGATGTTTCTGAACAAACAGGCTTTGTTCTAAAATACTGGGCAGGATGGTGCAACATTTAAAGAAGCCAGATTTTCACAGGGAATTTTAAGTTGTCTCCTCAAACAGCAGTGTCAGTAGGGGGTATATCTATCAGGCCAGCAACTGTGGAGAAAAACACACAGCAGTGAGAATCCTTAGATTGTCCTGTTATGTAAACCAGACAATTTAAATTGGCCCCAAGAAAGTCAAAGATTCAGTCTGTTTCTGATGCCCCGTTGTCCAACCCTAGTGACGCTGGTCCCTGATCGATAACCTGAAAGTACCCAATACCTGGCTCAATCAGTATGGGGATGGAGCTCTTATCTTGTCACTGTTTCTGGGTGACTGGAGCCGGTGGGTGACAGCTGGGGGCCAGCCAGGCGGGAAACACAGCCCAGTGTGGGTGAACTTAACACACACACACACACACACACACACAGAGCCAGCCCCTATAAATAAGTTAAAGTCACTCACCTTCTATAAATAATGTTCCAGTTGTTCTGGAGGTTCAAGCGTCTGTTATCTGAAGGGCTAAAAGGAGCTTTTTAAGTTGCTGATGACATAAAAACTCTACTTTTGTTTGAATGTTAGCCTGTGTAAGAATTATATGAGGATTTATTATGGGTGAGACTCTTTCATGTTGCTACTATTGATGCATGCTTACGGTAATGTGACTTTGCATTTTTATTATTACTTGTACTTAAAAGTAGGAGCTTAGACTAGTCCCCCTATAAGTCACAGAACAAATAAACACCTTGGATAAAGTCCTGGGATCAGGATTCAGCTCACACAAACCAGAAAGATGGACTCAACAAAGGAAAGTGAGAGGAAGAATATACCGGGCTGTGCATTGCTAGCACAGTACCTCAATGAGCTGGCGTCTGTATTACAGAACTCCGATAAAAATAAACGCAGTTCTAATTACTGACTAAATGTACCAAGGAGATTAGACTTTTAACATATGATCCACTTAAGTGAATGAAGGAAAATTTTGTCAGTGTGTCTAATTACTGTCAAATGAACAGGAAAAGCTGTCCAGTTCAAATAAAGGAGACACCACCCTACTGCAACATGGTCCTTTTTTAAGTTTACATTTTTATGTATTTAATTAAGAAAAAAACAAAGAATTTTAAGTTTTATTTTCTTTTAGTTGGTTTCCATCAATATTACTACTGTTTAAGGTTTTTGCCGTGGTGTCATTTTACTATTCCTATTGTATCGAAGAAATTATTCTGGTAGCGAAACTAATTATAAATCACTGCTTGTATGTAGAGTCTCCTGGTCCTAGTTCAGATAAATCATTATTTGAGGTTTTAAATAGATCCTGAACAGAACTTGAAATAGTTGAAGACATGGGTAAGTGTCATGTAGTGAAAGCATGTTCGCTAAGCCCCCCATGAGTGTGTGTGAAAGAGCCGGTGTGTCACAACACAGGCCATTATGCAGCCTGAAGTGAGGGGGGCCGCATTCCTTCACCGGGTTCATATTACCAGCTCCGACACTGTGTAACAGAGTGCTTACTGAAATTGTGTCTATGTATTGTTTATAGGGGCATCGCGACTCGGGTCAAAAGTCACATTCTCAAAGGGTGAGACCTTTATGCACTCTATACTGGCTGGTATGCATGAGTTAGTGCCTTCCCCCCTCCAAGGGCTTGAACTTGGCCTCGCCTTGTTCGCTTACCACTTTCATCAATGAATCATCCCGGTCAGCCACTATCCTTCTCCATTTGGTTTGATGTTTGGTTTGACACACCTCATTGATTTATTAATATAGTCATTCACATTTTAAAGTCTCTCTCTTCTTAAATGTCAATCCTTCAAGACCAGATTATTAGAGCTACCTTTTTACCCCTTCCTGTGCGAGGATTTGTCTTGCTCTGGGGATGGTTTGCAGCCATGTTGACTTTTGTCCACACCTGACATCTTATCTTCCAATCTCCGTCCTTTCATCTGTAAAGAATTTTCAGAGGCTCAAAAACTGGGAGGGCTAATAATCCTGGAGGTAGCTTGTGAGAATTATTTCAGTGCTTTCATCCGATACTTTTGTTTTTATTTGATTTTTGGCCCCAATAGGCCAGTTAGAAACAAAGCCCCATTTTTCTATGTCACTCTGCTTCTTTATTTAAGAAAAACAAGCCTTATTATATTTGGTGCAAGCCAGTGCCTTTGTGTCAGGTGTATGAGGTCAGCGTCCTCCAAGCACCCACTGCAGTCATTAGTTTTTTTACTCTGCAGAACATGTCGTCACTGTGGGAGGCTGTCACAGGGCCTGGTTAAGCCACTTTCACACACTGTTCACCGAACACTATTATTTGTCCATTACTTGTAATTACCCATCATGATGACTGATGGAATGTTTTCGAGGCTGAGTTGGCAAGCAGTTAGGATTATCCTGTTGAGGACTTTATATAATTACCCAGTCATTAAACACGGCTCAGTGTGAGGACAACCTGAGGGGGGCGACTTTCCAATGGCTCGTTGTTGTGATCGTACCTCCAGGTTGTGGAAGCCGGCTGTTGTCTTCATGCAATGTCGCATCCAAGAAAGTCACTTTGGGATAAAAGCTGCATCGCTTTTCTCCGACACATGGCATTTTACTCTCAAGATGGCGTTTTTGAAGGCCTGTTTTTCAAATCAAGCTGATGGTGATAATGACGAGAGAGTGCAGCCTCTAATTGTCTTGATTGTTCTGCATTCATCTAAAATATGTTTGCAGATGACTAATCTGAAGGCAGCTCTCTGACAGGTTGCATCGATTTACGGTTCCGCCTCTTTGGCTTTTACACAGGTAGTCATCAATCTTTACTGGCGGGCCAAGAGATCCTCACTGAGATAATTGAGGAGCAGAGTGAAGAATACAATAGAGCCTCATCTGGAACTGGAGTTTGCCCTTTTCAAGTGCTTTCATATCAAGTTACAACCACACAAAGAAATCACGGAGGGGAGATAATCAAAGTTTAGCGTCAGATGGCAAGAACAAAGTCGGAACAGTGCTCTGGGCCACATTGTGTTATTTGGCGCGGTCCAGAGGTTTCAAAGGGAAAGATTTGTTACAGCCTATGTAAATTTTTTCCTTGTTTCTTTTGAAGGTGCATCATCCCACAAGGTGAGACTGATCTAAATTATTCAACTCCTAGGAGAAAATTATTTTCATGGTTGCCTTTGTGGAGCTTGTCGGCTTTCGTACACGGTACAGAATCCAGTGCACCTCTCGATTGTGGGGTTTAGTTATTCATTAGTTGCAAATTTTGCTCTGTTTATGCGCCCAAACAACAGGCCATGTCTCTGAATGAAACCTTCCACTGAAATGTTTTTGTTGTCTATGCTTCTTCTCTTCCTGGAATGTAACCACTTGCCTAATACAATTATATGAATATTCTATCACAGGGCAGCAAGTCTTATTCAGTTATTGAAACAAAATGTTGTTTCACTGTCCAGGCAAAGGCTTTTTTTATGAAACAAACTGTTTAAAAGTTATGAAACTTTCCCCCCTGAATTTTGCCTGCAGCAAGATCTGATGGAGAGATTGGAGACCTCACATATAGATGTAATATGTGATGGCTCAGTGTTTTTGCTGCTATGTTTTTCTCCCTTTGTTACATTTCCTTGCCAAATTAAACAACTGCCATATCCTTGTAAAAGGCTTATTCCCTGGCAAAAGTACGACAAGCATCTCTGTGAAATAACCTGGTCTTCCTTGGAACAAAGAGCCCAGTGTAGCCTGGAGAAAATTGTAACTGCATGGGGTGTACATTTCCAAGTGGGTGGGATCTCATCTGCATTGCCCTGCCGCCTGGACCAGAGATGTCTTTGATATTACATCTTGGATGTTTTGCAAAAAAGTTGCTTAGATCAAAGATGTCTGTGCTGTCAGGCGAGCTGTCTTGGTTTGAGTATGATTACAGTGAAATTCACGTAAAAACAGGCAGATCAGAGTAAAAGATTCTTTATGCTGTCAGTATCCTGTGTTGTTCCTGTCTGTTTAAGGTTTCTTACAAGCTGACATGATTTCCTTCACACTTTGAGACCCTGTGAATTTCGCTTAGACTATGATTTGCCTATTTTTCAAGGGTTGTTTTTTAAGGCGTTACCCTGTTTTGTTTTGTTTTTTAAAGATAACCAAGACACATGTTTTGTTTGTTCCCTGCTTCTGTATATTCGTCACACCCTTAAAGTGAGATGTTGTCAGTGCTATTCAGATGCAGATACCATTCCAGGTGCATCACTATAATCATCACCCACACACTGAAAGGAAAATTTCAGCCCATCTTCAGCATATATGCTATTGTTGCACGAATGTTACAGAGAGAAACTTGTTTGATTTATTGATTTATTATTTGACAGCAGACCCACCCTGTACAAGTGCAGAAAAGATTCTCTTCAACTACACACTTTCATATAAACTTAGCAGAATGAGAGATTTGAGTGTTATTGTTAAGATTATGTTTTAAACCTTTGCTTGTGAGGTAAAGCAATTTACTTCTCACACTTTGGTTGTATAAACTCTCAGCATCATGTAAGAGGGGACAATTTCACTCCCCTGCTGTCGACAAGACAAGACAAGACAATGTCACAAATTTATGTTTAGACCAACATTCACAGGGAGATTACAACTGCTCTACTGAAGGGGCTATCTGATATTTTGGTAAATCTGCTTATTTGCTTGATTCCTGATAGCTAATGGGATGATCAGAGTCACTTTCATGTTTGTGTTTTAGAAACTGTATGAAGCTTCGGCAGGGACACTGGACTTTGATCCATGACTGATGGTCACATCCCATGTGAAAACAGAAAATAAACATTGTTATTTCAACTTAAGGGAACTTATATTCATACTCAATTTCTTCACATTCTTCATCAATTAGAATTATGGCACATACTTACATATGCAAATTTAACAAACGTTTTTTTTTTTTTTTTTTTAACCCAATGATCTTTTCCGAAACCTAACTAAGTAGTTTCATTGTCAAAAAATTCTCAAAAGGTTTGAATCTGCAACTGTCATGTTTAAAAATTAAAATGTGTTGATCTTCAGGCCAACCGTATGGGGTCTAATTTAACAAATGCTCCTGTGGGTCATATTACAGGGCAGGAACAAACCACCTTATGTGGTCATATGAGCTGGAGGACTTATGTAAGGACTAAGTTTTCTGCTCTTTTCACACTCTAAGGAGTTATGGACCTATTTTAATTCAACAATTGTAATGTCATGGCTGTTTATCAGAAGGTAAAAAACTTCATTCCTCGAACAGCCAAAAGTAGCACAGGAACCTAATAACCTGTTACTCTCACCACTGTGTATTTCCCCAAAAATGTCTTCCTAAAACTTTCAAATGGCTCATTATGATAGTTTAAGGGATGTTTTTGTTTTTAGCATAAGCAGAGAACAACTAACAGTGATATAGGAACAGCGTGGGGAAACACAAGTAATAGTCATGGTCTTTAAATGAGGCACAGTTGTCAGTCAAGTCCATAAAGTGTTTCACGGTGCTCGTGTAATTCAGTAACCGATCAACTGATCTGATTAAGTCATTCAGAACAACTGTAAAGGGTTTTAAAAAGAAACTGTGTTGGTGAACCACAACAGTAGTTTGTGTCACGGTCTGATGCTCTGCAAACAGAGATCGATCCCCACTGCTCCCCTTCCCATCTTAGTTAACCTTGGATCGTGGTTAACAGAGCAAAAATTGATCCACAGCCATGTTGAGTTTGTCTGCCCCCCAGCAAGGACCATTGAATAAAAGGTCACACTGTCTCATCTCGTCTATCCTCAGCGTCACTCCTAACTGACAGAAAGTTCTTGGATACAGTAGAGTGAGCTGGTAAAGACTCATTTGCTCCGTTTCCTCTGCAGCTCCTCTCTGCCGTACCGTCTGTTTTTTCCCCGTCTTAGCTGTCCACCCTCTTCCCTTATTTACTGTATGCCCTCTGCTACTCTCCCGTCTATCTCTCCATCACAGCTGTCCCTCTGTTTTTCTCCCAGGTTTATCATTCTCTCTTATCAGCTGCTGCTGGTTCCTCTAGGCTTCCTGCTCGTCATATCAGCCTGACTGATTACACTGTAGCAATGCTCCGCTTTCAAGAGACATTATGTGTTGCCGTCAGAGAGCACATGAACAAAACAGGTCACTGGGGTCCTATAATACGTGTTTTACTTCAATGAGTAATACATCCGCTCCAATATCAAGTACAGCTTTTATGCTCATGGGAAATGAGCATTGAAATAAAAGTGTAAAAGTAGATTTGTTTGACTGACTTCTTTTATGGGAATAGCTGATAAAAGATGGCTGTTTTAATAAATACAGATTTGATTTCTGCCTGTCAAAACTTGTCACAGAGTAAACTACAACGAGCTCAGGTCAGAGTGACTGTGGAGAGCTCTCCGCTCAGCGCTCTCAATGGGCCCACTTAAGACGTGATAGATTTCCCATTATTTTTAGACAGCCATGATGGAGTACCAGGTAGCGCACAGCCTGTTTTGCTTTCCTTTTAGATTCTACTTCCTGAGTGGAAACACTACCCCACTATGGCACACGCATGGTAAGCCAGTCTGCTGCCAATCCCCTGAGATGAATACTTCTGTTCATGTGAAACAATCACAAATATGTAATCCTAAAGTCCTGCGCCATGTTTCCATCCCTCTATTTGGAAATCCGTCTGAGAGAGGTTTCAGAGAGGCTATGAACACTTGAACCGTGGCAGAGCACCAAGGATCAATGCCAAGCCGTAATACCAGGCAATAAGTGGGATTATATTTGTCATTTATTTGACAGAGCATGGTCCCTGGGAAAATATGAGCGAGGTTTATTGGGTTTGTCTTCTGCGTGCCAATCTCGCAATTTATTCTGTTTTTATCTTGGCTTCTCTGCATGCACGTGGGCAGGCCGAGCCGATTGACTGTCAGATTGCTGTAATATGGAGCCAATGGAGCTTCACAATGACAACAGTTACAGAAGAAGCAGCTGAATCAGACTCAGAATATGTTGAAGTAACAACTAAATTTGGACTTTCCTTTTCATATTCCCAAGAAAGAAATCTACCTTTGAGTTGTTTCACAGACAGGCCAAAAGAAAGTTAGGTCTGCATTGTCAGCATCTGAAATATTTTGACCGATATGCTCATTGTTAATTTTGTTGAAGTGCTTTGTTCAGTGAAACATATCTACATTTTCCATTATATTCAAGGGGATACTTGGTGAGTCAGCTAGCTAATCTGACCAAGCTTGAATTTCTTATAAAAAAAAAAAAAAAAAAAAAAAAAGATGATGATGATGCACACTGCAGCAGCACTGGCTGTTGTGCTGTTGTGCCGTGGTGCGACAAAAAACTGGAACAGGAGAGAAAGAGTATAGTGTTTGACACGTTGGCGCGTTGTGAGTCATACGCGGAGCCTGGAGCAAACATTTCAGTTGACTACTCAGGGGTTAGATGTCAGCTCAGCTTTAATGGGAAAGTCACGGTCACCTGCAGAGATTTAACTGCAAAGAGAACAGAAGCGACAGTTTAGTCGGCAAATCATGTTATGCCTTTGACTGAGAAATCGTAGTGAAAGCTCTAAAATCTCAGTTCTGTATTAGGATTGGGATTTAGAACAATAGGAAGATACAGCTGGGTTTACCACCTCAATGCTGTGATGTAATGAGTCAGAAAATACTGCCTAAATATTGAATGTTGGCATCAGAAGCCTCATCAAATTTTTCTCCTCAGTCTTTTCCTTATTCTTAAACCAGCTGTTTTCTAATTACCTTTGCTAAGCTTCTGCATGGTTGCTTATCGTTAGCCTCATTGCAGAATAAGAAGAAAGTCATATTTTCAGGTTTTTGAGAAAAGAGCAAACACGTAAGAGTTGTTTTTATTTATACTTAACTTGGCAAAAATATAACTCAGGCAATTAGCTATAAGGTTAACATCATGGAATAGTTCCAGATATTTAGGAATACTCTCATTTGCTTTTATTGCTGGAAAAAGTAATAAAATAAAAATATTGGGGTCGCTTGCTCAGGCTTCAGTAACAATGTCATCTGCACATAGAAACAAACTCTTACATATTTTAAAAAGACACAATCCATTAATTTGCTAATTACAGATGACATGAGTCTTTTGGTGAAGTACAGCGTCAAACAGATATATTGCTTGTTGATAACATTGTCCAATATCCGAATATCGGTATTAAAGAAATGTTTTTCAATGAAGAATCAATGGGAATAGATAATACTCCATATAAACATGGTTCATCAATTTACATATACTGTATGTGCTCATATTTTTATTCACTTCAATAAAACTTAAATTAAAGCATGCATTACTGTGGGACTTTAATAGTGTGAGCTACATATGTATGGGAGAGTGGTTTTCAATACAAAGGGTTACTCGCCCTATTTTAAACGATGCTGGCTAAGGATTTGTATAGAGGTTATAGAAGAGAGCTGCAGAATGCAGTGCACAGTTAAAATTTAATTAAATGGGCATACTTTTAACCACAACATGCCATAATACCTATTGCTTTTTAACTTCCCTGGAAACTTTCCGGAAATGTTCTAACCCAATGAAAGCCCAGCCAAGATACAGGAAACATGCTTATTCTCCTGAAAACAAAACAGGGAGAAAATCTTGTATGGGTATTGTGTTGACAAGAGTATCAAAAATATATGCCCAGCTGAAGTTGCCTGCCAAAGGAAATAAATGATATTAAACATGTACCACTCAGTCACTCAGCCAGTTTCTTCAGTAAAGCGAATGGTTAGAGCACACAGAAGTCAGAGTATAAAAAGCATGGTGCATGTAGGTCTGAAGGCCCAGGTGAGCCAGCGCCTCGGGGTGCTCGGTATCTGATGCTGACCCCCAAAGGATCACCAGGTACACCGGAGAAGGGGCAGGTGAGCGGTGGAGACAGCCAGAGGGAGTTTGACCCGGCAGTCACGTTGTGTTCGGGGCACATCTCTCCTCTCCTTGGCTGACCCCCTCCCTGACTTTCTCTTTGTCTGTCTCCGTCTCTCTCTCCCTCCCTCCCACTTACTATCCAGAGAATTACGTGAGCAAGAAGGAATGAAAAGAGGTATTGTGCTCTGTTCAATGCAAGCTGTGTGTGTGTGTGTGTGTGTGTGTGTTGGTGTTTCAGTGGCTTTCTTTGCTCTACTCTAGAGCTATGCGACGCAGACTTGGCATACCACAGTGGTCAGGGGAGCAAGTTTTAACCAGCGTCACATGTAACATCCTTTCCCGTGCCGGGGTCAAGTCTCACATGCAGCACACACACAAACACACACACACACACACACACACAACATGCCTCTACAAGATAAGTGGCAGCATTTTCTGCTAGACGACAATTCCTGACAACGTTTTTATATGCACACACAATCTATTTTTTTCACTGAATAATGTAGACAGTGGAACATAGCCATGCCAAATTGCGCTGTACATAATACATTGGCTTGGCATATTGTTTTGAACAAAACCCACCACAACAATACTCTATCCGTTGACGTGCCAGACAGCATACCTATAGGTGGCCTCTTTGTGTGCACGGCTCAACTGGAAGCATGTGATTGTTCATAGTGAGAATGAAAATATATTTCATGATGCCCCTGAGTTGAGTCCTTGGAAGAAAGTAAGAATTATTTTCCGTGCAGAGGAAGAAAACACATCATTGTTTGTGTTCTCACCAGTTGTAGCGTAACAGTTAGTTTTATTTAGTCCCGAAATATGAGTGGCATGCACTGGCACTAGGATTAAATACTCATTTAGTGCTGACAGAAATATGCTTGTAGCACAAGATATCAGGAGCTGCAAAGTACCAAAAGTTGGCATTGAATGTCTGGACAGATTTAGAATGTAATTTACATATTCTTTGATCAGATAAAACCTGATTTACATTTATTAAAATTCAGATTTAGACTTTTTTTTTTTGGTGTGAAATTGTTCTTTTGCAGCTGCTTGTGTTTCAACAAACTTCAACCTTTCAGAAGCTTGGCTGCTTTTGTTCAATAACAAAAGGTTTTTGTTAATAAACTTATATTTCTCAAAAATGGGTATCAAAAAGTATGATGTTGGCACTAGCGTGACTGTAACATGTATCTTCATAATATAATATTGTATTGATTCTTTGGGCAGCAATACAATATTTGGTGACATCGCAAGTCTGCCACCCCACATCATATGTTCATTTAAAGCAATTAATTATACTATTACCACAAAACAAAAAGAGACAGAAACATGATCTGACAGGGTTATTTCTGAACGTCTCCCAAAAAATTGTAAGAGAACAAAACAGATTAAAGTTTTGACCTGGAAAGTACAAAACAGTGCACATCTTAAAGATGCATCAGTATTTTCACTCTGCATTGATGACACTGGATCATTGATCCTTGAAACAATGCATCAATCCAGATTGATTAATTGTCACAACCTTGAGTATAAAGCTGGTACACAAGTTGTCACATTGTTCGGATTTACTGTAATTTCTTTCAGCTCTTGAATAAAAGGCCTCACCAGTGCATCCATAACAGACCCACTGTGTGTCATTCAGACTCAGTAAAGCGAGATGATGCTCTATTATTGGTCATTGTCCTTCTTGAGTAGTTGGTAACACACGCTGGGACGCTGCTAGTTGTTATTCATAAGCAATAACCTTTCTCGCTGATGTTTGCTGCCGATTCAATCTGCCTGTCTGCGTATTCAAATGCCAGCTCTGATTGCTGAGCCAAAGCTTGAAGGCCAAACACTACCCCTCTCTCATACAACTCCAATGGGCTACAATCTGATAAATATACAAATTCACTCAGCAGCCTGTGTGCTGTTCAGGTTGTCTTTTCCTTCTGTCAGATTTTGTCTCTGTGTCTGCGAGCTTTAGTACACCCACTCCTGTGTCTATCTCCATCAGCGTCTGCCTGCCGGTCTGTCTCATTGGCTGCACGTCTGCTGCCGTACATGAGTGAGTGGGCTAAGGTTCATGTCATGTGTTTGTCTCCTGATGTGCCCTTTGTCACATGTCCCCCACTCTCTCGCCCACCATGTTTACTGTCTGCTGTGAGCATCTTAAACATGAAAACACTGGAAGGAAACAAATAAAGCTCCCTTGCGCAATTAATAATTCACTAATTCCACTTAACTACTATTAATGCTTAAAAAAAACACATAGGAAGAGTTTCTGACTTAGGGTAATGCTATATTTAAAATGACCTGAGGCATCCAGAAACAAGTCTTAACTAACTAGAAAAATCCGCCTCTTGCAGTTGGGCATGTGAATAATTCAATACGATGGGCAAAAATTCAATATCATAATTAATTGAGTGCACATAATTGTATTGTGACTACATTTTTAAATCCTCATTAATATCAGATTTTTCTCCTCATGGGTCTGCAGGAACAAGCTGTAAACACAACATCAACTTACTGTCACCTTATGAATCCCTGCTTATTAGAAATAATTTGCCTATTTACACAGTGTGTGATGGAATTCCAATGTTAAGTACTCATATTTAACTAATTAGGAAGAAGAGGAGAAATCTAAATGATAAAAGCAGTGTTCTAATGCAGCTGAAGGTCAATATTAACCTGACAAAAATCTTCTACAGTCTCAAAGAGACATGAGCACACAGATGCTTGCCTCTGGGGCAAACACACACAGGAATGCTAATCTGTTTGTTGGTTATACTACATGGCCCTGTGCTTGGCCCTCTGTTGGCCTCTGTACTCGTTCCCACATCCATCACCCCCCAGCGTGCTTTGCCCTCCCAACCCCTTCCCCCTGCCTCTCTCGTCAGCAATCAGCTGGTATTATCCCTGTCATCTTGTGGTTGTATAGGCATGCAGCGATTTCACTATCTATTCTTCAGAATTATCTGTCCTGCTGGGAAAAAAACATCTGTTAAATCATCCTAAAGGGCTGCAACTACTACTGCCAAATCACTGCTCTATAGATTTATCTCAGTGAAGGGGTTTCAGCCTGATAGGTGTGTGTTTGAGAGGGGAAAACAGGTTTCACGAGTTGGATGCAGCTTTGTAATGTCAGACCTGTATTCTGCTGGTTTAGGGAGCCTAAATAGATCTCTCTGATCAGACTGATTTGTTTGTTTGTCTCAGGAATAGATGTAGAAGAGCATAATGCTTACACTTTCTGTGTGACCTCCAAAAGTTTATTACAACAAGCATAGCTGATAAGACAAACTTTCACTTTCACTTCGTATCCCTTATTTGTATTTATCTTCTCTCCACCATGCACTCTCTAGCTAATTAAAATGTATTTACTGTTTATTAGTGTGCATCAAGATAGCCGTACTGTGTGTCAACATGGATTATTGAATGGGACCAGGACAGGCCTGCACAAGGGCCGCCTTGGCCTTTACTTGCACATGTCACTTGAAATAGCACATACAAAATGTCACAAACAGATACAGAAAGACTACCAAGAGACACAGAGCGACCACAAGATCTCCAAGATAAGATTAAGAATATAATAGTTTGTGAATACCACCCATAACGACACATGACTCTCATGGCTCACGATACAGTGTTCTTGAAAAAGCACACACGCCATTATACATACACATGAACACAAATGACTACAATTTTGATGAATTTGACCAGTGACCTAAAAGACAGATTAAACAGCAAAAATATGAACTCATATGTGACGTTAAACATAAGTTGAATAAAAAACATAAGCTGCATTAAAAATGTTCCATAAAAAGTGGTTTACTTTTGTTTCCTGGGTGAAACTCCACCATTTGTTTGACTCTCCCACCCCAAGTGTGACATCTGCTTTAATCAATCACTACTACAACGTTGCGCCGAACGACAGTCTAAAATGTGTAGGCCCAATATACGTTGTGTATTGCTGCCTGTACAAACATCCTATATTGTTGTTTTTGTGGGGAGACAAGTCTCCAAAGATATGCAAAATGGGTATAAAGAGCAACAAAAAGACTATAACAGGACACAGAACAAGCAGATAAGATGTACCACAAAGCAATACATACAGTGCACGAATAGATGCCAAATATCAACTAAGAGACTGGATGTGTCAGTTTTTGTGTGCCTATCTTTTAATGCACTAGTAAAAAAAAAAAAACATTATTTATTATTTCACTAAGAGCCAAATTGTTTTTTATTCTTTCGGTTATTTACTTCTTTAAGCAGCCGGATTTTAAGCTTTTCTGCTTTTTCCTGTTAATTTTCCCAAACACAGAATTGATTCTGGCATGGTGCCATCCTTTAGCTTTTTATAAACCGTATTAACATTCAAATTTACTCTCACTCCTAAGGGTGGCCCCTCAGACGGACTTGAATAAATGTCTCTGCAGGTATGTGTGCGTCCATGAGGGAAAACCAAATGAAGAATAACTCTGAAAATACAATGTAATTCCTGAAGAATGCATGACCAGTCAGGACCACATATGGATGTGGTTCAGCTCAGCTCTTATGCTAAATTGAACTGCCGCCTTGTGGTTCTAGTTTAACAAGGTACATGAGAAAACGCATTCCTGCTCACATTAGCTGACTCTGTAAGTGAGTGCAGCTTACATTTGCTCATTTTAGTTTGGACCAATTTGTCAAATTGTTGTGTCTGTGTGCATTGTGAAGTTAGGGCCCTAAATATTAACTAATTTCACTGGGCCGATGAAAGGGCTTATGTTTCTGAATAACAATACGTTTTGGCAGTGTAGGTATTAAATGGTGCAGCAGCTCTACTATTTCTGCTGTTCTGTGCACATGTTTTTACAGTATACCCCAAAGGATGCAGCTTAAACATCACAAGCTGCTACTGTAGGGTATCACACTGTACTGTACTGCAGCAGCAGGGCTCTAGGGACACACTCGAATCGTTTACAGTACTGCACACAGAAGACTGCGAGAGGAGAGGTGGAAGAAAGCCCGCTGAAGTCACAAGGGATGGGATTTTAAAAGATAGAAGAGTGACGTTAGGTACACAGTGAGGAAGGAGCAAGTCAGGGTAGAGCGTGATGTGGATGTGACATGATCTACTCCTTAGTCTCTCACTGTCCTCACCTCTCTCCATCTATCTGCATCCACTCCTCCTAGCTCCCCTGTCTCTCTTTTCATCTGCTCATATTGCCTCTCCGGTCTGGCTGTGGACCAGCGCTTCATCGAACTCCCTTCTGCTTGCGGCTAATTTGGAAGGAATTTGCTCACCCATTAAAGTGCATGTTCAGTACGACTTTCATCCCTTTCCTCTTATGTTTTTTTTCTCTTGCCGTCCCCAGCGAACAGTCAGCCACGTCTCTCCTTGCATCAATAAAAAGCAGCTTTTTCAAGAGCAGATTCTGTGGAAGACAAAAACAAAATGTGTGGAAACCTACAGAAGCAATCCACACGTTTAAGACAAACATTGTCCTTGTCCCTTTGGGCGCAGCACTACCTCCAACAATGATCCCTTTGTGCTGTAATGGGCCGAAATGAGAGCCGCTGGAGGTATTCTTTTTCCTGTTTACTTTAACAAAGTGATCCGTGTGCTGTAGGGTTTGTATAATGAGAGCGGCGACCTAAGGTGTACAGAATCAGGAGGCTACCAAAGTGAATACGATTCTTTTTTTTTTTTTTACATTACCAAGGACAAACACAAAAGCTCACTCAAACAGAACAATGCAGACAGTTTCGTAAATCGGAAATAAACACGACCCAAACGTTAAACCTCTCCTTGTGTTTTTCTCCTCTTCACACAAGCTCTTGTCCAATTATTTCCTGCCCATACACATCATGGTTATTCAAGCACACATACTGTACAAACAGCAGAGCTAAGGTAAAGTAAATTCTTGTGCCTGCACATGCATGCTTGAATGTGACAGATAATGCTCATTTTCAGGTTCATACTTGAACATGTGGATATGCCCTAGTGATCAAAAGACACATTATTCTCATATTTACCTGTATTCCTACTCCGTTGTAAAGCATGTCCCTTTAAGCCCCACTCCTGAGTTGTTTGTTGCCCAGAATCTGCCAACAGCATCACAACAAAGGCGTTACAAATTAATATATACTGAAGTGATGCAATAGTGCAAGTAGGTGACATATTGGGATTTTTAAAAAAAGAATTATAAAAAACTGCCCTGGTGTTAAAATGCATCATCATATCGTAGCCCACCTCTCACAATTATAGCAGAGGAGGCCCTAGGTTCGTAAATAAATGTAATTAAACTTGTAATTCAAAGTTCTGGTTATGGGTTGCGTTGCTTTACCTGATAATAATCAATATTTTATATCCACCTTTAGTTGTAAGAAAATTAGGAAATCACATAAAATATCACAGACTGCTTTTTCAATTATTTATTAAACTGAAAGTGAAACTGAAATAGAAACTCAAAGCGTATTTCTTAATGTTGGGCAAAAATATATATTCAAATTACCAAAATACCTCTAAGCACCATTAGAATTTTTAAACCCAGTCAAAATACTTGAAATATGTGAAAATACTTAGAATATAGTCAAACCTCTAACACACAGTGGGCCCACACACTCACTCACTCACACACACACACACACACACACACACACACACACAGCCGGCAATACACCCTAACCCCACGTTGCAGGCCTGATATGATGATGTATTTTTAGAGCGTTGAAATCCACTGATCCCCGAACAGAATAGAAACCACAGTACCTCGAGAGCAGGCAAACGTGTCCTCCTCAAAGGCGATGAACGTCAACAGGCAGGCTACAGGCAGGTCCCCCACAAGGTCCGGCAGGAACAGGCACACACAAGCAGAGCGATGGCGGTCACGCTGACTCTTCCGCGTCCCGCGCCGAGACCGCGAAGCTAACACGACGGGAAAGCTAGGCTAGCTACTTGAGGCTAAACTGTTCACTTTGCTAGCGACTGGCTAACGCTGTGACTCCAAACGGCTGCAGCCACCAACAGACTTTTTCTCCAAAAGTCTCCAGCAGCTCACCGACAACATAGCTCCGAAATCTCAATGTAGAATGTTGGGAAGACAATCTTTAGATTTCTCACACTTTTGTTATCACTCGCTGATGTCGCCATGCGTCTCCAACATGCGTCCTCCTCAGTCGTTTTTCTTTTTTTTCTCCCGAACCTCACGCAACATTCACACGCGCAGTCATTCTTCCTGTTGACACCTGTCAATCAATTCACACTACCAATTAAGGAGCTGGATCACATTTTCCTCAATCTGTACTTCCATATTAACTCCTTCAAAATAAAATGACATATTTCAAAATAAAAGAACATATTTAACAAAACCTCTTAATGTCTATTAAACTTATTTATCCCATCAACTCTATTTATTAAACTATATTAGCCTTTATAAACACAATTTTAACACTTTTTTAAACACAGTTAAATCCAGATGAACATATTTAAATGATTTTTAATAATTATTATCTTTTTATAAATTATGACTTTTAACAGGGTTACAATATGCATAAGTTAGAAAAGGTTGACTATCTATATGAGATGAGATCTGCATTTGCGTTTGTCTTTTGCTGTAACATCAAACACCAAGCATTACTTTTTCAGCATCTGTCTGCTAAGAATCATCGCATCTAAACACATTCAGTTGTTTGTAAGCAACTGAATGCTGTTTGTGTCTCCGCACCATCATTGCAGCCGGGGATGTTTTACTGTAACAAGGAGTTTAAAGGCAGAGTTCCTGAGAACGGGCTTTGTGCTCCTACAATACTTTGTAATTTCTCTTTTACTGGGTATTTTTATTGGACCTAGACCTGCTTTATAAACAAAGAAGACATATGATATATGTATAAAAAAAACTAATTATGGTGTCATTATAGATTGATGGATAATTTGTCTTGTTTGGTTTACACCCCCACATAGTCATCATGGAAAATCCTACTGAGTTTGCCTGCTAAAGGCCGAATTTGATTTTTCTAGTTTTCTGTTTTTAATCTAAACTTTACATTCAATCTCTTTGGGAGAAAAAGTTCTTTTTGAGTTGTTGCTTTCATCAGCACACAAAGTAAAGCTTAAAGGAATCAGAGCCATAATTCAGACAAATAAGCAGGCCGATATAACACTTGCCAAGCAAGCAATTATTGTGATGAATGGCTACAATGTGTGTTTAATAAAAGCAGCTTCAAGGCTCCAGGATGAGCTTGTTCACACTTTTATCTCGCTGCCTTTTGTTTGCGAAGGATTTCTCGCGGTTGTTAAATAAAAAAAATGACGCAAATTTGCCACTGGGATTCAGGCTTCGAATTGATCTGTTTTGAGAAACTGGATTTTTCTTCCACAAACACATCCATTTATCTACACATACATACAACTGAGTTATCTAAGAATCTGATGAACCAGGGACGAGGCGGAAAGAGGGAATGACTCGAATAACACCAAACTTTCTCCCCACATAGCCATTCAGTGAAACTCAATCAGTAGCCATGGGAGGCAGCTACAAATGTTTCCAGCTTTTGTTACCCTCTGATTTATGGTCGGTCACTGTGTCCTTGAGGTGTGAGTCTAAATTTCCCGCTAACCAATGGGTGGGCTCTGTTGGTGTATTGTGTTGCTTAGAGTAAGCTGTTGATGGCGTTTTTATAGCCTTGTAATTGTCCTCCTAATTATGGACAACAAAGAGATGAGAGGTGGAGGGCTGGGGATTGACTGGTTGTGTACCAGGGGAGAAAGTAACAAGAAAGGGAAGGACAGACTCTGCTGTGTTAATGTGAGAGTGAAAAAGAGAGACTTTATCAGAAATTATGCATAGAACCATGTGTGAACAGTGAGAACACTGAAATATCCCCCAAAACTGTGACGTCAAGGACTTTGATAAATTCTCCAAATGGGCTCATGAATATCCCAGAATGTACATTCCAAGTTCACCCCCACATTTATTAAATTAGAGAGAAGATAAAGTAATTTTTCCTTTTGCAGCGAGCCCCTCTGAGTCCAAGCTGATATAGCACCGGGGACCCGACCCGTTATCCCTTTCAATAAACAAATCTGCCAGAAGTCTGACTCTGCATCTAAAGCAACATTTGTGCTTATGTCACGGATTTCATAGCGTGTAAATCCTCAGTGGGGTTATGGAGGCTTTAGGCCGGATGCTGCTTGGTTGGTAGTGCTCATTGGCATTCAGGCGCTGCTGGAGTGCGGCAGAGCACAGCAGCATGGTATAGGGTGTGTGTGTGTGTGTGTGTGTGTGTGTGTGTGTGTGTGTGTGTGTGTGTGTGTGTAGCAGAGAGATGAAGAATGAACTGTGAGGAGAGATTTTAAATTAATAGACTGTGGTGAAGTGTACAGTGAGGTTCTAACCTTTGGCCTGAAGGCGTCTTCAATGATTGAGCAGGTGTCTATAAGGAATGAAGCTCAGTATTGAGTCAAGCCCCAATCCTCTGCTCTTATCAATATCGCAATGAAACACTGAGCAATAAGCAGAATGGGCTTCTTCTGGAGACAGGTGCTAAAACTCAGTGAAAATAGGTTTTCTTTTCTTTTTTTTTATATTAAAGCATGGGACCTAAGTGGTGGATGGATAAAGAAAAAATAAAACCCTCTTGAAATTATAGCCCAAGGCATTTTTTAAAGGTTTTTCAAATAACACATAAAGCTGAACAAAATATAGAATATTGAAAAATTGACTTAACTTTGTCAAAAATAACATAGGCCATTAATTTAGGATGGTGACAATGTGTGATTTGCTTCTCCACACCAAAGAAAAGTGTGTATTTAAACCCCCAGCCAGATTTGAATCAGAAAAAAAGATTTCCAAGTGTAAAAATTATTATTCACTTGAAATAAAAAAAAATTACCACAGTGTAAAAATGAGCAGTATTCTTTTCTCTGAAACGCTGGGGGCAAGATTTCTGCAGGCGCTAAAATCTGATATCTGATATCTAACTTCTCAGGTGACTTTCTGCTGCTGTTATATTGGCTTTCTATATCTTTCAAAATGTATATGCTAAACAAACTACGGACAATAAATCCTATGTTTCTGTGTTTGTGTTCGGCCATGCAGAGATCTGCTCTGGCAACCTCCTGTCGACAATAATGTTTTTGAGGGGTTCATAAAATGCCCCAGAATAAGCATGTATACACCATATTTCTTTGAAATCTACTGTCCGTATAACCTTGATGCAAGTTAAAGTTAGCTTTTGCAAACATTATCAGTAAATATATCAATGTTAGCCACCATTGGTAAAGATAACTACATCGTGTAGGGAGAGGAGTTATGACAAGGAAGCTCCTTGTAAAATAAGTTGTCATGCAAATCTTTGATGTAACTTAACTTGGATTTTAAATTAGCAAAATATATCTTTTTAAAATTTATCTTTTTAACTAACCAGCTTAGAATGAATGTGCACTTTTCTCCATCATTGCAAAATGAAAGTGACATAAGTTCCTCTGATACACACACAAACACAATGGCCCTCTTTGCTGCGATGGCACTGTATCAATATTATGTTCTCCCCACCCTGCTCTGTTCCTGTTTGCACAGCCCAGTAAACGTACCCACCTAGTAATCTCTAATGGAGGAAATCCCAGGCAGCGGCTGTGCTCAGCTCCCTCTCCCTGTCTCTCTTTGTATTTCACGCTGACTTTTTCCACTCTGTTTGTCTTTCACAGACACAACGTGTTAAACTTGTTAAACTAAGTTCACCCCCCTGCTCATCTGCTGCAGTGGAGAACAGTTTTCTTTTTGCGCAGACTGTCTGTGAGGCCTGCTGGTTGTGTACCCTAACACATGCACACACACTTAAGACTCCCTCTCATGCACACACCCCTTAAACACGGGCTTTGGATCAGTGCCAGCCTGAGTGTTCATGAGTGTCACCATTTGCTTTTACAAGTCAGCTGGGAAAACAAACAGGCCTTTCCCTGCATTCAGACATGCATGGAGCCTGCAGATATTAGAATAACATGCATGCACACTTTCAGTTGTGCACAAGACACAGAGTCCTTCGAGATGCTTCAGGGACTTTATGTCACAGAAATGCTTGTCAGGTCGCTTGTGTAACACAAATGCCACCTGACGTTGAACAACAGTCTATTTTGTGACGTTGGGCTGAATCATGTGTCACTGTGCCCTAATTCCTCCTTTTAGGCTCCATCATGTCCAGCCGGCGTTGGTGTTTTCTCCAGAGTTTCCTACTGTGCGTGGATGAGTCAGTGAAATACACTGGGCTCGCTGGAAGGGAAGCTCTAATGCTGAGATAAAGAAGACAGGCAATACATAAAGCGGCGGACCAAAGAAGCGCTTTATGAGGACATTCAGGGGCAGGATTTGCTACAGAACAATGGCCTTTCAGAGAACTGAGAGCTACAGTTACAACTTGTAATGTTGTAGAAAAACATGGTGACTGAAATAGAGGCAGTGCGTTGGAGGAGGAGGGAGCTGTCTTTGGTGCACTCTTTATTCTTCAGTCTTTTTTTTTTTTCCCCAAAGTTTCTTTTGATATTTTTTTCTTCATGTGTTTATTCATGATTTCTATAACACATACTTGCCAATTTTCATCTTTTCTGTTATTTTATTGACAGTAAGAGTAGAAATCCTTGATGGGTGCCATTGTCAGAGTGAATGTGTTCTTGTGATTAAAATGAACTACCATTGGGACTTAAATACATTGGATTGATGTAACTTTTGTTATTCAAGGACTTTAAGCAGAACACTTTTGTTATACACAATTCAAGCAAACCAGGTAGAAATATTTTTGAAAAAAACATTCCCAATTAATTTCAGTTTCTCAGCAGTCTGAAGTTGGAAAGTTTGACGCAGTACTACATTTCCTCCTTATCCAGCTGTCATGGCATTTCTCCACTTGTTTGCTGCACACATTGCTAATGAGCACAGAAACAACTTACTGTAAGCAGCGTTAAGCATCAACATCAGTTTAAAGAACTTTAAAAGTTGGCACTGCAGGATGAAAGTGTCAGTGTTGATGATGTGTGATGAACACTTTTAATGTGGGTCATGTCTCACAGGGCAGCAACTCCAGAGGTTTGCTGACTCAGCTCATTTAGCATTGCGGCATTTAGATTCAGGAGACATTTGTGGCAGGTTTGTAGTTCTCCTTTTGTGCTGTTGGCAATCACGAATCTGCACGAATGGAGACAAATAAGACATCTGAAGTCATTGTGATGGGAATGTTTTCATTATTTTCTGACATTTTACAGATGGAAAAAAAAAATTTAATTCACAAGTTGATAGAAAAATTAATAAATTCTAACCATTGTGATAATAAATTACATTTTTCAGCTCCTTTAAGAGAAAATGGCCAGCTTTTAAATGGTGGGGTTTTCATGTGTGAGCATTTGCTGCTTTTCTTGATTTTAGATAGTGTTTTAAACTGTTGATTGACAAGAAACTGAATTTCGTCACCATTCCTTTCAAGATATTGTGATAGCAATTTTTTTTGGTTTGGTTTTGTGCAAAGAGATGGGGCAACTTATAGTTGTTCTTTCATGTCAGCTCGTCTTGACATGTGGAACAGAACAGCTGATCAGTCATGTGAGTTAAACGTTCACTACATCTATACATAACCTGTACATTGTGAGCTCATGGCTGCAGCTGGCTGTAATTTACAGAAGGCTAAACTCATTTCCTCTCAGTTTCTAACACACTTCGCTGATATTGTTAATATATTATGTTAATTTCATGTTTCTTTTTTAATAAGTTGTCTTCCTTGTGTCGGGGTGGCTTGCAGTGCAGGCTGAAGTGACCTGTTATTAGTCCATTGACAGACAGTTAATAGCACCAGTTCATTGTATTTTTTCTGATTTTAAATTAAAGCTATGGACCAAGATGACAAAAACCTCAGTGTCATGTTTTGGCACAGTTCATGTGTGGTTGTTATGTTCTGATCTATAACAATACTGTCAACTTGCCACAAGATCTGACGGTTAATTGTGTGATACACTGTCAAAAATATCTGAACCAAAGGGGTTCATTTAGTGGAAGAAGAAAGTGGAGCCTGGCGCGTTGCATTCCTGTGTCACGATGCTTCTCGTTCAAACAGCCGTCTGAGCTCTGCAGAAGCAGCGTGAGCTCTGTAGCCTACAAAGTCTTTACTGCAACAGATTCCACACTTGGACCACCTGCAGCTGCGGACCAATTAAAATCACCACCCACTACTCCCTCGACCCAAATGGTTTGACACACATACACGCTCTCACACGCACAATGATAACAGCTGGAGAGAGTGAAAGCAATCGATGAATAATTGATGATAATTGGCGCTACCCATTCATAATGCATATCCTCAATTATCACTAAGAGGCCCCACCTGAGTTTGGTGTGTGTGTTTCCGTGTACCCGGTGGTGGACTGCCTTGTATGTGTCACAGTCGACATGCGTGCCTGTTCCTTCTGCTCTGTTGTTGCTGCTTTTAGTTTGAATCGTACAAAATATAAGTGTTTGTATCACATGCACAGTATGTTCTCCACATGCCGTCATCCAAAATGTTATCTTCACTTGTAGCTACACAGGCAGGAAACTCTCCTCTTCTGATAAGCAAATGGAGTGTGAGAAGACTCAACATGCCGCCTTATCAAAGATGTTGTTTGGATACAATCATGGCATACTTTCACTATCAATCAGGAAGTCATGATTCTAGATAGGCAGTGTGCAGCCATGCGGCCTGCGCATTAATTTGTCTTCTTCCTGTGGGTCAGTGGAAAGTAATGTGATGGTTACTCACTAGGCAAGGCTTAAAGGAAAACTTCATCTGCAAAACGATCTTTTCATATGCATTATTCATCCTGTGTTAGTTGAATTCTTGCAGAAATCTTCATTTTCGTGCATTCCTCCATGATGTTACCTGACACTGCCGGATGGTTTGTTACACTGAATTATCCTAAAAGCTGTCACTGGAGAAGTACAATGAAGATTCTCCAAAAGCTGAGACAATGCATCAAGTGTTTATTCACAAAAAAAGTTTATCAGTTTGAAAGTTTTCTGTTCAGTGTCAAATTGAGTGTTCCAACCTTGGAATCAGGGTTCTATCTGTCTTCTAACTTTAACAACGTCCATCCATCTCCTTTTCCTTCCTGCAGATCACCACTCTGATCAACCACAAAGACAAGCCAAAGAAGTCGGAGCGCACCCTAGCAGCCATACACCGGGTGGGCCAGGCAGTGAGCGTGGCTGTTGGACGTTTCGTTGCCGTCGGGGAGGCCATCGCCACCGAGAACCAAGAGCTGAAAGATGAGATGGGTCAAGCCTGCTTTGAGGCGCGCAGAGCAGGTAGGGCTCTCATTATGTACTCAACATTTCACTGGATTGCTGCCCTTAAACTCATTGTCAAATGTTTCTCTTTTATAGGAGATGGAGGTAGCACTTGTGTTTTTGACACAGATTAAAAAAAACTGACGGTTCTTCATCCTAAAGGCTTCTTCATATTGGATACGCTATCTTCCTTTTATAAGAGAAGCTTTATGGTGTTCAGATGTCGCCATTGAGGGTGTTTTAGCTGGTCGGCCAATAAGACTTATCAGTGTTTATTAGTTAAGACAAACAGTGACAGTTTCATAAAGCACCAGGCTTCACCTTCGGGCCTCCAAGTGTTATCAAATTTGAGCAAGTTTCGATTTGTCTGCACGGCCTGGCTGTCAGATAATGTTACACCAGAGGACCTCCAGACTGTTCTAAAGACATTGTTCTTATTAGGTTGGAAGTAAAGGCTGAAAAAAGTGCTTCTACACCCAAGGGGGCTGTGTAGAGGTAGGGAATGAACGTGTCTGTGCTGGCTTCGAAAGCACTGCATAATGGATTTTGATAGAAGGCTCCTGGAGACTTTATGCATCAAGCTGTTGGCCAGAGTGGAGTTGTAGTTTTGCCGATATTCACTGCCTCACAGATTGGGTCAATGTTGAATTAAAAAATATGTCTCCACCTGAGGTCAGGACCCGTCTTTTTTACGAGGTTTGAATCTGCTGGTGTGGCCCGTCTGTGTGGAGTTTAATTTTCTCTCCACGTTCACTTTTCTGCAGTTTCCTTCCCATCTCAAACCTGCAGGTTAGGTTAGTGACTGGCGACCTGCACAGGGTGTAGCCTGCCTCCAGCCGAATGCGCCCTGCAAGAGGCTCCAACCTCCCTGCAAATCTGAAAAGATAATCTATGTGATGGATATATCAAGTGCAAAACAGTAAACAACTGAGAGAGACAAAGAGGTACGGAGGGTTGTAGGAGGGGTGGAAACAGTGACAACCAGTGTGAAGGAACAAGAATGTGTGGATCTTTCTCTGGGACTGCCAGCTTTTATTGAACCCGAGAAGGAAGCAGTGATGGTTTTGTCAAAAGAAGTGTTTCTGTCAGTGTTTCTACACTTCCTTGTAACATTTTGCTGTTAAGTTGCTGTCTAAAAATACGCACTGAAGACACATGTCTGTCTTCCTGTCTATCCAGCCCATCTATCTAACCTATCTTTCACTTCTTTGTGTGGATAGTTGTCACCACTTACTGGGTGAAACATTTCTTTATATCTGCAAACTTGGTTCTTATCAGGCAAAACAAGGACCTCATTTAGCCTTCCACAGAGCACACCGGAAACAATATCACATTGGATAAGAATTTAGACACAACACCGTGATAATAGGTTTATGTTGGGGGAACCAGCTTGTGTAGCAAAGCGTTTAATCCTCACACAGCGTTGATTTGTAAAGACAGCTAAAACTCAGACAAAGGAGGGGGTTAGTGGGAGGGGGAGAAGAGACTGATGAGAAAATGTGCGTGTGAATGTGTGTGTTTGTAGGTGAGGCCAAGTGAAATGAAGTGTATATGTGCGTGCTTGCACAAATGTCTGGATGTGTGTTCCCACTGCGACTAATTTATTCTAGCTCTCAGTTTCCTCAGAGGGAGGCGTTTTCACAGTTTTCCTTGCACTTCTCCTGACAGATACTGTAAGACTGTTCCCTGATTAAAAAAAAAAAAAGAAAAAAAAACTTTTTGTCTCCCTGACCATTTTAAAGAAATGATGGAGACATCTTAAGGGATGAAAAAGAAAGACTTTTAGAGGATTTAGGTCTACAGGAGAGAGGGGGGCTAGTTAGTGAAGGATTGACATTTCTCTAATACCTAGCCGCGGGGAGAGTTTAATCAGGCAGGCTTCAGCCTTGTGTGCCATAATGAATGAAATAAAGGCAGGCTGAAAGCACTAGTTTAATTAGATGCTACCCATCATCAGAGCTGTGCAGAGATCCAATGAGGCAGGTCAGTGAAGGCAATCTGTGTTGGATCTCAGTCTCTGTCTCTTCCACTCAGTCTCTCTGTGTCATTCTCACATTTGCATGCCTCCGTCCATCTCACTTTCTCTTTCCCCTTCAGAAAGATCCAAGATGCATTGGTTTGGTCAAAATTAAGTAATCACGCATACAGTATGTGAGTGTTTAAGTAGTGGAGTGTATTGTGAGGGCAGCAAGTTGATAATTAGAAGGAACAGGATTGCCTTTAAGGGCTGTACCAACATATTAAGGATTTACCTTTTCTAGCTTTTCACTCATGAATGATGTATAAATGATACAGAAACAAAAGTGAGGCTGAACTGATCATCATTATTAGCAATGCTAGCATGCAAATGTTTGCTAATTCGCACCAAAAAAAATGTCCATAGTTTTGAAGGTATTTGGTCATAAATTAAAGTATTTGACAATTAAACATTTTGACATGACAGTTTTTCGAGATGAAACATTCAAGAGTCACCAAACTCCAGATCCAGAGCAGGAAATGTAGATCTTTTAAGTTTCATTGCAATCCTCTGACAGACAGACCTTGCCATCCACTGAGTCATGCAAGATTAACAGCCTGCAAGCGCTGTACCAACACATCAAGGATCAACCTTTCAAGTTTTCACTCATGAATAATAAATTTATCATACAGGAAAAAAATGGAATTTATTACACCTGATACATGATTTCCCATGTAGGCACAAACTTTATTTTTACAGTGAAGAGGAGATACACAGGGCTGCTCAACTTGACTTGCTATTTTTTGGTTTTCCGTTGGCAACAGTTAGCCCCTTAACACATAGGCCTTAAAATTGCTGCCTTGACTTTTTTGCTTATTTTGACTATAAAAGTGTCAGAAAATGTCCTGTTAATACGTGCTTCTGCCCCTTTTCTTGGAACACTAAGAATTTTAAAGAACTAGCAAAAATTCACAATTTACTGCATGTCAAAAGCGACAGTTGATGTCAAGAGTTTTAGTCGAAAAAACAATGAACTTGAACATGTCAAACAGGTTTAGTATGTTAAAAGTTTAAATTTGACAAATATAAAAGTAATTGCAATAAATGTGCAAAAACAGTGCATAAAATTTAAACTATTTATAGGCTCTTTTTTTTTTTTTTAATCACACAGGGCATTTCTCTCCTCCCTGGCTCCTCAAAGGTCTTGGTGGTACTGCCAGGGACAATTCCTGTCTGGCTGCAAACACAGGCCCACATCACAGGTCTCATTTCCAGGGAGAGCTGGTGGACCCCTCCTCATCTCCCCCTCCAGCATCCCTACAGGCTCTCACAGGACACTTGAAGAAAAAGCATATTTATTTATGGTCATTTCATAGCACATAAACAGTATAAACACAGTATAAAAACTGAAACGAACATAACAAGACTCGGTAACGTTATACTATTCTAAAAGGTCGCCAAACGCATTGCGCAGTACGAAATATGGCGCATGAGCAATGCGCACAATTACGCATAGAAAGTACAAACAGCCTTAGTACATTGTTCTCAAACACTCACCACACAATACAAACGCTAATTTACACATACAATAACGTATAAAAAGTGAAAACTAGCTAGCGAAGCTTTATTCATCCAGAAATTCAACCGATCGTCTAAGGTTACCTTTTCTCACCAGAAGTTGCTCCTTCGGTCTCAAAACCTTCTCTAAACCTCCCTGGAGGTTTTATCACACAGTGTAAATGTCTTGTTGACACTTTTCTTCTTTTCTTGCTCTTGTAAATGTTGTCTTTCACCGTTCTGTCCTCTCTGTATTTCTCCACCGTTCCGTCTGTCTTCCCCAAACAAATGGACTATTCGCGGGCTTCTGAGGTAAATTACCGTAATAACACCAAATTGACTATAAAGTGCAATGTCTCAGCTTTCAGAGACTGTTGGAAATTTTCAGATAGAGCAAGCTATAAAGTAATTACAGCACACTCGGTGTTAAAGGGTTAGTGATTGCGCAGGTAAAGAAATGCCTCAATTAAAACATATATAATATATGAGCTGACTCACTACCAGGTGGTTTAGTTTAAACACACCAGATCACTGATGGTCACAGGGAATTATCACTTTTATGACAAGCAACGTGCACAAAGCAACCAAGCCAAACTTCAGTCAATATTGTCAATATCAACCAGAATATTGTCACTCACTGGATCAGGATTTAGATAAAAACTGTAGGATGCAAAACTATCATTCATTACAGCACCTCACAATTGCGGTGCCAGTTTTCTTCTGGTTTCTGTCAAAAAGATTCAGCAAGTATTGCATTGAAGATGAAGCAGTTTTAAATGTTATAAATGTTACATAGAAAACTTTTGTTATGTCAGTGACTCACTG
>JAOWBC010000539.1:13148263-13160172 GCA_028566105.1 Hypoplectrus providencianus | reverse complement strand
AAGTCCACCTACACTGAGGAGGCCGTATCTGTAGTGGAAAATGAAATGGACAAAAGGAACAAAGTGAATCAAGTGGAACCAAATCATGCAGTGGAAATGAGGCATAAGGGACCAGTGGGATTGCTCTGTCTCAGTTTCAAGGTCCATCCTGCAGTCCACACCATCCACATTCTGGGATTTAGAGGCAATAGTTGGCTCCCTCTGCTTTCCACCCTGCTAGTGTCATGGGGGTTGAGCAGCATTCTTTGCGAGCCAGGCCTAGATGTTTTAACTGGTTAGCGGAGCTGGCACTGAAAAGCAGCCTGTCGGATGCAATCAGTTCGTCAGTGCTGCTTCTTTTAAAGGACGGGCCAAACCGAATAGACAGCCAAGCTGCATGACCCGATAGAGACCTAGCTATATCCCCTCCCCCCTCCTTTCTGAGCTCTCTCTTTCTGAGATTTCTCTCCTCCTCCCTCTAGCTCTTAACTCTGGACAATTTCCCTTTTGATAGGGTCTATTTTAGTGATGGGATTTCAGCCTGAAAAACTCAATATTCTTCCCTTTTTGGACAGCAGGTTAGAGAGAGAGATAGAGAGAGAATGAGGGAAAGTTGGGCCATGTGCGAATATTTAGATTTTTCATATTTCGCCTGTGTCTGAATTGGCTCTAGGATGCTTGCCAATTGTATTGGAGGGTCTCTGTTGTCTCATATAACCCAGAGAGCATGCCAGTAGTGTTTGGGTCAGGCTGGCATAGCTGTCGTACCACTGTGCTGAATATAGTGCCATTTTGTTTCATCCTGTCCAGGACAATATGTTCTCCCAGAGGTGGAGAGTGGCAGATGGAAGAACATTGTGCTGTACTGTTGTGTAACCTAACTTAGAGGGCATTTAAGAAACTATAACTTGAACTCCATTCTTTGATTTTCTGCCTCTTGTCTGAGTCCAGATCTCAGTGGCAGCAGGCAAAGCAAAGCAGCCTAAAGGTCTTTCTGCCCATCCACACTCCCTGCTCTTCTGAGGGAATCCCAGGGTGCTCTCTGGCCAGATGGGATGTTTGAACCCTTCAGCATGATCATGTCAGCATTCCCAACTGGACCAGTCATGAATCATCTGACAGATAAACAAACTGTTTCAAGTCCAAGCAGAAGTCTCATGAACTGACAAGATCAACACAATCCAAACACTGCCCAACTACAGTTGAAAGTTTTGTTTTAATTATCATGTTATCATGTTGTGTGGATGTTCACACGGTTCCATTTTTTACTGCAATTGAGAGTCAGCATTAGTCTGGCATTTCATACACTCCACACTCCATTCCAGTTGGCAGTAATACACCACGAGGTTGCTTGCCAACTGCCATATTAATCAAAAATAAGGAAAATAAATGAAGTTTGGCTGTTGTTATTCGTTTAAAAGCAAATTATTCAAATGTGGGTAGCAACAGCTGTCCTTTCCTCTCATAAAAAACAAGCATCTATTTTGTTTTCATCTTGTTTTACTTCTTTCGATTCTTCTTGGCAACACCAACTGGACTGGAGTGTGGAGTAACTGAAATTGAACTTAGCTTACAAAAGGTACAGTCTACTAGACCATTTATTTTGGTCTGCACACAGAAATATTCACACAGGCCCTTGCAAGCAGGGGGGGTGATGACATTTATGTCACATGGACCCTTATGCATAAGGGAATAGGGAAAGTATAAATCCTGGAAAAGAGTGCGCTGGTGTGGGATCAGTTACCCACAGTTTCGGTTTATAAATCAGCAGCAGGAGGGATAAAGTGAGATTGTTGCATTGTCACACTATACATAAGCTCTATTGCTGGACTAATCAGTACCATTGTCTCCTCTCTTGCAGGTGATGCCATAGCCCAGCTGACAGATGTGGGAGCAGCCTTGCCGTCCCAGTCAGACGGACGCGTCACCGTGTTCAGCGATAGGACAGGGATGGTGAAGGCTGCCCGCTTGCTCCTCTCCTCAGTCACAAAAGTCCTGGTCTTGGCTGACCGCATCGTCATCAAACAGATAATCACATCACGCAACAAGGTGAGACATGCAAATGTGAGATGTCACTCTGAGGATATGCATGAGCTCTCTTGCTTAGATCTCTCTTGCAGACACACACACACACACACACGCACAAATTGAGCCACACGCGCCTTATCAAACTCCACCCTGAGTCCTTTATTTCCTAATAGATAAGCACGGGCTCTCTGAAGGAGTACTCTGGAGGTAATTTGAGGGAAGCAGCACATTTAGCGATCACATAAAACACAGAGTGGGAGACTGTCTCCCTCCATCGTACCTGGCTGCGCTCTTAGCCAGACAGTGTAATATGGAAGTAGCTGTAGACTGAGCCAAGAATGGAAACAGGGGGCCTAATCATGAGTGGTTAGCCTCGTTTGGACAGACAGTCAACAGCCCCCTGTTCTCCATTACTGGCAAACACAATTACATCTCTTCCTCCTCTTTGTCTGGCGTGGATAAAAGCTGCTGCGTTAGCGCTGCCAGCTAGCCTACCCTCGGCAGCTAAATTAGCAGCTACATGGACTGCCATTACCTAAAATGCAGGTTAGGAACTACTTGTTCAGCTGGTTTTATTTAGGATGTCATGATATAAGTACATCACATTGAGCTATTAATACCACAAAAGGGAGTAATACAGAAATAGTACCCAAGAGAAAAAGAAATATATCACAGTCCAGTAACCTTTCTTCTTGGCTTTCTTGTAAGGATATAAAGAGGAGGTCCTTGTCCTTTTGGAAGAACTTTAAGAACCAACCATATGTGGCCGTTCACCGAACTCTTCTGATCTTTTCACTCCTCTCAGGTCCTAGTTACCCTCGACCATCTGGAAAGAGTCAGCACCTTCCAGGAATTTGTACAGATTTTCAGCCAGTTTGGCAACGAGATGGTGGAGTTTGCCCACCTCACCGGAGACAGACAGAACGTGAGTAGCAAGTGAAGAACTCTCTTTGGTTTTAAGAGTGTCAAAATCATCAGCACTCTCAAACTTTCCGCATTAACTGAATATATATGTGGTGTTATATATGGATAACGTGTTGTTCAAAAACATGCAGTCATCTCCCCTTAAGTTTCTGCAGCTCTTGTTTATTCATGTGGATGTTTCCTCTAACAAGCAGAGGCTTTTTAACATGCTATTCTGAATGTGCAAGCAGGTGGTGGAATTAGACTTTGAAACCTGCAGCGTTTCCACCATGAATGTGCAAGCAAACTCAGAACAAATCAATAATTCAAGCATCAAATATTTACTCTTCCCAAAAAAGCAAACAATGAAGTAACAAGTTTTCTTCAGGCCTCTTCAAATATTACTTTCTGTTTCTAATTATTTTTTTTAAATCCATGTTTCAATCCCAAAATAAATGTGCTGGTCAGTTATGACTCATACACTCATCACGACTCAGTGTTGATGTAAAGTGACCTATGCATCCTGCAATGCATTCTCTCTGCAGTGTGTGAGCTTATGGTACGTTTGCCAAACAAAAGTTTTGCTTAAAGTTGTAGAGAAAAAGTCCAACTTGGGGTTCAAACTTTGTTCTGTCAAAGACTGCTAATCCTTCTTTGATGCATACATTCAGCCTCTGCAGCTAAAGCGCTTTGCCTGCAGAAGCTGATGTAAAGTGCACCGGCTGCGATATCTAGACAGGGAGAGAGGATCGACCATCCCTCTTTCTGAATTTCCCTGGGGCACGTGTTTTGAAACACACATCATGTCTCTCCCCAGCACAACGCAGCTCCCTTTCCTCATTTGCCATCCTGTTTTCTTTCCCTCTCTTTTTTTTTTTTTTTGTCGTATTCACTCCCACTCATGAGCTTTCATGCTCGTACACAGCCACTTTAGAAAATCTACCATCTTCATCTATTGAAGCCAGATGAGCACAGAGGCAAAAATAATGACAGATAATCACGTCGTCTTTATAATCTATAGCGAGTAATGGAAGAAGAGTTGATTCGGCTGCCTTTTCCAAATCCTAAAATAACTCATTCAAGCAGTTTATTTCTGTTTGGAATCCAAGGAGCGGGTGCAGGAGGTCATGCATGCTGTCTTATTCTGGTAGCATCTCTTTTTATTAAGAGACAATTAACCTAGGAAGTTTAATGTGTGTGTACACTTGGAAAAGAATCTGTGTCACATTTGTGTGTCCCTTCATACCAGCATGAAAGAAATGAATTGCATATTTTTGATGCTTCATGTCCCTCGGACACCCAGAGAGTTCTTTAGAAGTTGCAACTGAAGTAAAGCCATGCATTACCATCTGCTGTGTGTGTGTGTGTTTGTGCTGTAGGACTTGAAGGATGAGAAGAAGAAAGCACGGATGGCAGCAGCCAGAGCTGTGCTGGAGAAATGCACCATGATGCTCCTCACAGCCTCCAAGGTAAACAGCCAGCACGCTGAGCAAGGGTTATGAATTATGTTTAGCTCAAAGATTTATGGCTTACTCAAGTTTATTTAATTTCAAGGCTTCTCAAACGCTGCGATCAATGGTTGTGCTCGAAACTCTGCGTCAAATAGTCATAAAAAAAACAGAGAGTGAATAATCATGGTTGTAAAAGATGAAAAAGGTAGGACTTGAAGAGAGCAAAGGAGGGCATGAGCTTTGACATTTTACATCAAATTCCTTCCAAAGACTTGCCTGAGGCACCCAGATTGCGAGTCTGCGCGGATCAACAAGGACGCCGTGTTCCACCGGATGCGCTGTGCCCTGGAGCAGGTCATCGAGATAGTGACCGAGGCGCGGAGCTGTGGGGAGAACAAGATCCTTCCTGCCAGCATCTATAACGGCATCAAGGACTTCAAGGTAGGATCAGACCATGGCCTTAGTAAAGGTGTCCATGGAGTTAAATACTGATCCTTTTGTGGGTGAAGCATCATCCTGAACAAGTTTTTTTTTTTGAGCAGTTTAAAAATCAATTTAGTGGCAGTCACATAAACTACTCATATTAATAAAAAGACTGTAGGAGTGTTGATACGTGGTTGCGGCATTAACATTTAAGCATGTACTGTTTGTTAGAACAGCTACAAATCAGAGAATCAATATGTAGGACCAGACCTATCTTTTTTTATGATCTGGATAATAAGGTCTTGTGAGTCACCATAAACCTACATCACTATGACTAATCCTCTCCCTCCTCCTCGTACACTGACAAATGAAAGAAAAAAAAAAACAACAACAAAAAATGTTTTGAAGGGGTCTTTTCCATTGAGATGAAAGAAGAAGAAAGTATTTTAATGAAAGGGCCCGGGGATGTGTATTTCTTTTATTAAATGGCTTCATAGCTCCTAATGGCAGAGTTTAACTAAAAGCTTATATAAACCTGTCATCTTAGGACACAGAGGCAGAGAGTGTTACGTCTTTTAAAAAACTTTGTTGGAAAATAAAACAAAAGTAAAGGGAAATGCATTGGCTTTCATGTTTGTGATCTTGAGATGGTGTCGGCATATTTTTTTGGGCACCTTTGATGCCCCAAGGCTAAGCACATACCCCACAAGTCTTGTAATTTAATGACAAGGTCAAGTGCGTGAGGATAATGAGACAATATATTATGGTTTTTACCCTCAGGACACTGGTAAGTATAAGTCTTTGAGTGTGTTGCCAGCGCAATCTTAAAAGCAAACCTTTAAATCCTTCAGCTAATTCCCAGCCCTCCTCCTCTCCTCTCCTCTCCTCTCCTCTCCTGCAGTCCAGTGTGGAGTGCCTGCGGGAGAACCTGTACTCTTTTTCCCCTCAGAGCATGGACGGCCAGCTGGAGGCGCTGGTGGAGCGGACGGAGGACTTCACGGATTCGGCCTACACCAGCCACGAGCAGCGGCAGGCCATCCTAGGTCTGTGCCAGCTGGCTCGCCAGGACACCCAGCAGCTGGTGCAAGCCTGGGTTGAGGCGGTACGTTGGCACAAGAGGGCAAGCTTGCACAGATGCGCATGCACCTACAGAGCAAGAATATTCATAAAAACATATGCTACCATAGGAAGAATATTAATAAGTACCTCTACTGTGAGAAACTTGCAAAAGAAAAGTGTCATAATAAGATGCAAAACAGCTCTCCAAGCAAAGAAGAAGAGATGTTGGTGGATTACTGATTGAGACTTGCTAAGGATATAAACAAAATTTAACATTTAATGTGTCTATTCACCACACACACAGCACGCTACATACACCAACGCACATTAATACTCCCTCCCAGGCTCACTCAGTCATTCTTGTCCCTTCTCACTTTTCTTTCATATATCCCTCCTGGAACAAAAGAGCATAATATCCCACCTAAATAACCTTTTTTTCCTTTTATGACGGCTTATTCAGCCAAGAGCGAAACATCGTGTAGTGTTCCACGTCTTGCTGCCATTCAGCAGAGTAGAGTCTCCTTGGCCTTCAAAATTGATGGACTTATGAAACACAAGTCATTATGTTGCAGTTTCTCATTGTAAACTGTCTTCAGTTTGTTCAGAGTACACAGAGAAACTCTTGCCACATAATTGTATAGTAGCGCCTCACCTAGCTTATGCAACTGAAGGCCATATGGTGAAATGAAAAGACGAGAACGCTGCAATGTTTTGAAATTGCAGCGAAGGCGTCTGAATCTGAAAAATATTAATCTGTGTTTTTTGTCTTGATTCATGGAGGAAACTTTCCAACAAAAGAAAAATAGAGGACTTGTGAGTCTGAAAGTATAAAATAAAAAAAAAATTGTACAGTATTTAAATTAAATTACTTATTGCAATACACAAAATAACTGAAAAACTCGGAGACTAGAGTCTGTTTACCTTTTAAACCAGACATGGTTTTAACCATGTTCGTTAGCCTTGGGCTTACATGAGTCGGCAAAAGAACGCTAATGCTGGTAAATTAGCCGTATGTTAGCTTTGTCAGGAATTGGTCCCTCCCATCTTCTCTCTGTACACAATGGCTGCTGATATTTTTCATGGGAAATTGGAAGCTAAATAAATGTCACCATCCTTCACAATAAAGTACAGCGCAGTGAAAACACAGTCACGCTTTTTTAATGCTGCTTTAAGATCATCGCCCTCATGTCGCCTAGCCTTCTTCCTGCTCATCTCATCTCATCAGAGTTACTTTCATATTGTAATTAGACATGTAAATCTCCATTTAGGTGTTATTGTTAAATAAGTATAAATCAATTTTACCTAACCTGGCAGTAGCCGATCTTATTCTGCAGTTGTGAGCATATGGGGTAAAAAGTACCAAACAGAGGCCGACTGTTGAAATAGTAACTATATTTTTAAAGTAAGAAACCATGCTACAGAACCTCCAACTTAATTTTTAAATCTAGTTTCTTGCTAGCGCCATATTCTTCCACATAATAATGTCGGTTTGTGTGAGGGACTGTAAAACCATGTTGGCTCTCATGTTTTATTCCCCTCTGTCTGTCTCACCGGAGCAGCAGTCTGTCCACGCCAAAGAAGCTACGGAGGACATGGAGGTAGCCATCCTGAAGACATGCCAGAGCGTCAGTGACCTCAGACGTGAGGTGAGCAGCAGTCTGTCTCCGCTCTGCCCGCCTGCCCTCTGAGTCTGAGTAGATGTGCAGAGAGACACAGACACGGCTGGGATGTCTCTCACTAGGTGTTGTAGCAGGTTTCCCACTTCCCTTTTTCACATCCCTCATCAGCTTCCCTGCCGTCTCCCTGTCAACTCAACCGTGTCATTGTGTCACCTCCGTTCCTCTTCTTTTTCTCTCCCCGCCCTCAGTCATGCCTCTCATGTCTGATCTCTCTTCCCCTTGTGTTTTCACCAGCAAACCCTCTTCTTCTTATTATTCTGCAATTTAATCTCTAATTCCTCCTCCAGCTCCATAAGGTGGCAGTCTGCCGTGCCTCTGACTTGCTCAAAGTTCACGGGGAGCAGTTGCCTCTGCGGGCTCTCAAAGCAGCGGGCGTCGAGGGAAACCTGGAGGCAGTGGCGGAGTATTCGCGCACGCTCACTGAGCAGAAGGAGCAGCTGGTGGAGGTAGGCGGGGGCGGGGCTAAAGGTCACAGGGAAGCAGGAGAGGTTTACACCAAAGTTTGAATTTATTCATGCTTATCTATCTAACTTCATAGCTACAACGTGGCTTTATGTTAAAAAACCTCTTTGTCAGGGGTTGCAAAGTTGATATAAACACATTGAAATTGCTGTGCAAGAAAATACATACTTGAAGTGGAAATTATAGACTACACCTCTAATCCTTAACCAAACAAAAGTCAACAAGTGGTTTTGTTATGCAAACAGTGAGCAGAAAAATGCCATGCAGGCTTTGTCATGTCTTTGTCAGTGGCCATAACAAACAGAACGCACAGTATAGTTTAAAAAGAGACATTGTGCAAGAGTAGGGTGCTCCTTGTGGAGTTTAACATGATTTACTGAAGATAACTTTTTAAAAGTATACAAAAAATGTTGCAGTATTAAAACTTTTTTTTACACAGGCAGCCTAAAGATTCACTCAATGTCTATGCACACAAAAAAATGAAGAAAAGATAAGTTAGTTTTCCTTCATGGTGAAACCACAAACATATTAATCAATTCATTCATATAAATATACTCATAATGCGTCGCAAACTAGAGGTATTACACTATAATCTTTGCAAAAACAATGAGTTTAAGTGACCAGCAATTATGAAATATCATGCTATATATAGATTAAATGCATTGGAAGTATGTTTATGATGCATAGAAAGTGTTACTTAGAACTCCCTGATAAAATTAAATGTAGTGTTGAACATTTATCCATGTCTGTGTTTCAAACTTCAGAAGTTCTTCCAGTCAGTGTTTTTCCCCCCTGTGTCTCTGATTCAGACGTCTCGGCTGCTGTGCCATGTGTCAGGGACGGAGCCATTGGAGATTACGTGTATACACGCTGAGGAGACCTTTCATGTCATCGGTCCACAGGTAACATTAACCCTCTTGACATTTTCTCTGTGTGTTTTTATTTTTGTTTGTTTGGTTGACCCTAATTAAACCAGAGGCCCATTTAATTCCATTCAACACTTTTATTGCATGTCAATGAAGTCCAACCAGTCGCACAGTAGTCTGGGAATAAAACCAAACCTGAGTAATATTCTACTTAGAGTCAGTGGGCAGGGAAAACAGACAAATTACCTCAGTCTACCTCTTACACCTGAGAACATGCTGTCCACCTAGTCCCCTTATCCCAGATCTAATTATGTTTGCTCTTGGAAACCGACCATGCCAGTAATTATCCAGCAATGTAGAATGTTCCCGTCCTGCGGTGCGAATGTCAGGCCCCGCATGACTCTGCAGTAATGACTCCACTCCTAAGTTCAAAGGTCAACCAATCAATAACACTACGGTATTTGTTGGCGGTGGTGATATGTCTCTGTGTCTGCCCAAAGTAATAGAGGGGTGGCCCAGAGGGTAATTGGCTATTAAATACTACACTGTAGGAGATGGGCATAGTGTGTGTGTGTGTGTGTGTGTGTGTGTTTAAGCTGTTGAATGTTGATATGAACCAGACTTAATTGCAAATCTTGTGAATTATTTATTTGATAGTGAGAGATACAGTGGATGGGGGAGGGGAGACAGGGGAAGACTTGCAGGACAGGGCTCCTGGTGGGATTCAAACCCGGGTCAAATGCTTGGGCTTATCAACCTTAATCCTTAAATTTTGGATAAGGTTGATGATAGAGTTAAAGGGAAAATGCTAAATTATTTTGTCCTTAAATTAAACGAATTATATTGATTTATATTATAAATGCTCCAATTGGAAAATTCTTGATTTACTTTTTCGGAAGTTGAACAAACACTTTTTCCTTGATCCTTGATGTCACCATACTACTGTTATTGTTTTAAATGAGATCATTTGAACTGAAAACCACCATCGTGGGTTTACCAGTTGTTTTAATTTTACCAACTTAATTGAATAAGTACATTTCTCATTTTGCGCAGATCATCTCGGCAGCCCAGACGCTGGCCCTGCACCCGTCCAGTAAGATCGCCAAGGAGAACCTGGAGGTGTTCTGCGAGGCCTGGGAGTCCCAGCTGTGCGACATGGCGCTGCTGCTCAGAGAGATCAACGACGTGTTTGAAGGCAGGCGAGGTGCGTTTTTTTTGTTCCCCTAATGGGTACTTGTGTGCATTTGGGTGTGTCAGCACATAACATGAGGATCAGAGACTTTTTTTTTTTTTTTTTTTTTCCAGGAAGAGTCAGATGCAGTAGCGAGTACAAGCAAAATGTGCTGTCAGTGGCATTTTAGCCTGAAAGAATGAAATTCTGTGATAAAACCTTGGTGAATCATTTTGCCCCTGAACACTTCAATAGCCTTAATGAAGTGGAAGCAAAGCAAGCAGCATGCAAGCACATATCTTTGAAAAATTAATCATCACAGACTGTGGGAAATATTTTGCGAAAGGAACAACGTCAGTGTCTTTAGACACCCATGCATTCATTTCTCCTCTGTTCTGCCTCTCATTGTGCCAGTTACCTAAAGTGTCCAAATCATATCTTACAAATCAGCTGTCTGTCCAACTGTGTGTGTATTTGAATCTACTATACTATTTGTACACACAGATCTAGGTCGGTGCTTCCACACACTGTAAGCCTGAGAAATCTCAAAGACACGGTAAAAGATGTTTTGGCGTATTGCCAAGACACGGTTGCCCTCACGAATGTGACTTTCACATAAAACGCAGTAAATATTTTGAAGTGCAGCTCAGCAGGTTGAAAGGATCACATCCATCACACACTCATATTCCCACGAAGCAAAAATGTTGTGTGAAAGTGTTGTACTGACACTGTGGAGAGATTTGCTTCTATTATTTTCCCCTAATCTGAAGTTTATCGTCCCTGTAGTCGCTTGAGAGGAACCATGCTGCTCGTGTTTATGATGAAAGATAAAAATGTGTCAGGGGTGGACAGTGATAAAAGCAAAACAATTTCAGCACCGTAATTACTGAATAACCATAATTGCCAGCCTAATTGTCTGGGTTGATATCCACACACAGGGAAATAAAACATGATTATTTTAGGA
Source organism: Hypoplectrus providencianus (assembly GCA_028566105.1). Taxonomy (NCBI): domain Eukaryota; kingdom Metazoa; phylum Chordata; class Actinopteri; order Perciformes; family Serranidae; genus Hypoplectrus; species Hypoplectrus providencianus. The sequence continues at coordinate 13,149,187 of JAOWBC010000539.1, read as the reverse complement.
TTCTGGTTTTCTTTTTTTACTTGTTATTCTGTGTTCAGATGATCACAATAACTCTCTTCTCCTAGGAGACAAAAGACCTTATTTGTCACTTCCCAGACCCGGGGTGAGTATCACACCATCCATCCTCATGAATATTCCAATGATCCAATGGTTTGTGACCCTCTGATTAATGCCACTCTCTTCTCCAACAGAAACACTCAGCGAACTTGAAGACTGCCAAGGCTGTCAAGTTGGATGCAGAGGTAGCCTACACCATAAACTCCTCTGGCTCTCAGCACAATGCATCACCACACGTCTTGTACCCTGTTCTGACAGCAGTAAATTCATCTCCGGGAAAACTTTGTCACTCGATTGAAGAATTGATGGTGTTGGTATGCTAATGGGCTGCAATTTTTGCCGGGCTGGCAGTTTTCACATGCTGTACCACCACAGGAAGCAGGATTATGCTGATTATAGAACTTATTATGGTGTAAACAAATGAAAATAACCCTGTTTGCTGCCACACATTTCTAACATCCATCATATTTCAGACTTTCCCATAGAGTCCAACCAATATGGGATTTTTGAAAATCGTAAATATTCTGACTTTTAAGGGGAAGAAACATATCAATAATTGATATGGTGGCCAACAAAGTAGTACAGTAGTACTTACAAAAGTAAGTAGACTTTTCCAATTTTTCACCAGAGCTACTTTCTCAAACATAAAAAATGTATAAAGTAATATTAATCATTGTTAAACATTACTGTACACTATACAAACAACACAATACATGTTCAACCAATTCTATAAATTATAACTAAGATAGTAAGAATAAATGAAAAAAAAAAAAAAAAAGCTTAATAACAAACTCCGGGTACTCTGGTTTCCTCCCACAGTCCAAAAACCTGCACATTAGGTGAATTGGCGACTCTAAATTGACCGTA
>JAOWBC010000539.1:13122064-13139091 GCA_028566105.1 Hypoplectrus providencianus | reverse complement strand
TAGGCACAGCCTCCCCGTGACCCGGGATTACCTGGATGAAGCGGTTCGGAAAATGAATGAATGAATGAATGAATGTTAAATATCAGTCAGCAACAATATCTCAATGATTAACAGCGATATTATCTGTGAGCTGATGTATCTGTTGGACTCTACTCTCCTGTATAGAACTGGGTCTCCGTGTATGTGTGTGTGTGTGTGTGTGTGCAGGAGCAGACGAGCATGGCCAAGCTGGGTCTGGAGCTCCGCCTGCTGTCCTCAGACGTGGACACAGAGGTGGAGAAATGGGAGGAGCAGGAGCACGACATTGTCCGCCAGAGCCAGAGCCTGGCCAGCATGGCCTACAACATGTACCTGTTCACCAGGTGAGCGAGCAGCAGCGCGGCCCACATGATCGAACTGTTCCACTCATATCAGAGCTCCATATAATAAAGCCTCTCAAGCATCCACACAAATCTATTCAGAGGCTTACTGTTAATGAGATTCTCCATCTAGTGATATTTACCGGGCAGAGTAAGAAGCTCTGACGAAAAAAAAGTTGATGTGACTATGACTCACTCTGTCAATAACATCGATTCATCTTAGTCACAGTTTTTGTTGATTGCTGTGGATGTATTTTGTCCTCATCCGTCTCTCTCATCCATGTTTCCTTTCCTCATTTTCTGTGTTTCCCGTATTGATTCCACAGAGGGGAGGGGCTGCTGAAAACAACACTAGATCTTTTTCATCAAGCTGAGGTATGTGCATCCATATCCGCTGATCTCCCCTTCTCTCTGCCTTCTGTTCACTTTTCCTCCCTTTTTTATCGAAGTTGCTAATGAATGCATCTGTCATTTCATTAAACCAAAGACATACCGTGGCTGGCAGATCAATAGATTAGTAAATGCCAGCATCCTTTCATTCACTTCCCTCTGGCATCTGATAGGGTTCGACGAGTAGGACTTAATATTACGATGGAAATATAGCGTTGTGCGTCCTAAGCCATGTCGGACACACAAGGTGATAACAAACAAGTATCTATTGAATTGGGATCATTTCCAATAATGTGCAGTAATTTGTAGAATCAGGGCCCAAAATGTCAGCCTGGATTTATTCCATTTGGCGTGAGCAAGTAGATAAGAGAGGACAAGGGACGAGAGGGGAAAGAGACGGGAAAGCATACTGATAAGAAGAGCAGAGAAAAAGTAAACTCATAATATTTACCGACTCCTGGTGGAAGACAAGTTAAGAGAATTATTGTTTTGCATATATTTGTGTACAGTTTTTGGTTTGTCTTATTTTTTTTCTGGCTCGCTCTTAAGGTTCTCTCTGAAGAGGGGCTCCAGCTGTGCTCATCTCTCCGCACTTTTTCCACTCAGGTATGTGTAAATCTCTCCCACACAAACGCAGAGCTAAATACCAAATAACGATGCACTCACATGAAACCATTTCCAAATATTTTTTTGCACATTAAGCATTGTATTAAAAGAAATCTAATGTGTTACATAAAAGTCTTTGTACTTTGACATTTTGCATGCATCAAGTAGCAATAAAATGAGTGCAGAAGATTTAAGCTGGGGTCAGCACTTTTCTTTCTGGCCAAAAATTCCATAATGACCTTTAAGCCTATTATATTACAATTGATCTGAGCTCCTGCTTAACTCTGTTTTCAAGCTTTATAAAATCTAACTCATGACAAGAGACTTTGGATAATCACAGGTCATATCAGAGAGAGGCTGTTCCCTTGGTTGAACAAATGCATGTGCACTTGATAATAAGCCTGAATCAACTCTGAAAGTCTATCAGAATGAAGCAATGTTTACATTTATATACATTATGCACTTTATTCTCTGGTGGAGTTTGTCAGAAAGTCAGAAGTAACAGAAAAGAAAATGAAGCCAAAGAGAAAAGAAACCGTTATTTTTCTTTTGCATGGGGTCAGCTGCTTCCCCATCTGTATGCATACACACTCTGGCACCTGCGTCCCCACCCACGTTACGCCTCACACACCCATATCACCCATCCTGGCATGCCACGGCGCCAGGTCCACCTTATAAATCACACAGCGAGAGCAGGAAATTAAGGCTGTCACACACTCTCACCGCTCGTCTCTCTGAGTTGAGATCCAACAAACAAACGTAGCCTCGGTGCCTTCCTTCCTCTTGCCCTCCACCAACTTCTTCCCCAGCTCCTCCAAGTGTAATTAAACAGTTCTTTCTGACAGCCATTAACGACTGCCATTTGTCAGTGCTGCGTTTGTGGGTGTGTATGTTGGTGCACATGTGTGGAATGAGGAGAGGGTGGGGGGGAGTTAACTGCAACCGCCCAGGACTAATTCATAATCAGGAGGCTCGGCTCTTCAACTTGCCTCACGCTTTCTGATTAATCACATCAAACAAACTGGTGCTAATGGAGTCCCTCTGTCTCGCCCTCCACTCCGATGGGTCTTTGGCACCAAACACACTTGTAGCACACCTGTGTTGCCCTCACTGAAACTATGAGGCTAGTTATGCAAATTAGCCTGAGCATTTATAATTAAAGTTTAAGAGGTTTTGTGTACTCCTGTCAGTCATGAGCAGTGCTACGCTGAATAAAAGAGCTTGTGTTTTTTAGGTCGCTGGTGCCATGTAAGTGAAGTAGATTGATGGCCCCCGTGACTCAGATTGAGGGATTAACCCAGCTGGATAACAGACTTAAGCAGTAGATCATGACCTGGCTGGTGCTGATGGATTACATCAAGCTGCACTACATTTTAATATATTTCTCCCTCCTTTTTGGTGTTTTGTGATGCTTGATTTGTGCTTAAAGCAAGAGCACTGTAAATCCAGTCCAGTACGTCTATAAGCGTCTGTACAAACGAACCCTGTCTCCCTGGATAATACCACCCATAAACCATCCCTGCTGTCCTAAAAGACATCTCCCCTGCTGTCTTTCTTTCTCTCTGTTCCAGCTGGTTGATGAGGAAAAGTCTGTGGTGATGACAGAGATGGAGAAACTGGTGGCATTATGCCAGCAGCTGCAGATGGGGGCCAAGACTCCAGTGCAGGGCAAGACTGCCACCTTCCAGAAGGTACTCTCACTGCGCTTGTGCACCTCCTTGTTTGTTTGTTTGTTTCTGTGTACACCTTTTGCAAAAAAAAAAAAAGAAAAGAAATTTGTTTATGCCCCGAGTCTGTTTTGTTTAGCTCATCAAATTAGTACCAGTGTGCAGAGCAGCCTCACTGTAGATTTATTCTTAAAGGGATAATTAGCCTCAAAACTACATCCCCAACAACAGCCGTGCATCAATGAAGCACTGAGCACACAATAGAGCATGACTAACTGTGTTCCTTTGTTACTGGCTGTGGCGTAATATTTGAGTGATCTGCGAGTAACAGCATTATTGAGCACAGAGCGCTAGATTAATGAATGTCTGTGGGAAATTAATGAGCATCTTGGGCTGGGACGAGTGGCCTTAGGTCACCTTGTAATAAAGGTTGGAATCAAAAGGACGGGATGAAAAATAGCGTGCCCTCTGCTGATTAATGAGCATCTTTCTGATGTGTATTCGCTCCCATCTCTCTGTCTCTCCATCCTTATGTTCACTTTATCACTGGTCACTAATGAGAGGGAGTGTGTGTGTCAGAGGTCGGCAGACTACTGATCAGGAAATATTAGTCTCCTGCCACTTATAAGTACCCTAAACTGTCTGACCATGGCTATACTGACTCAGAGATTCCAATTAATTGCCTAGACTCTGTCAGCCCACCATAGTCTAATCTGTCCCACCATAGTCTAATTTACCCTGCTAAAGTTGCCTCGCTAAGAAAGTATTTTACTCAATAATACCTCCAGTTACCTCCAGTCAGTCAGCCAAATCTCCCCAGCCACCAAACTTGGACATTAAGGGCAAAAAAAACTCATCTGGGGGGGCATGCCACTGGACACCCTTAGATGGTTCACCCACCTTAGTCTTATAAAGGCCTGTGGTGAAACAGGTCCTGAAGGTGGAGTTGACTGCATTTATCTAAAATCTGAAATTCAGATTTAGAAGGTATATTAGGTACAACACAACTTTGAAAACCAATCAAAAGTTGTAAAAGAAACCTCAAACCTGCATCAAAGCCGGCCAACTGATCACCAGTTAGCCGGCTTTTGGCTATCATCCTATCAAAATAAAAAATAATTAATAAATAAAATATAGTCTAACTTCTTATCTTTCAACCTGTATATTATTTTAACCATGTACGTTAGCTTTGCGTTAACCAGGGGGTTTAAATTATATGCTGATGTGAGTGTGTGGTTGGTCGGCTGTTGAGTTCAAGTGTTCATTTGCTCATTATTAATTAATTAATTTCATTTTCCCCAGGTGGACTCGTCCATTCAGACAACCAGAGGTGTCCTGACTGTGGTCCTCTCCCTCCTCCCATTCTGCAACAAGCTCAACAGAAAGGTGATTAAATAGGACTTAAACTAAATCTGTCGGACTAAAAGAGAGAGATTAAAAACAGTTACATAGCCTAAGAAAGTATGATTCAAATTCCAATATCTAATTTCGACCCAAAATGGGCCAGTGAAAAATGTTTTTCAAAAAAAACATGGGCATGTAAATATTAATTTGGTAGCCTTAAACATGGTATTGTCTGTTTCTCTGGATCCTATAATAAAATCAATAGACAAACAATTTAAGATCCAGATGTTTGATGAAGAAAATATAATAAAATTATTAAAAACAACCAGGATATTTAAAGTTCATGTAAAAATGTGGATTATAACTGGATTAAAAGTATATTTTTATATTTAAAGTTTTTTTTTTCCCAACAGACAAAAACATGAGATAACAAATGAAATGAATGTTAAGAAAAAAAAAATGGAAGTTGAATTTTTCTTTTCTTTTTTTTTTTTTTCCCTATCGTTCACTTCCTGTCCTCTCTATACCATGTCAACTTGCAGTACAAGTCAGAGAGAAGTAGCCTGGGTTCCCCGCAGGACTGGAGAGAGAGGCAGGATGCATCCACACCTGTCAAGGAGGAAGGAGCCCTCAACAGCAAGAACAGCAACGGCTTTGGTGTGAAATCCTTGGAGCAGCACATGGTCAGCCTCAACCTCCTGGAGAGCAAATAATCCAAGAAACTGTCACGTCCCTTATCCACAATTCTCCCTCGGAGCAGCACATAGCCAACCTCACCTTTCTGGAGAACTATTGAATCCAGACAAATACTTCACTCCCCTCATCGTCATGAAGCCACCAGAGAGTGGACTAGAGCAGAGTGTTGAGGATGGTTTCCCCGGGTCAGTCAGAGTTTGTATTTGCTGTCTGAATGATAAAGTGGAGGCTTAAGTGAAAAAGAAAAAAAGAACAGATCTAAGCTTGCAGGGCCTGAGGGCAGTATTAACCCAGGGTAGATTGATTCCTGAAGCACCACTTTCATCCCCAGTCCACAAGATGGAGACAATCAGCCAACATTATGACTTTGCCATTTGCAGTGAGCCTCTTTAAAGAGAGAGGCACCTGACACAACCCTGATTTCGGCCTCACTTTTATCCAGTTGATAAAACTGATCTGAAATCAGGGGAGGACTCCTCTTAAAGCTCAGCCATACATCTGTCTTCACTATGTGCCTCTGTGTAACAAGCCTATTTGCTTTGTGGTGTACTGTAAAACGTGTAGCACATGTTAGCCAAATGGGTGGTAAAAAAGAACAAAAAAATACAGTAAAATGGCTGAAAACCCACCATGCATGATGCCATCATCACCAACTGTTGTGTTCAAGTCTCTTATGGTCAATGTGTCATAGGTTTGTAATGTTAACACTTGTTCTGTAATATTAGACATTTAGTGGTACATTTTGTCCTTGATCACTGGCACTGTAGTCATCTCACCTGGATAAATAAGCAAGTCTTCTACACCATTTGATTATGACTACTTTCCATACAGTTTGCCATGGAATGTTAGCCATGTTAGTAACAAAATCACAATTTAATGCCAAATATGATTGTTCTTATGAAGAGGCTGTGATCTTCAGCTTGCTACTAGTGTGAAATCTAAAGCTCTTACACCTCCAGTGTCCATTTCCGGAGATTTATTTTTTATTTCTGCCTGGTTTCTCCAAAAAGATAAGATTAAGATGATTAAGTTAAAGAAGCTTTTGGGTTGTCGGGACATTACTTCATACTGTCCTGCTATTAAATCATATTGTGTGAATTTTTTTTCTCACAAATGAAATGGAATTCTGAACTGGCACCTTTGTCAAATGGAGCCATGAAGTGTACTTGTTATGAAGACTATCATTGTGAAGCTGCCATGTAGGCCAATATGTATTGAATGGTATGTATAATATGGTACTTGAAGCATAGATAAATATAAATATATATATACAGTATATATACAAAGGAAATGACTATGGTACTAGGTGAGGGTGTGATAATGAGATGTATAACATACATTAAGCTTTAGAGACGCTGTACAGTGAGAGCAGCTAAGGATGCTGGGTATTGTAGTGGCACTACCGTTGTGAAGAAATCATAAATCTAGTTTTGGACCATCTATTCTTTTGACAATTGAAAGGTTAATAAAAGTGACACATAAAAAATAAACAATATTTTTCTTAAATCACTGTTGCTTGTGTTTATTAGCATTTTAGAAAAATATTTCAAACTGAATATTAGTTGGGGTTATGAAACAAAAAAAGACCAAGAAATCTATCATACATTCCTCTTTTATTCCCCCCTCACTTTTTAAATTAGAAAACAACTAATGCACAGCGCTTCCTGAAACCTTTCTCCTTTTCTGAAACAATGAAAAACAAGTATAGAGGCACAGTGCACAGCTTGCATTATATGCAATAGTCCCTTTGAAGTGACCGTACAATGATGTCACGTTCCAGGATAATGTCCTCAGTCTCCAACCAAACTCGTCTTGAATAAGGCAAGAATATGGAGCTTCATCATGATGGCTGAGATTGGGTCGTGCTACGTTTAGAGATGAGACTCTCAAACTCCTCTCTGCTCAGAAGATTCTCTGTTATACTCTTGCTCTCCTCAAACTTTGGTAAGATGACGGCGATGTATCCTTCAGTGAATGGCTGTGCCGATTTAACAGAAAACTTAATATTAAAACAATGGTTTTGACAATATTACATGAAACTGCAAAGACTGTAGTAGAGAATCTGACACTGGTATTGCAATCAATAAGTTGAAAATGCTTGTAAATCAGAAGGGCTTTTCATTATAAGAAATACGATCAAACACGGTATCAGATGTGCACATGATAATGACTATAATGTAAAAAAAAATATGCATTTACCTTTTCCAGCAAAAGAGAAGGCGTTTCTAAAATACTCTCATTGACCTCAAGAAGACGGCCCCGGATGCAGCTGAAAAGGTGATAAATGTGTGTGATTGATCATGGCATTGAAGCACATGTAATAAATGCCAAGAAAAACTAATTTATCTTACCTGTAGATTGTATATTCAGTTTCATCTGTGCATGTTATCCTACATAGGGGTGCAAAATCAGTCAGGAACTGCCCCCCCTATAATGGAAAAGGAAATTGACATTTTAGGCCCATCAGACAAGTTGAGAAAAAACTTGGACATGAATTAAAAGCCCCTGTAGCTTTAGGTATCATAAATTACCCGCTTGGACTTCCCCGACACTTTGTTGTTCAGCCGACTGCAGCAATTACTGATCTGGTAATTGATACTTTTGATCGAACGTCCATTCTGAAGGATTGGGTGAGTCTCTGCTAATGTTATGACGCAGATTCTGCAGAGGAAAAACACAAAATGAAATGTTTGCCTTTAAAAACTTCACCAAAAGTTTACCATTTCAGTGTACGTAAGCCAATGTACGCTTGGATTACTTTAAGTTAAAACCTGTGTGACAGAAATCTAAAAACCTAACATATTTCCATAAAACTAAATAGGCTACACAGTCACAAGAAAAACAGAAAGTCATGTACATTTGTGAAGTACTGCGTTTTGTATGCTACTAATAAAAATACATGCTAAGCATTATCTAAATATTAACACTGCATTATGCACAAAACAACAGACCACAATGGTTTAATGTAATGATACAACCTTTGTGTGAAGTTAGTACTTTGTGTTTTTTTTGTTTTTTTTTTACTGGTTAACTGAATATTTGTGGATGGTACTTCTACTCCATAAACTTTATTTTAAACGTCTCTAAGTATGATATAACCTAATAGAACTACAAAGAGCCGAAAGGGCATCAAGCAAAAATGAACATTTTATCAGTATACACACATACCAAACGACCAGCAGCAGAAACGACAATGTTTGGTATTTATCTCCACCTGGTAATGATTTCACTCTTACCTGTTTGAATGCTGGAGGATGCAGTGGTCCTCACATGGTTTTCCCTTCATATCTAAATAAAACAACAACAATGTCCTTAAATTATCTCAATTCTACAATCCAAAATGTTTTGAAATCACTATTATATTCACTGCCCTCTATCCCTGGTGTTTGAAGTTCATTAAGCATAGCTTATTAAGCCACCGGACAGCTACCACAACATGAGACATTTCAGCTAACGTGAGGTTTCATTTACCGGCTCTGTACCATCGTGTGTAATACCGGTCGATAACTGAGGGCGCAGTCGCTTCTGTGTCTTTCTCCTCCACGCAGTCCATCAAATGTATTAACAATAACAGCTGTAAGGAAAATATTTAGTTTGCAGAACTGCCAAAGCTTGCTCTTCACTATCTTGCTTGACGGACAGTTAAAGGTGTGGCACCGGTCCGTCTCTCGAACGAACCCGAAAGTTGTTAGAGCAAAATGGTTCCGGAGATTCTTTCCACTTCTCTTTTCGGTTGTAGAGGAATACAGTACAGCAAAATAAACATCTATCTAGTAAAATAGATGAATACATTACAAATAAACACTTGACACATTTAAAATTCGCAGCATAGATACACGAGGTAAAATCGTGTTTATTGCGATACAATATGGTTGTGTTTCACTCCATGTGGCTGTAACTAACGCAACTCTTATTTAAACGAAGATATGAAACTTGTTTATTATTAGTATCTGTGTGCGATCAGTTAATAGTCAGCTAGAGCTTGTGAAATGAGGTGTGTATAAATTCGTTTATCTGGATTTGAATTTCTGTATCCTGTGGACAGATGAATGCTTTATACAACTGTCAAAGATACCAAGTGGAGTAATATATTCTCTGGACAGGTACATTTTAACAAATATATGTTTTAAAATTTACCACATACGGCTTGAATATTTCCGAAACCGAATGTGTTGCACAGTTAAAAGCAGCAGTGTTACCACCTGGTTTGCCTTGTTAGAGCAATTTTCTCATTATCCACTAGATGTCAGACTCTTGCTGGCAACTGCAGTATACTCTGTAGAGCGTGTGATTTAACTGTGTGCACCTCAGATGACAAAGTATATCCAAATTAGATCCACTGCACGTTTTGGTTTCATTTAAAGATGTATACACTAGAGTTACATCTCCATTTTCATATTTTCTTAACATGCATTCATGTGTGTAAAAGAATACGTTGTCTTTATTGTGACATTTCACAGTGTCTGTGATCATCTGCTCAATTCCCAAACTTTGAACTACGTGTCATTTTCTTTTCCCACTTTGCTGTAATGATTCTCCCAGATGGCAGATAAGTATGTTGAGTCTGCATCCCAGTGGCTTATATAAAGTAGAGGTTGGACAGGGAATGGATGCAGGAATGAAGGACTGTTCCCCTCCCTGGATCTGTGAAATAGCCCCACTCTGACCCAGACCAATCACATACCAAACATATCTGGCTCCATGCTCTACTTGCACTGTGCGGACAATGCTGAAGGAACATTTCTCAGGGATGGGGATCGTCACGAGGAAGATTAAGTAATGATGACTTCATCCTGGTCACATAATTGAGAAAAGGAGAGCGAGTAAGACTGCTGATATTTGGGGGCACAATGAGTTTTCCAAGCGTCTACTCACCAGTACCAAGACCTGGAAAGTTTTGCTGTCAGGACCCATCATAATGAGTTTTTCCATTACACCCCTGTCTGTGGTAGGCTGCGGTCTGCAATTAATTCAGAGATGAAACACAAAACCATTGTGGAAACAGTGGACACAAAGGGAGTATCCCATAGATATGTAGTCTTGCATTAGGCATTTCTTGTAAATAAGGCCACCCTTTATTTGAATCAGCAGCTTTACCGGCAATCTTTTGCAGCCAGGGGAAGTTGCTGCCATTAAAGCAATACGTAGATGACAAAATTGTTTATGAAGGTTCATTTGTCATTTAAACTTGCTGTGTAGAAGGAAAAAGGCACTGTTTGTCGTGTTATGCATCATGTGACCTCCATGCATTTTGATATTTGCAAGAGTTTGCATCTGTGTTTATCAGTCTGTTCATTGCCTATGTATGTCTGTCTGTCAGTTTGTGTACATTCCCAAGCCTTTACTACATATTGTTGGACTGAAACATTGCTCCGTCTCCCATTCATCAAGACTTCGAGGTTCACTGGCTGGTTGTCAGACAGGCATCTCGAGTGTCTCCAGCTGCACTGGCTTCTGTGTGTGTGTGTGTGTGTGTGTGAGTGTGATGCACGCGTAGCTCCACGTCAGCTTCTGCAACAGCGAGCAGCACTTCTTTTCTGGCCTGCTGTTTGTCTCTTTGGCACCAGAAGTCTCTTTCTCTGCATGGAAGTTGTCCAAAGCTTTCCGTTAGCTGGCCCTCAGTGCCTGATAAGGGAAGCTAGAACCAAGAGGGGGGATGCCTGCGTGGCTTTGTGTCTTTTTATTATCATAGCACTGTACCCATACCAGACGGGAGAATTGAGGATTTCCTGGTTCGTGGCACACGGTTCGCTCAGATTTAAGACAGAGAGACAGATGAGATATTACTGTGTTGTAATGCAGATGGAGAGAATTATCATGAGACAGGGGATTTCTTTTTCCTAAGTGGTTCATGCAGACAAGCAATCAGTAACACTTTCAGCAGTTTGTAGTTTATGAGAAGAATTGCATGCAATCCAGGCTCGCCCTCTCTATCTAATTCTCTGATATATGTGAAGGAAAATAGAATCTGCAGTTAAAGATGCAAGACTTTTTCCTGGAAAGCATCAAGGCACACACACCTGCGTTTAACATTTAACAGAATGAGTCATATGCTGCCAAAAGGTACATTTGAGACTTGATTCACTGGTATGTACAGTGGGTTTAAATGACTGTAATTTCAGGGTCAATGCCTTTGAAGGGCTGTCAAGTGTGCTTTGGCTGTTTATTTCTCAAAAACTTGTAGATGAATTCCTGAAGTTGTCAGTCTGATTTCAGTTAATGTGCAAACCCAACCCTTGCTTTTAATTCGGTGCTTTGTAAATGTAATGTCTGCAGAGTAGCAGTACACACTAGGCTACACTAAGCTGGTCCCATGTCAAGTTATTATTATCTTCCTCTGTCGCAATCAGCAGCCAAAAGATGCAATCAATCATGTCAGAGCTTTTCTGGCCTCTCTCCAAAGTCAGCGAGGCCCGAGGCTCTGAAAATATGCCTGTGTGTACAGCAACTTTATCATTCAATTTAAACATATTTCATCATAAAAGTGTGTATATGAAAGACAGCACACTCCAGTAACAGTGGTAACAATAAATTCAATGCAACTACTGCCTGACCGATTTTGTTCTGACAGGTTTTGGAAACTGATGAAAATGTAACAATAACCAGTGACTCATATATTAAAAAATTTACCTTTTCTATGAGGATTGTGTGCTGATTTTACACCAATATAACCATACAAGGATTTTCTCTGAAGGCTGCTTTGTACAACATAAAACTATATTATTAAACAATATTCTAAATCATAAAAATTATATATTATATCGTAAATCAATTATAGAAATGAAATAGATAAAGTAAGGAATGGATGCCAAAAAATAAAGGTCTAAACTAACATCAGCACTGTTCCATATTAGTCAACGGCTAACCATTTAAATAAAGAATACATAAAAATGAATAAATAAGATCCATGACAATACTTTTAAATTAGCACAAGCATCCATTTCTGTTTTTTTATGATCTCTAAATAGGTTTATATGACAGACACCCATCTGTCTATGAAAGGCCAATAACTGATAAAATGATCAGGCTCTATCAGTAAATGCATTAGAACTGGAAAGATCAGATAAAAAAGGCAGCGATCAGAAGAGTTTTCTTTGCCGTTCTCATATTACCAGTAGATTTATTGTGACCAAAAAAAATCCAGGCTGATGTCTTCTACAGCTGCTGATGGGTTTGTGATCCTAATGAACTTATTAAAAACACAGTCGTTTAAAAAAGAAACACAGTGAATGACAGAGAGCCTGACCACAGCCAGCACTGCAGACATCTGCCTCAGATAATGGGTGAAAGAGATAAAAAGTGATATCAGTATTTATGGCTGTGTGTGTGTCTCCAGTACGCGTGTAATAGAAAGGGATTTGGTGTCCCTGGCAGCAGAGCAGGATTCTCCTCACAGAGCTCAAATGCTCATACGTCACTGTGTGTTTTATGTGAAAACTTTATAACACAAACATGCATCGTGACCAAATAGCCTTTTGATTAAAGTTATCATTTTGTGAAGTAAGGTTTTCAACCGGCATTAGTATCATTTCACTTTGACCTCTTAGGTGTGAAAACAAGAGGAAGTGGTCTTTCTTGGTTTGTTTCAACTGCTGCCTGTCAGTGTGACACTTTACTTTCATGTTGTATTCAGTACTTTGACTTGTGTTACATTAATGGAGTCACTGAGCTGTAGAAGATGTGGGTAATCAAATCATGGGGAGACTGTGAGACAAGGAGCCCAGTCAGCTCAGGCACAGGCACACACGAATGCATTTTTCTATAAAGGATTTTTTATTTGTCTTGCCTCTTTTTTGTGTCTCTATGATATGATTTGAAAGTCTCTTTGTAGTCATTTTGTGTCTCATAGTTATTGGTTCATAGGGTCCTATAGTCATTATGGGTCTCTTTGTGGTCATTTTGTGTCTCATTGCAATTGTTTTTTTTTCTCTTTGTGGTCGTTTTGTATCTCTTTGCCGTCAAGTTGCATCTCTTTGAATCATTTGTTGTGCCTCTTTGTGGTCATTTAGTGTCTCTTTGCAGTTGTTTTAGGTTTGTTGAGTGGTTATTTTGTGACTGAGATTGGATTGATGTGTGTATGATCCTTTTGAAACTTTGTAGTTGTTCTATGCGTTTCTGTGGTCATTTTGTGTCTTTTTTGGGTTGTTTATGTCCGTTTCTTTGTGGTTATTCTTGTGTCTTTTTGTAGTTGTTTATATGTCTATGGAAATTTCATGTCTCTTTGTAGTTGGTTTATTTCCTTATGTCATCAGTTTGTGCCTCTTTGTAGCAATTTTGTGTCTCTTTGTGGACATTTTAAGACTGTGATTATTTTCTCTTTTACCTCTTATCATAGTTACCATGATTCTCTATGTGGTCATTCTAGTAGTAGTCGTTTAGTTGTTTTTTTCTGATCATTTTCAGTGTCTCCCAGGTTGGCCTGTGTCTCTTTGAGTGATATTTTGTAGGTGAAGGCCATGGGGCCTCCTGACGCTTGGGGCCCCTGGGCCTGTGCCTGATCTGCTCGTTCAGTTATCTATCCATGAATCACATATTACTCTCTGTCTTGGCAACACAGTTTGACCCGATGCCCATCCATCTCTGCTGCCCTCCTTTCCTTTCATGTCACTCACTATAAAATGCCTCAGATTCATTCCTGATGCTAATTCGTTCGCAGCTGTCATCCTGCTTGTCATTTTCCAGAGACGAATGGGGTTCAACAGGAGCTGAGGGCAATGGAAAGAACATGCACGCTGCCAGGTAGGACTCCACATCCACATGCACATACAAGGAATCATTTACAGGTATTAAGAGGTTTCAGCTTTGGATTTTTCCCGCATGCTTTCTCCTGCCAAAGCTGTAAAACTTAACAAGACTTTTTTATGAGACACTGAAAGGCATATATGCATATATATTAAGTCACCAACTGGGCTTATTTTGGTTTACCAACAATTTCTAATTAGAAACTCCCTGCACGTTGCTTGTGTTAACTATTTGTGAGAAGCCACGTGGCAAACATTCTGAAACTCTAATGGAAAGTGAACTTTTCTCCAAAAAGAACTCTCCTCCTCTTGTGTTTGCTTGTAGCGTAGCAGCAGGCAGGATGCTCTGAGCTCGAACTCAGCCGGCGGTTGAATGACAGCTGAGCCAGGTTGTTCGTTTTTATCCAAATATCCACCCTTCAACTGCTTCCCAGGAAAACTAATTCATGCCTCTGCCTGGGTGAAGCTTTCCAGATCCAAATGGTTGTTTTCTTCAAAAATAATCTCTGTTTTACTCTCTTACGTCCATTCAAATAGGTTTCCCGGCAGTTCATTATGGTGCTACAATGTTCCTGTGTTGTTCAGTAAGAAAAGATTCCTCAAGTCAGTGCACAAACCTGAAACATGTCAGTGAAAGGACAAAACACTCGACATGTGCAACTGTTTTGTCAGTGTTTTTTGCCTACATTTCATTTTCACTTTTAATTTATACAACAGAATAATGAAAAATGCCTCCATGAGCACAATGTACATCATCACCTCATTCCTCATTCCATGGTACTGTATGTACGAAAAATGAGAGCAAACTCAGATTCCTAGCAGGTCACATAAGAACACTTCATTCCCTGGCAAAGATGTGGACATTTGGAGCTTTTTTTTTCGTGGTTTTTGTTTGTTTTCCCCTGGCTCTCTGGACAGCCTTGGACATGGCTGTGTGTATTGGCTGAGGCCCTTGGTTCAACATTAAAGGACATGTTCTCATGTGCTGTTTCTGAAAACGAACACTTAGTGTTGTCGACAGCACTCTATGAGACAGAATATTTAACAGGTATGGTGAAAATAGCCAAAAGTGGCTTGAGTTAATGTGTTAATCCTCTCTTGGTAACTTTACTTTCATGGAAACTTCAGCACTTTTTTTTGTCTGTAAAGTAAAATGTTGTGATTATCTTTTAATTTGCAGCTGCCTTATTTGGAGCCATAGAACAAGATAGAAATCTAGACTGATTTCTGAACTACATGAGCAGGAAGTGGTCAGAGTTAAAGTTAGAATAGAACATCACATTTTACACCTAATCTAAATGTGCTCATTGTATGTGTGGTTTTCTAACAGGAAGCCCTTAAACTATATATACGATTCTTGAAAATGGAGTCAAAGAAAAGAAAAAGAAAGAAAAGGAGTATTCATGTGCCAGTTTCATGTCATGAAGGCAATGGTCTGCAGAGAGAAAAACAGTAGTTTTAATTAACAAAGGGAAGGAGTTTAATATGCGCTTTTGATTGAGAAAAGCAAACATTTATCTGGATATTTTGCAGCTCAACAGCGAGCATCCAGTGCAGAAGTGATGAAGTCAGAGGTTTGGACAGCTGGGCCTCGGGGTAAAAGGGAGGATGTGGCGAGATTAGAAGAGGCTGATTAAGAGAAAACAGACTGAAGGAAGAGGAATCTCCCTACATCTTTTAATTTCCTTCACTTATCCCACTCCTCTCTCCATGCCTCCATCCCATTCAGCAGAGACATTGACAGGCCTCAACTCTCCTTCCTCTTCTTGTTTTCATTCAAGGGGGGGGAGAGGGCGTCTAAGACCAGAGTGCATTGAGTGTTTTCCTTGGTGCTTACATCCACTGTAACATCAAACAAAATTCACATGGAGAACAAGGGGCTCACCCCTGAATCCCTTTTGTCTCGTCATATAGTCGTCTTGGGTTTTCTCTTAAGACAACATGCACCGTGCGGGTGTCTGGTTTTGTTAAGTTTGAGCTGTAATTCTTCCGTTTTCATCCAACGGAGAGCCTTTGTTTTCGCCATGTACAGGCACAGATGTGTGATGATTGGCAGGGTGGTGGAGGATTGTCTTTCTTATCTGCATTGGTATTACAGGAAATGCTCACGTGACTTCAGGGAAGGGTTGTTTTTTTGTTGAACGTTTATTCATATGAATATGGATGAATTCTTCAGTCAAAGGGAGTTTATTTTGAATATATAAGTGGCGTTTGATAAAAAAAAAAAAAAAAAAAAAAGTTCCCCATGTCTTGCCTTCTTTTTGATACTGATTCATTTCTGATTCAGAGATGACGTCTTTAGCTAATTCAGCCATTGCTTTACCACACAGACTGCATAAAGGAGGAAGTAAATGTAAGGTCAGTCAGTGGTTGATGGACTTCAGTTTCATAGCCTTGTTTTCCATTTGTTATATGCTTTTTTGCTTTTTGGGGAACCAGAACCAGAAGGACAGGAAGTTGGAGTTGTGGAGGACAGGTGCTACGTTTTCAGCTAACCGTGTATAAGCTAGCTTAGTTAGCAAGCTGCTTTCCTGAATCCAAACAAACAGCCAATTCCTTTCAAGTTTATTTAGTGCAACCTCATGCAGAACACATTTAAAGGGAGCCCAAAGGTTTTAATTGACTGTCATGAAGTGAAAACACACTATGAAATAGTCAAAATTAGAAGAAAATAATACAAAGTGCACTGTGAGCAAAGTAATGTAGCGACTTGACAATTACAAGGTGTCAGACCAAGCATTTACCTGCTTTGTCATCTATTTTACTCTAAATGGGGCCATAATTTGAGAAATAACATCATTCTATGTTGAAGAAGACCTGAAAATAGTGATTGAGACCATGAACTGAAAAGTATTTAGTGAGGTAATAAATCAAGGGAGAAGCAAAAAAACGCTCCCCTGCTGGCTTTTGCAAAGAATGCATGTTTGAGGCACTTTGCCAATTGCTTGACCCCTTGCTTGAAACAGACATCAGACTCAAACTGTCAGAAAATTATTTCATCATTAATCATGAGCAAACACACATCGAGCAAGCTTTCCAGCCATCTCTAGACTTGATCCATGTGGTGTGGGGAGGGAGTCTGGTGTAAGAAATGAGTAATGCTGACTGGACAGCAGTATCTGCAGGGTGCAACAGTAGGCCACCAGATGTGTGTGTGTGTGTGTGTGTGTGTGTGTGTGTGTGTGTGTGTGTGTGTGTGTGTGTCTGCATCACTGATTGTTCCC
>JAOWBC010000539.1:13105532-13121964 GCA_028566105.1 Hypoplectrus providencianus | reverse complement strand
TGTGTGTGTGTGTGTGTGTGTGTGTGTGTGTGTGTGTGTGTGTGTGTGTGTGTGTGTCTGCATCACTGATTGTTCCCCTAAACACACACACAACTTGATTCCCAATCTGTTACTTGCAGGTATTTTACGAGACTTTAAACCAGGAAACACCAGTATTTGATCTATGCTTTTTAACAGAGATGAAAGTGCTGACCTTGTCTTAACTAGTCACACACAGTTTGCTTGTTAATTTAATGAAAACAAGTAAATTAAAGCTGCCAACTTTGGGGTTTTACATCAATTTCCTGAAACTGATCTTATAGAATAAAAGCTGTTTCCCAGCTTTTTACAGCAGCCATGAAGTTTCACATCCATTGATGGTAACTCTTGCTAAAAAAGGTCACAAGCTGTTAAAGCCTAATCCACCCAGCCTTTTCTTAAGTGAGAAGAAGTGATTTCTACCTTCTTAGACTGTTTCTTTTGAATAATTTTAGAGGCCCAAAGAAAGTCAATTAGCTGTCTTTAATTTCAAACAAAACAGAAAAATGGTTGCGCAGCAGAACGTATTATTCACTGCGCGGTGCGAACCGCGAGTGGGGGTCCCAACCTCTGTGATGGAAACCACGGCTTAAGACTATAGCGACCTTTCCTCTTTTAGCATTGATGCCTAACACGTAGTTAACATTTCCCCACTGACTAACTGACTCCACTAGGCTTCTGCTGAAATTCTCAGACATATTTATCATTTACTGTCTGACTCAGATGCACCAGCAGTGAGCAGAAAGCTATAGATAACAACACATGCTGCTCTATTTATTTAGAGCCCAATTCATGTTTTCGCATACAGTCTGCTTCTTGGGGTGAGTGGTTAAAAATGTTTTTGTTAAGTTTATAAAAGCAGAAGAGGAAGTTGCACAAGCATAATAATGAAAATGTTCAAGGGAAGTTTGTGTTTTTCTCAGGCTCAGATGAGTCTTCTCTAGAGGTGAAAAATGTTTGTTTGTTTGTTTGTTTGTTTAGCAGCTGTTTTCAGTCTGTCATATGGTGACCATGTGAAATTAGTGAAACTGTCACTTTGGCAAGAGTAGATGCAACTGGATGGAGGAAGTTCAACAGTTAGCATTAGTTTGGCTAAAGTTGAATTTTGGAACTCTGGGCTTTTGTCCATTTTAGTCACTGTAGCAATTTAACCTGGATTATTTTCAGAAAATAAAACTCCCATTTTGCCTTATAGGCTCTTTTTTCCTTCCAAGATGACGAATCATTTTAACAAAACGGTGATTCAGATTCAAACCTCGACCTTGCAGAGCTATTTTACTTGACCATCTAACAAGATCCCCAAGCTTAATGACAGAACAGACTGCTTGTAAGTAGCACCCATAATAACACATAGAAGCATTTCATGGTACAGAGCGGACTGGAGCGTTCCAAAAACATAGTTTCTAAAGAGAGCAATGTTGATTACAAAACCACTGACCTAGGTTTAGGGCAAAACACTTCCTGTTAAAGCTTTAAAAAAGACAGTTTGTGTGAATGTACGTAAATACCAAAAGTGAAGTAGTTACAAGGGTGAAGCAAATACTGGAACTGACACGTAAAAACCGTGTAGCACAAACAAACTAATTAACGATTCTCGCTAAATAATGAACTGTACCGGTTACCTTAACAAAATATACTCCCAAGCAATAAAACATAACAAACATAAGTTTCGTTTATGGAGCATGTATTAACGTAAATAACAAACTAAAGTACCCTTCAACAAGAAAACTGAGAATAATAATTTTGAGTGCACTGTTCAATATTGTCTTTTGGCAACAAACATTTGTATCCGTGTGTTCAGTGGCCGCGGCCCCTACCACCAGTAAATCCCACGTGCGCTCCTCCGCTGGAACAGCACCACCACCAGTAACAGCAGGATCTCTCGCCTCGCGCAGCACCAGGGAAGAGCCCGTCCTCCGCGTTGGCACACTCTCGGCGACGCCGGCCAAGGTCCACAGGTCCGACAGCGGCAAAAGGAAAAAAACGCCCGGCGATTCTCCTTCCCACTGGCGACAGCAGAGCTAACTGGCTAGCTCGCTACACACGCTAAAGACTGGCGATACTACCACGCCGCACCGACAAGTCCAGCGCGTGTTAAAAACACGCTACCCGACAGTCTCTTCACTTCCTGTTTCTCAATCCCCAGCGAACCAGAAACACTACCAAAGTTTATAATGTAACGTCACACAAGCACGACGTTTAAGGGTTTTAAAAATACAACAAAGAAATATATTTTAAAGACATTACGTAATTATTTATGCATGTGACCTCATTAACATACATTTAAATAATGACAACTGAACATTAACTCGTGAATAAACTAAAATTATCATGTCCATGTGAAAAAGAAAAAACACAACGGATATTTATCAGGATATTACCATATTACACTCATAAAATTGTAAATATGAGTCATATGTTGCTGCCTGTACAGACAACCTATGGAGTTATTTTGTGGGGAGACCAGCCTCCAGTGATCGTGCACAAATGTTGCCTTCAGAATATTTGTCCAATATGTGATATTAGAATATATAAAAGAACATAGTTCTGTTTTTATTTTTTTGCAGACTTTTTGTACTCTTAGTGAATCATCTCTGCATCAGTGAAGTTTAGAACTTTCCAAATCTTTCCAGACTTCCCTCAGACCAAATATTTAAGACCTTGCCTTAAATCAAAATTTTTCACAAGGGATGAAATAACTGCTTAATGTGAAATGTGTTTTCATAAACTCACAGAAACCAGCAGCTGGCAGCTCCCATCTGTGTTTAAGCATCTTTAAATCACTGTTTTGATTTTCTGTGTGTTGTCCAAAGGTGGATTACCAGACAGGCCTACCCCACGTGTTTTCTCTATAAACCTCATTAGGTGAATTGTGTCAAAGTAGAAAAAAAAGTTTGCATTTGTGTAAAATATAACAGGTTTACCATATAGCATTTATTAAGAACACAAGAAAATAGTTTGAGTCACATATAGTCACATAGACATCAATATTAACCAACAACACCCATAGCATTCCAGTCTCTTTTTACCATCATAATGCGGGCTGTGTGTATTTCTGGCTCATGTGCAGAGTGCACATTACAGTTCAGCTGCACCACCGTCCAGTTCAGCTCTATAAAGTCTTTTCTTATCAGCAGAGTGACACTGGTGATGCAGTATGCTTTACTGTTGAAGTACTTCAAAGTGCTCACATCAGAAGCTATAGCACGCTTCGATGTTCAGGATGCCTGTTCACTGCCAACATTGGAAACGTTGAGTTTTGAGGGAAGAGAGTCCTCTCTTTGTAAAGGTTTTCCAGTCTTTTAAAGGCTGCTGCTGTCTCTAGAAGTCGTCCTCATAGTCCATGGTTCCAAGACTGTTAGCAGGGAGGGCATAAACAGATTTACTCTTTTTCTTTCGGCTCTGTTGTCTGCTCTGAGCGGAGTCTTGACCCCCAGAAAAGGACAGGTAGGCTGCGATGCTGTTCCTGACCCCGTAGCTGACCATGTTGTCAGTGCAGCTGTCAGTACTGACCAGCTGCGTCCTGTTTTAGGAGGAGATGAGAAAAATAAATTAACTGAAAGTATCCTTATGCTTCAGCTTTCTTCTTCACGTGGAAGAAAAAAATATATATCCAGGTTTTAAAATCATTACTTTTGTTAAAATCCCTTCAGCAAGAAACGGCTTGTAAATCTACGTTCAAAAATAAGTTGTTTATTTTTATGAGATGATCAAAAGAGAATTAATTCTTGCAGACACATTTCAAGAGAATGTGATCTAGTTCTAGTTTTGGAATATGCTTTTTGATAGCAAATATAATACCTTTATTTTAACTCTGTCAGATAAAAAAAGCAATTTGAATAAGCCATGCTGGGCTCTGGTAAATTATTATAGACAATTTTCTAGATTTTAATACACAAAGCAATATTTAGTTATTTAATTTTAATCAGAAGAACATTCATTTTCAAAAAATCAATGTCTGATCTTTGCTAATGGACACTAAAGCTGTTGAAGATCAGGACCAAGCCTCCATTGTACCTGTCTATTTTCTTCCAGTCGAAGTTGCGGCGCATGACTACAGGTGGAGCTCCAGAAGTTGCATCAGACGGCGGGATCGTAGTCGACAGACAGGGGGCAGTTAACGCACAACACAGTCCGTCTGCAAAGTCTAAATATGCAGGGGAAGACAGGGGAAGTAAAGTTCTGCTCGCGAGCTTTAAAAACTATCAAAATAGCTTTGCGTCATTTGCATGAACTGCTTTCACAGTCCACTGCTCAAGCAAACACAAAGACTCAACTTGTGAAGAACGTGGGTTAAGGTGTCTATATTGACCCAGAATAAGTTTGCTATGATAACAATGACTGCCTTTTTTCTGTGTGCGCATCAGTAATCATTACTAAGCATGCATAGCGTATCTTATTTCCTGTGTTATTTTAAAAATGATCTGTCAGAGCAGGAAATATACTAAAACTCAACCACTGATAAGAATCAGTTCTATATTAAGAAAATGGTAAATTATTTTCAGTGCATGTGTTGCCTGTTTGTATGCAGGTGTATCAGCGCTGCACATCTGGTGCCTTCCTTTTTTGGTGTTACACCTTTTAGTTTAGAAGGAGTTCAGTTGCAAAAACAGATAACAGTCATTCTGAAAAGCGGATGAACTGTTGATTTTGTTCGACAGCACGATTCCAAATACATGATTTTGCAAATCTAAATATGTCAAGATGACGAAGAGTTCTGTTTGCAAATGCATTCTTGTACGGAGGTGTTTGTGCATCTACCCACCACAGTAGTGGTTGATCATATCTTCCAGGCACTGGAAAGTCAGGCGGGGGGAGATGTAGTACCAGCTGTTATCCAGTCTGAAGATGCGATAGTGCTTAACCATCCTGTGCTTCACTGAGAGCGAATACAGACCTGAGGACATGACACACACACACACACACACACACACAACTTTACAACAAGCTCGTAGTCATGACATCAAGCTGCCATGTTCCAGAAAACAAGCACATCATGGCTTCATAGCACTCTAACTTTTTACCGTTACACAAGATCTCTGGTTACGATTGATCCACCTACTGGAAGTGTTGACGGTGTAAAAGCAGAAGTAACATGAATCAGTCATGTACGTTTGAGTGCGTCTCTGCTCATGCTAAGTCACTGGACATTTTTGTAACATAGGTAAAGACACGTTTCAAATACCAAAGACTTCTTTAAACTCCCCTGACAAGTCATTTTACCATGAAAACACATTAGTCAAAGAAACAGTTTCCCAAAATCAAAAAGTTAATATTTTCCTTTGTATATTTGTGCTATTTATAGAAACAGTCAAATTTGAATTTCTGAGAATTGAAGAAGGGTTATTTGCCTGATTTTGTTGTCTTTATTTTTCATTTTTTATTTTTCAAAACTTTTGGTCCAATTTTTGTGAAATTTGGCGGAAGAATATAACAATGTGAGATACTATGGAAGAGGATCCGGGCCAGGTAGCAAATGGCATGCAATAAAGGATCTCTGCCAGACTATGTGGAGAGTTATCAAGTTTCTCAATTTCAGATCCTCCATTCCTTTTTGTCTCTAGTCACCTCCATTCAGATGGAAACATCACTAAGTACCATTATCTTGACTCATGATTTGGATCGGATAAGACCTTGTCATGGCGTGGCTTCTTCACCGCCGCTCTTGTCTAAACATCATGCTGATCTCATCTCACCACACGCTTACTTGTTGACAAGTGTTTCCATCTTAAACCTTATACAGAAAGCCAAACCAACACAGCCTATTTCTTTTTTCTGCTTGGTGCTCACCTCTCTCTCTGGTACTCTCCCGCACCAGGAAGGAGCCCACTCTGTTCCCAGGTAGGCAGAGCAACTCTTCGGCCTTCTGCCTCTCCACCCCCTCAAACAGCCATCTGACCAAACAACAAAAACATATGTGTTAAAGTTACTGCATTAAATACCTTTTGCTTTTTTAACTTCAGCAGTAAAACTTAAGCGATTTGCTTAAGACAGTGACGGATCTTAGATAATCTACTAGAAATAGATTACTTTAATTTGTTCTTGCATTTATATATCTGAAGCAAGCTCAAATAATCAAAAAAGTATACGTCTACTTACCCATGATACACTTTGGCCACGTGGCTATTGGGTATGTAGTTCTCCTTTTGTGTTGTGACAGAGCGTACTCTCCACCAGTAAGCCTCCCTGACCACCAGAGAGGAGCAAAGAGGAATCAACCACTGACCTTTCTGTGTGAACACTTCTCTTTCAGCTCAGAGCATCGAGTTACAAATTAGACTTCATTTCCTCAGAATTATTTGAGATCTTCCGTCTACCAATAAATATGTCTGGATTGGAATACATGAAATAAAGAAAAAACGTACTGAGCGACGAGTCTGAGCTTCTCCCCCATCCTGTAGATGGGCTCGCTGATTTCAGATGACGGGTAGTCTTCAAGCACCACCACCATGTCGTCCTCTTGACCTGCCAACAACAATATTTACAGCATTTACAAACACAGCCTGAAGCGCAGACATCAAGATTTGGAAAAGTCCAAAGATGCCTGAGACCAAAACCCCTGAAATGATAACCGAATCATTTTGTTTGTGATTTTAAGTTATTTTTGAGTGTAGCTCAAGAACGTGACATCACTGATACCATCACACTGTTAACATGTCTCTGGATTTGCAAATAGTGCCTGACTGCTTTTGATGACTGCGATGGGCATTTTTCTTAACTATGTACTATGCAAAATGCTGTAATTAAAGGCATGTTATATTTTTTTCTAAACCCGGGTGATCTTACCTTTCATAGAGCTGTCCATGTTATCTGTGTTGACCTTGTTTGGGGCACGATTGCCTCGCATCATATTCCCCATCCTCCAGATGGACCAGACTCCAGCCTGAAGTCAGAACCAAACTTTGAATGTCTGTGCCAGTCTGTGTGTCTTTAATACCACTAAACTTCTCTCTGCGTCTGCACCACGAAACTTTGTACTTCCTATGAGCTGACCATTGAACATCTCCATTGACACACTCTTTGCACAATGGGGAAGCTGAGGCCAGATGCTATCGGACCAAATTTTCCACTGCACCTCCTAACGCTTATTGCTGCTGAATTTATGTATTGCAAAACCATGTAACAGGTTGCAGAGCACCATTCAGAATATCAAAATGTACATTATGATGCATATCCAAAGATCCTGCCTACATGTTACATAACATCGAGTTCAGTTGGACAGTGGGGAGAAACAACAGTCCGATTGGTGCAGAAACTACAGCAGTGTGTTGTGATGAAATAAAGACACCTACCTGTGGGACTCGCAGTTGGTCTGCTGTGGTGGCATCAAGTGTGTTTGGAGAGATGATGACCCCAACGGAGCATGGTGGCCACGGCGGAGTCCGGTACTAGAGAAGTACCGTGTTTATAAGAGCTTACAGCAATGACCTGTCAGTGTGGTGACAGTGCTGCCTCTGACTGCAATACACTTCCTGTCATGAAATGAGGAAGAGGACCAGCTAAAGTGTTGCTGAAACACACAGCCGATCATGAAAGAAGGGCGTGCATAACAGCTCTCTAAATGTTAGCCAGAGTAACTAAAAGCACTGAAATATAATTTTTATTAACCTACTGGATGGTATCAAAATGTATGGTAAGGTTGGAGTAGATCAACCTAATTTTAGGATATATATAATTTTTAAATGTCCAATATGTCGTTATCTAATGCAAATTCTGGTGTTTTCACTTGTCATTAAGTGGATTGACTTTTGAGTCATTTATTTATTTATTTATTTTACTTTGCATTACCAATACCCAGCTACTCTGTTGTATTGACTTGATGCCAATACTTTCTTTGGTTAATGTAATGGTAAATTGAGCTTATTTGGGTTGTCACTTTGACAAATCACAATAACACTACCTGTTATGTTTTCCGAATATTCATGGACTTAACAATTGTATGGTAAAAACACAAATTTTGAAAACACTTTTGTTTTTCTACACTAAAAATATGAGGCCAGCAGATTGTTAGCTTAGCGTAACAACTCTCAGTAGGAGGCTCCACCTAAAAGTAACAAATCCATTGCAAGATGACTAATTAACACATTATATCTTCGTTCGTTTAATCCCTCTTATATACAAAGTAATAAAAAGAGAGATTTTGTGACCGATTATGTCTGAGACTAGAGTCAAGATAGTGATGTTTGAACATGGATTTTCAAATTTTCCAGGTTCCCAGTCACACATTACAACTGAAATGTCCTCTGAAGCTTTACTTCTTTAAGTATGTAAATCCCTTGTTTCATGTAGTAAAACAAAACTGAATAAATTTTTCTTTGTTACCACAAAGACAAGATCAAAAATATAGAAATAATTCTATTTATTGGAACTGCCATGACATGTTTTGCATGTACTGTAAGGTTGTTGTTTTTTTTGCCCAGAGGAAGTCATCATTTACAAGATATCATGCGTGGTTAATCAGCCGAAGGTTTTTATATGTCGTGATGCCACTAGTTATCTGCATATAATGTGTCGTGGGGGGAGCGTCACGGTGGAAACAGAAATAAATTACTGGATGATGATTTATGGGATCAACTTTACTTAATGATAGCAACAGTTACACACAAATGACATATAGCTCTGTAAGTGACCGAGACAGACACATTAAAATCACATCACTGTGATGAATGTGTCTTTCTGCCAAGTGAAAATATTTAGTTTCTATCTTTAGCTGTGGTGTTTATCTAGTTTGTGAAAGTTTCCTGCAGTGACGCTGCTGTTTCACATTAGGGATCCAAGAACCATTTAGTTTCAGATCTATAGAGACAATAGATCATAGTCTGTATAAAATTGTTAAATGTTTGTGTTATATGGGCCACATATAAGGATGGTTGGAGTATATCTGGTTGCATAAGAATATTCCTCTGTGCCACACTTTATTATCCTCAAGACAACTTAGCTCATGTATTTTCCATATTAAATCCTGGATCAGTCTGCCCAGACCATTGAGTCTGTTCCTCATGCCACCTTTTCTTTATAATACAGGACAGTGACAATATAACAGAAAAAAAAGATCTCTGGGGATTTTTAACAGTAGATGAATAGGGCTTTTCATGTTTTAGCAGATATTTTTTGTTGTCAGAAAACACTGAGGTGGCACTTCCTTTTGTTGGCTTCCTGTTGTTTGTGTGTCTGTGTGTGTGAGAGAGAGAGAGCAGTTCTGACAGATAAATATTCCTTAGAGGAAGCACACAATAATAGAACATCTAATCGTGTCCAAACTGAACTACAGCTAAGCTGCTTTTTTAGGCCATACCAACACTTTTTTTGCTGGTTGTTGAGAGAAAAAAGCAGCTGCTGTGGCTTGATGGGTGGTGGCCAGAGTCAGATGCCAGGACTCTAACTGTTGTGGCTGCAAGGGAGGAAGGAAGTCTTCATCAGCTTTACATGAAAATAAATACCAGGTCAGTGTGGTGCTGGTGTGGTGATGGTATGAAGTGCTGGCAGAGGAGAATTTGCAACATTTCCTGTGGCCAGTTTGTTTCATTTTTAGATGTTTTAAATAGATTATACTGGTACTGTTGGTGGTAATGTTATGGGGAAACATCGTAATCTTCTTTGCTTCTCTCGACAACTTTGTGTTATAACAGACAAGGTTTTTTGTGGACTGCTGGTTTAGCCACATAACAAAGCAGCAAACAGATGACAAAAAGATACTAGTTAGATACTAGATTATATATTTATTGGCAGAAATGGAATAGAATAGTCAGCATTTTTATTAGTGTATATATAGGTAAAACTATGAAATGTTGCGTTATTAATACTGAAGAAACGTCTACCCACCCCCACCCACTCACACAAAAACAACTTCATAGGTCATGACACCATAATACTAATAAAATGATCAAAGGAGGAAGCCAGATATCCAACTATAAGGAGTGACAAAGTAAGCTGAGGGAGGAGGTCAGGGTTCAAAGGTTCAAACGAACACAGAGCTTTCACTCCACTATCCCTCATTGTGTACATTTTTTCCCCCTTTTTTAAATGTTGTATGTATCATATAGGTTCTTATTTCAATGAGAACTGAGATCTGCAACCTCAGCACCAGATTCCAGTAAATCCTTCACACGTGACTTAACCTTGGAACATTTTCTCTGTGGCTTTACAGCTTTTTTTTATTTCATGTTTTTCTATTCAGGTCCATAATTGAGG
Organism: Hypoplectrus providencianus; assembly: GCA_028566105.1. Taxonomy (NCBI): domain Eukaryota; kingdom Metazoa; phylum Chordata; class Actinopteri; order Perciformes; family Serranidae; genus Hypoplectrus; species Hypoplectrus providencianus. The sequence continues at coordinate 13,111,755 of JAOWBC010000539.1, read as the reverse complement.
TCTATTCAGGTCCTGGCTCATGTCACTGACTGTGCTCGGGCCATGTGTGTCTTTGAATGAGTCACCAGCAGACATAACACAGGTGAAACGCTACCAGAGGAGCCATACACACTGACCTCCAACTCAATGGACTCTTTGTTGCATTGGGCTGAGAAATAGAGCCAATTAGGTAAGGTAACTGACGAGACTCGTTCCCATCTAAATTGCCTCTATTAATAACATTTGTCTGAAATTGGATTAGGCAGGTGTTTATTTGAATAACATCTCATAGGCTACTTCAGTTAAAAAGCAGGAAGAAATTAAATCATAAAGGGGAATTAAGCTGCCAAACACTATTACCTCTATAGGTAAAACCATGTATTCAAACATTAACTTTTTTTTTTATAGACCCACATCTTTTTTTTTAAAACATAAATACACACTTGTAACAAATGTTTTGATACATAAAGTGCTCATAAAAGCAGCGCAGCAGGTGTTTGCAGATGTTTCACTGGAAGTGAAGCTGATATTTAGCTGTCAGAGACTTCCCTTGCGTGGGTAATTGTGAAAGAGCTCTGCATGATTGATGTTCCAGTGTCTGTTTATAGCACATTGTTGGAAGTTTAAGCTCCCACTTTGAAGACGGTCAATGATTTGTAAGCACTTTTTTTGGGGCAAAATGCTCTGTCGTAAAGACATATGCTCTCTGCCTGTGGCTGACGTTGGCCACAGTTGCCAGTGGCTGCTGTGTCGGAGACTGGATGTGTTTGAACATTTCAAGGAGAAGTGACTTCCACGCCCTCCGTCTGAAATTACAAAATTACTGACTGTAAGGAATTCCCCTCATAATTTATTTTTTCAAGCAGTCTAAATCAAGACGTGTATGCGCCTTTAAGGCTCTTTGGCAGGGAGTGAAAGCAAGAGGTGAGTGTTGTTATAATGAAGCTTTCCACAGTTCCTCTTTTCCTAAAAACAATACACATTCCACACAACGGACCCTGGTAGTTAGTCCGCATGCGGTTGCTATGTTCTCCTACTGTAATGAGTAGTATCTAAATACAGAAGCGAGACTGACCCCAGTGGACTTTCAACCACATTGGCAGAAACGGGGCATGTGTGCATGTCTATGGATGTGAAGCTTTTTTAGCCACAAACTTTAAAGCCAAAATTACTTGCATATAGAACTTAAGATCTTCCAACAGTTAGCCTGTAATCATTAATATAATGTGGTCATTGCACGTGGATCATTCAGGCATCTGGAGCATCTTATCCACCAAACCATCTGCACAAGTAATCAGTCCTCCCTGCTTCTAGCTTCCATTAATGCATTCCTCCAAACTGTTAGAAATATTCGCCAGGAATAATCCTCATATCAATTTTGACAGCAGTTTTATTTCTATTTGCTTATGTAGAAAATTTAAAATATCTATAATAACTTAGCGTATTATCCCAGTGCACACTTCAGCAGAATAATTTTGGTGATTTTAATGGTAGCATAATTGGATGGAATTGAGAAAACTGAGCCTGTACTTGCAAACCACTGCATCATTTTAGCAGAGCCTGTGAGCACAGGGCTGCAGAGTTGTCCTCTTTTTACTCTTTTCTGGCAGGGAAGAGAAAGCAAATGCCTCAGTGAAACAACAACAACAACAAGTTTTAGACCTGAAAACATTTCCAGACCTGAAACATTTATTCCAGCCTGCAGCAATAATGAGACCTGACTTAATGGCTTTTTTTCAGCTGTGTAGAGGAAAATATTACTCAGAAGAATTACATCACTGACATTACGGTGAACCGCGACCACCATTAAAAGAATCCAGCGCTGGGCCATGTGATGGCACTTAGTTAAGTAGAGGTACTTAAGTGAACTGAGGCTGGACCCTCTTGGCAGAATACCTAACATGTGATGCCACTATTCCTTCTCATTCATATACTGGTCTGAAATCAAAATATCAAACCCTTTTATGGTACCATTTATCTTAAGCCTTTTTTCAGAAATAGACATTTAATGTATTCACAGTCTGTAATTAACATACTATATAGTCGTTTGCATGGTCTGTGGCGGAGTCCGCCGTTCCTACACAGGGTTTTGCTTTCATATGCTTCAGGGATTCACAGGAAGTGATGCAGCATGAAATCCAGTCTTATCATTTTTAATGTATCAGATAGATTTTAGTGTTTACTCCTGCAAAGCCATATATATTTTGTTTATAACCTAACATTGAGTTTTTACCCCTGGAAAATATATTTATGTTTCAGAAATCAAAAAGGTAGTGTCCATTTGTAAGGAATGATCAAACCTTAAATTTAAAGTATCATAAATATTGGTTTACAATAGATCTTACTTTTTGAAATATTCCAACTTGTGTTGAGGGAAATGGTGTGGTGTTAACTTCTGGGTTGGCCTTCAAAATGACAGTGTTGGGCATATGCCTTCTCTCAAATATAATGGGACTAGATTGTGATTGGTTTGTGGTGCCTCCCAGTTCCATTATTTCTGAGAGAAGGCAGACATTCTACACTTGATATATAGCACTGCCGATTAGAGGAAACATACATATGTAGGATTTCTGAGTTAACTTTCCCTTTAAATGAGCATACCAGTAATTTATCTGTGTGCTTTCATAAATTGGGGGACATCCAAGAAACAGTTTTTAAAAAGAAAGGTCAAAGCCGAGATTTCCTGACTCTCATTCATGCCACTGCATAGCATATTTTAAGTTCTCTTCTCAGAAGAAAGCTCCCTCTGGAGCCACAGGCGACATTATTAGACTGTTTTCATTGGCTGAGATGACGATTGAACAGACTTTGATGTGTAAAATCTTAAAAGAAGCCCAAAGTTACTCAGGTTACCAGAGCGCAGAAGTGACATCATGCATGCATTAGTGGAGGCGGTGCAGTCTTGCACTAATTGTGCAATTAAAACAAACAAGACTTTGTGCAATAGCGTGGTGTGCTCTGCAAACAGGGAAAGTGTTCCTAATGGCAGGGCATCATTTTAGCTCTGTTATCAGTGATTTCATGTGGGCCACCTGTGTATTCCAGCAGCCCCGCCCTCCACCTCCACACGCACGCTTACAAGCACACACATCAAGGATAATGCCAGCCTTCACATCCAGGGCAGGGTAACTATCGGTTCCCTCGCCAGCCAGCCCTGCCAAGCCCATAATAAGAGTCTGCATCAGTGGACGCAGTTGCTCTCTTCAGAAATCCAGATGGGAGTTTACCAGTTATCGCTGTGTCATCATCTATTGCCCGCTCATTATACACCAGCGAGCTATTTTCATGATGCATGTTTTTTGCCGTGCACCTGTGAAAGTACATCCACCCCCCACTGCAAACACACAGGCACGCTGCTGTTTTAAAGACATGTAAATCCCTAAAAAGCTCCAGAGCCAGATCTGATAAAGACCAAAACATTCTTGTTAGTTGGTGGTGTCAGCAAGTGTTTTCTCACTGAAAACATGTCATAAGTGACGTACCACTGTGAGGAATGTTATCCTTCACCGTCCAGAGCAGATAATGTCATGTAGATATCATGTTAGCTGATTTTATTTGACAGGAGGTTATCTTTCCAGTCAGTTGAATTCAGTCAAAAGTTTTATTATATTTCACTTATTCAGCTCAGTAAAAGTCAAGAAGTGACACAAACACACTGAGCTATTTCACTAGCTGGGCCCCTATTCGCTGATGATGTACCTTTCAGGAAAAGTAAATCCAAAGAACTGTTACATAATAAAGGAAAAACCTTTTTTTCCACTGGCTGGTGTTCGAAATCTTTCAGCTCCTGCTGGCACTCCGCACACATCATTGGCTTTATTACTTTTCAGAGAAACAATCCACAACGGAACTGTGAAAATTAATTGCCAACAGTTCTTTAAATTTACGATCCATTTACTGTGTAATGGTTGTCTAAGCTTGCTGGCTTAGTACAATATATAGATCCTGTCATGGATGCAGGACGTCTGGGGAGGAGAGCTCAGCGTCACACACACACATTGGTGTTTTTATTGTGAAACAGAACAGATTGAAATGCAGATGGTGATCCCGGGCATGCAGCTTAAAGGGGACTTTATGTGTGAAATTTTTTTTTGTTGTTTATGGGCAGAACTTAACAGTTAGCTTTCTTTTAAGTGACACTATGGCATTTTTGAAACACAACTCTCATCTTATAAATAAAAAGTGGAATTCATGAGCAATAAAAGCCACTCTTGTTTAAGTCAACACTAAATACTAAATCTGCTGCTGGAGCCTTACTTGGTCTGATACAATCCTCTACTTATAGTGTCTAATGTCAGCTAACTTTGTTTAACTCTGGATATTTCTGCACTTATGTGAGAGGGAAAATACTTCCTGGTGTTCCTTTCTCTAATGTAACCACTACTGAATATGTGTAACGTGATTCCTGTCATTTCCCTCATTCCTAACATTCTTGCCTGATGTTTTTAACTTTGGAATTCACCTTGTCATGTGTGTCCAAGGTATTAAGCCAGAACTGACCAGTGCTCAGCGTGAGGTGTTGACATTGCTATTTCTCTTGTGGTTGTATTTTATTTGTTGTGATGTTCTTCCACTTTGCTCTTATCTATTTCATCCAAGTAAGTTATTTAATCCCGAAGATGATGCTTCATTTTGTGTTCTGTTTGTTTGGGTTCCTTAGGGTCATACTAATACAATCTGCGTGTTGCAGACGCAAAGACTCCATGACTGGAGAAAGTCTCACTGATAAAACAGGAAGCACTTGAGACCATACTTCACCCGTCAGCAGCCACATGCCTTCAAGAGAATCTGACCCCAGGTCACAACAATATACTGACTTAGTGTCTAGTTTTACATATTTCATGGTTGAGTGCAGACGCAACTGAAGAGACTTCCACTGTGCGCCAGTTGTTTTTCATCCCAGTGTGTAATTGGCCCTCATTCATTCCATTACCAACTTCACAGAGCAGGAAAGGTCAAAGAAACAACATACTGGAGCTATCTGGAATGGTGTCTACTTATTTATACATGGTTATGAAGATGGAAGCAAGGCATGAAAGGAAGCGCTGTTATAACGTCTCACTTTCAACTGGTCCCTGCAGGTTTGGAGACGTGATTGCTTAAAGCAGACAGACATTTAAAATGCGGTTTTCTCGCTGTGGCTGGCTCTCCTGGGATGTTCTCAGCTCTAAATCTTGTTTACAGCTTCACTTAACTTTGACAAAATGCGTTCAGCCACAATGGCTCCAAGATTCCCCTTACCCTTAAATATTTCTTAAGAGATGGAGCAGATAAGGAATCCTGGACTCTCACACTGATTATCATCTGTTTTCCTCTTTTACCTTGTGCTACTGAGGGTGACTGTGCTGCTTCCAGTCTTTCAAAATTTCCAATCATCAACCTGATCAAAATGAGGGTAAATACTTCCAAAAGAGCCAAGGACTGATTCCATGAATGCTGTGGGGATTAGAGATCTGGCATTAAAACCTGAGAATGCCTCGCAGTCATTTAGGCCTGTCAGTCATTCAGATATGCACAGGCTCCGGAGCGATTGTGATAAACAGCTGCTGAAGAGCCTCAGCACGGCCCCGATGTTGGTGCTGTGAACCCATCCATATGTGAGAAAGCACCTTGTGCTTAATCTTGGCTGCAAATGGAAGGTTTACGAAATGACACATCCTGAGGCTAGGTCTCAACAGACAGCAGGTCAGCCGGGGTAAACACTCTGAGGACAAAGCATTCTTGCAGCGGGCTCGGCTCAAGCAATCAAGAAATGCCAGGACCTTAACAAATGTGCCATTTATAACCAAGACATATTCAGCTGCATGTTTGTGTTTTTTGCAAAAGTCAGTGTCTACACAAGGTTAAAAAGGAACCAGAGCCAGTGTTTGGTTTGAACATGAGCCAAAGCCATACTGAGCTGAAACGTATACGCCTCACTGGGCTGCTTATTGTTGGCCCACCACACACACAGATGCTTTGTTAAAAGCCATAATCTTGAGAGCAGTTGGGATCCCCCAGCATCCTCAGTCCCTTTTTCTGGTCAACAAGTCATCTCTCGCCTGCCAAAAGCTAAACAAATGAACAAAGCAGCACATAAGCTGGATGCGGGCTCAGTGTGTTAGAGGCTGACAGGAACCTGCGTTACAGCTGGACCTGAATTCATGAGATGTCAACCCAAATCTTTAGAGGATTGTGTGTTAAAGCACATATGTTCATACATACAAAAAAGGAGGTAACTGAGGTTCTGTCCAACATCTTCACA
>JAOWBC010000539.1:13082615-13101977 GCA_028566105.1 Hypoplectrus providencianus | reverse complement strand
TGTTTGCAGGACATGTTCGGATTTTCCACTTAACAACAAACAGGCATGAATGGAAACAGTTCTCCTCAAGAACTCTTATTCACCAAAGGTGGGGGAACGATTTCTAAGTTTGTACAACCTGTCAAAGAAAAACAGCATCAGTTATTAATAAATATTGTCACTCATACTCCTAGATACTCATGTAAAACATGTAAGGGGATTTTATAATAGATCAGATGAGTGGCATCTATGTCTAATCCAGTATTACATGGTGACAGCAAATACCTACAACACTGCAAACTCTATAAGGAATTGAGTTCGCAATTAAACCGCTTTGACTTTATGTAGGATTCTCATATCTGTGGAGCTCAACAGATGTTTTCCTCAGTCCATGAGTCCCAGACCACAGCTATATAAAGGCTGTATAATTACTGGACTGGTCTGAGCACAGACTGCCATGCCCTTTCTCTGTCAGACACACACACACACACACACACACACACACAAACAAACAAGCATCTCATATAGTTTAGGCACAGAGGCCTACATATAGCTCCCAACATGAAATCAAAGCTAAATGGATACTTTGAGATTTTGGGAATTAAGCTTCTAGCAAAGAGCTAGAAAAAAAGGTTGCCAAGTACGTCTGTATGGTGAATATAGTGTTATGGTTAGGGTTAGGGTTAGCTTAAGATACGGAGTGGACACAGCCTGAAACAGCTAGCTATCCAACAGGCTCTGTTTGCCAACCAGAACTTCTTAGAGGTTGTTTTTTGATAAGTACCGAACCTGAAATATAAAAAGCAACATATTGTGGTCCATATCTAGTTATCTGAGGTGTGGCAGGCAGATTTTGGCTAGCTAGTTTAAAGTTTGTGCTAATTATATAAGTTACTAACCTAAGCTAACGGCAGACTGCAGCCTTATATTTATTATAAGATTGATATCAACAGTCTCATATGATTGTCAGCAAGAGCATAATATCAAACTATTGGATATAATCGTACAAACAGTTGTTTTAGTTGAAAGAATTCTTGCTGATTTAGGAGATATTCTGAACACTTGAATTCACTGCACTTTAAAAAGCTTTCACACTGACTCCCCTTTAATTGTCAATATATGGACTAATATTCTGACCTTCAGCTATCTCAAGCAGCAGAGAAAACACTGCTGTTCTAAAGTGTGAACAGACTATTATTAGGCCACTGGCTGCACAGGAGAAAGAAAATCAGATTTCCCCTCCCCCACACGCTGGTGGTGTGACGTGACGGAGCTTTTTTTATGTATCACCTCAGCAGTTTTTGGTCGCCTCAAGGTGTTGTAAATTCATTCTCCCATTCTAGGGAGGATTACCGAGTCCACTTGACTTTGAAGCTCGAAGATTTCCAAAACACGGTTTGACTTCAAGGCTTCTCTGTGAGTTGAGGGGATTTTAATGAGGGGATTTTGACTCAAGTCATAGATGGTTGGCTCCCGTAATCAGGCCATCTATCATACTTTTTTACCTGGAGTGCTTTTACTGCCTCCTTCACTTTCATGGGACAGATAGCGCACTGTGCTGAGGGGGTGTTTTTCTACCTCAGATACAGGAATGTGATGCACCCAAGAGGTCTAGGGGATCATATTGGATGTCACATAATTAGTACGGTTGACCTTTGGGTCAATGCTGTTTCTGTGTGCAGGCTTTAAATCAAGTGGAGATTTTATGCTCACCATTAATATGAATGAGTGAGGGGTAAAAGAAATGTGTCTTTAGTGTTTCCAGCTCTCCACCCAATGCATGTTGCTTAAGGCCTGAGGAGGATGAAAGGAACAGCTAGACATTTTAGAAATACACTTTTGGTTTCTTGCAGAGAGCTAAAAGATTATTGCAACTGTCTGTGCAGTTAAAAACTGGAAACAGGGAGAAACAGTTGGCCTGACTGATAATAATAATAATAATAATAATAATAATAATAATAATAATAATAATAATAATAATAATAATAAAATGGTTATCTTGCAGCACCTCTAGATTTTTTTACTTAACAATATAACCAAAAACTGAACAAAACTTTCTTAGCTGAGGGCTGTATAATTACGTCACAGTATTTGTATTGAAGAATCAACAAAATATTTAATATCTATATTACATTTGTTTTCATTAGAGTATGCTTCAGACATGATGCAAGGTGTTTTCTGTTACCTTTCAACAGAGCCAGGATAGCTGTTTATGCTAAGCTAAGCTAACCCGCCTGCTGGGTTTAGCTTCATATTTTGTGGTCAGACATTTAGATTGGTATAAATCTTATTATTATACTTTTGGAATTAAAGCAAAGGACGAGCATTAAGGGAAATAAATGAGACTTTTTTTTTTTTTTATCTCTCACTCCCTTAACCATTAAACGTCCACTGATAGTTAAACACTGTGAATTCAGGTCAGCTGATAAACTGAGCTCTATGTTCCCTTCATGTGAGAACAAAGCAGTAGTTGCGTCAGACGTGGCTTTCATCACAAAATACTTTTTTGCCCAATGCACCACAACAGAAATGTGAATAATAGACCAGTTCACACCGCTTTGATTGACGTCAGCTAACGATGCATAAAGGTCCAAGTCAAGGCCTGCAGTTAACACTAACTACAGCTATCGTATCAGACCAGAAAATGGAGGACAGCTGCTGGCAGGAGCGAGAATGATACCACCTGTGGTTTCCTTTCCGGTCTCTTTATTGTTTCAGTAGAAGATGAGAGAGGGACAGTTTGTGACAGACCGAGAGAGGTTCAATGATTAAAGAGAAAGTGAGAAATAGCTAAATATTTTAATGTTGACAGGAAATGTATTTAAAAGGAATCTCTGATAATGAAAAGAAGTCACTGTAAAATAATTACTATTGGATTTCAAGAATAATTTAAAAACCTTGTATCACAAAGGTTACAAAATATAGAATATAGAGTCCTTAAAGGCACAGACGGGTAACATGGGATGAAAATCTCCCAAATATACAGTTGAACTGCGATGAACTAACCTGAACTGAACTCTGATGGCAGGAAATTGAATGAAGTGGAAGAATAGAAAGAGCAATCATAAAATGACAGAAATGGAAAAGTAAAGATGGAGAAAAATTGAGCGTGAGAGAAAGAGAGCAGCGGGGACAAACAGAGTGGGTACATTGTGCTGTGGAGTCGGATCGGGTCGTCCCGGTCACAGCGGAGGGAGAAACGCAGCTCAGATCAGCTCCGAGGCTGACAGCTCCCTGACAGGGATTAGAGGACTGCCTGTAAATAATAGGGGTTCAGACCTGGGGCACCTTGCTCCTTGACAAAGTGCTCATTTTTCATCCATCATTCTTTCCCTTTCTCTTTGTCTTTCACTGTTGCTTGTGGACTTAGATTATCTACAGTGATATTTTCATCAGCAGAACAGTGACACAAGAGGTTCAGCATAACTGAAATAAAAGACCTTTTCCATATGGTTTAACACCAGTGCGAAATGGAACTCTTCTGGCAATCATCCGCGCCGTCACAAAAAGAAACATTCAAATTTCCAGGAAAATGAAAGGAAAGCAAAGTAGCAGGCTGTGAGATAGATGACATCATTGATTCTAACTGAACATCTGTGGAGCAGACGCAGCCCCGGCCTTAAAATAGGTGCTGCGTGTAGGAGGTAGGCAACCTGCGAGGTATATTTGTTCACTTCTTTTAAAAGCAAATGCTCTTTTTCCACAAATGTTGTACATTCAGGCGATTCTTGGATTAGCTACAGCTGAGCGGGCTGTGGAAGAGGAAGTGTGGCCTTAAAGTGCAAACAGATAAGCTGAGGTAAAACGAGATGACAAAAGATGAGATGCTGATCGATTCATTCGGTGGCATTTTTTGCTAGATTTGAAAGTAAGTGCAGTTCATTCCAATAAATAATAGCAGTGAAGAAAGGGCACTTTTCCCCCAGGTTATTCATGTGTTTATGCACAAGGCATCCCTGGCCTTCACCTGCAAAATGTCATAGAGATGTGGCAACCAGGAAGACTCTCAATATGACCACAAGGTAACATAAAAGGACTACAAGGAGCAGGAAAGGACTACAAAGAGACCAAAAGACCACACAAGATGCAAAACCACTGCAGTGACTCGCAAGGAAACTCACAACTTTAAAAATGGGTTAAACAACCAGGAAGGTACTTAAAATGACCAAAGACAACTAGCAAGAGATGCAACACAACTGAAAGAAGCACGAAAACATGAAAGGGACCGAACAACTAAACAAAGTAAAAATGGACATAGAAATAATATAAAAATTGGTTTCTTCAGACAAAAAATGATACCAAAAACAACTACAAAGAGACATTAAACAACAGAAAAGGGCTGCTATTTATGAGCGGTGGATAGGGCCTGTAACGCCTCATAATCTGCCCAGACAGGTACCCAAACCAAATGTACATCATGTGGAAGACCATTCTATCAATGTACAGATGTGCACCAACAGTTAATATATTTTCATAAAACAACATATGAAACAAATCAACAAATCCCCATATATATACCCTATATGTATTAAACATTTAAAGCAGTATTGTTTGCTGTAACTGGGGGGAAGAGCTTGTGACAACCAAAGTATATTCAAATATCATTCCTGTTGCAACTCCCTCATGCAAAGCCCCATGACTTAAGCCTACAGTGAGATCCAGTCAGGAAAGGATCTCTCACGGTCAGCTAAGGACCACATACCATTAAAGAAACCAATAACTCTTTGAAAGTGCAAATGTGCATGTGAGACACACATGTGTCAGAGGGGACCTGTGCCTGGCCCTGAGTGTCTCTGGGTTTCCGGACACGCCCTGTAACCACCGGGGCTGCCAGCGCTCATGAGGAGGAGGAGGAGGAGGAGGATCGGGTGAAAGTGGAGCGGAGGGAAAGAAGGAGAAGAAATCGTCCCCCTGTCAGAAGTATGCGGGGCTCGTCCTCTCAGACCTTACGTCAGCTCAGACTCTTTAACAGGCTGTCAGCCCCGGTGCGGACCCACACTGAGGTGCAGGGAGATGACAGCGAGGGGACGAGGAGGATGTAGCACACCTGCGGGCAGCGGCGTGTCAGGCGTTTAAAACGGGACTAATTCTGGACTCGATGCATGTGCAGCTCCGCACCAGTGATGAGTTGGCTCCTGTTGTGGATTCTAACTGCAGCCGGGATTCAACAGGTGGGATGCAGGAGGGATTATTAGAATATTTGTCTAGAATTAAAATAATAATAACTTTTCATGTTCACAATGCAAAGTTAGCCCAGTGTCCGGATGCAGAGGAGTTGAGGGGTAGAAACTATTCTATAAATAACGTTTCTCCACTTCACATTTACTGTCATTTACACAGTTAACAGCGACTATAAACGTCCTATATGGACTTCAGCATTTTGACAGCAAGTTTAAGTTGCTGTTATTTTCCCCAGCTTTTGCAATAAGTGCATTAATGTATTTTTTTATAGCTTCTATCCATATAAGGGCTTTATAATGGTTAATGACAAGTTTAAAGTTACGTTTTTCTTGAAAGTAATTAATATAATATTACATCAAAATGAGTTGGCTATAGAAATGCCAAAAAGTCAGTCAGTGCTAAAGTGTTGTGGCTGCTGACACAGTCAGCTTGATGAAATGTTCAGGTTGGCTAGTTTTCCCTCTGAATGTTTCTCTAGCCTTTGTGTCATCAGTCCTGGCCTGCATTAAAAGTGCAGTATGAGATGCTGCCAGTTGCCACACTGCAGCTTCATTTACATCGTTTGCTGTGTAGTAGCGCCACCTCGTGGTTACACAGGAAGCAGCTTTTTTAATGACATTTTCCTGTATGATCCATTCCCCCAACATTTAAGCTTGTAGATCAGTCTGTGGTCAACATTTGAAAATTGGATGCTTGGTTTAAATGAAATGTAGAAACAACTTTTTTAAAATGTAATAATTTATTTCTACCCGATTTGCAGATTTCTTTAAAAGTTAAACTTAAGTTTAACAAGTTGGAAAATAATTAATGTAATAATGTTGAAATATATACACCCAAAATGGAGATATTGTCTTAAAAAAATTACATTATTTTTCATTATATATTTTTAATATTATTTTACATGGTATGATTATGTCATGTAATGTATTGTAATCTAACTGTGCACTTGTTTACTGTTTTAGCATCTTTAAAAATATTTAAAGTCATCTGTCTGCCAAGGTCATTTTAGTTTGTTTTTTTTCTTTTAAACATCCAATTTTGGAAAACGTGTTATACAACCAAACAAAACACTTATCTTAATGTAAGTAACCAATTAGGTAGGTTTCCAAAGTTACCTTTTTGGGAAAAAAAGAGTCCTTTTTCAAATGTTTTCCAATCTCCCTGAGGAGAGGTTTGTCCGAGCCTGTGCACAGATCAGAGGTCATCTGATCTGTCAGGAGGATAAAGATCAACAAGCAGGAGCAGGAGGGTCATCAGTCTCTGTCACAGCAGAGCAAAGATAGAAGAGAAAAACATTGTCAGTCACTAGCCTTCACCAAAATCTGAAATATTCAGATGTGTAAATATTGAAGAGTATTTCTCCAATAAAAGCAGAGTATTTTGAGATCACTGAATTATTTCTCAGCTTGTAGCCAACTTCACTTTTTTTTTTTGTAAATATCTCTTTCTATAATTCATTTAGTTATTTCTCCCTTTCCCGACAGCAATTAAATACTTTTGAAATAAAGTCATGCTGAATTGAGTCAGCCAAGATAAACGATTCAGGCTGATGACTGTGTTAGGCTAACCCCATGTTTTCATAATTGACTTGTGAAACACCCACCGCTCTCTGCTCTCCTGTCTTTGTTAGCTTGATGGACAGCTTTTAAGCCCTGCTTGTTGTTTTTTCTGCCCTCTCTGTAAATTAGCCTGATAACTGGAGGCTAAATTAACTTTTCTGAGGAATGGCTTAGTGGCACTGCAGTGATTAAAACTCATTTATCTGCATTAGCTTTCACTGAGCACAGCCATTATTATTAATGTGACCACATTTCTATTGAAGTGCAGAGAACAAGCTCAGGGATATGACATAAGATGATTAAGTGTGTTTTCCTCACAATTAATTGTGGATTAAGTGTGTGTATGTGCGTGTATGCATGTGCTTCTTGCATGGATCAGAAGCTTCTTACTAGAGTGCAAAACTCTGAGCAAATGGATGGAATGATTTATGAGTATACAGACGACATTGGACCCTTAGTATATTGTATATTGTCTCCCTGTCAAGTTCAGTTAGCAGCAGGTATGATGGACATGAGATCTACCATGAACACTGACTTAATATTACTATATGTTGGACGAATGAAAGTTGACTTATTGCACTATCTATAGTAGTTTTTAATATCACGTGGAGTAAAAAGTAAGATTTTTAAGCCTTTTGAAATTAAAAAGCAATCCTTGCTGCTATATAAATACTGTGAAAAGCCCATATTCAGAGGCTGTTGTTAGTAGTTCTGTTAGGATATGATGTCCCAATAAAGTATCTATAGATAAAAAGTGCCACCGGAGCGTTTTAATAGTTATTTCCCAGCTGCAATGGCTGTGCAGAGCATGAATGCACAAAATAAATAACCATCATTAAGCCTTGCAACCATTTTTCCAGTGGCCCAAAAAAGCATTTCCCCCTAGACCACCACTATGAAAGAAAAATCTACAAAACAGGAAACTTCAAACAAGGTAACTTATAATGATTATATTATACATGTTTGATCCATGGAGTTTCTATGCCTGTTAAACTTTCCTCAAGCCCAGAAAAGTATTTAAACATCTTAGACGTCATCTCAATGTAAAGTCTGGGGGCTGAGAGAAGATGTTGCATCGTTTTTTCAACTTTTCTTTGCCTGGAAGCAAATCTCACTGTCTGACTCTAAATGATGACCCAGAGACCAAATTGTGGCCTCTTCTCAAGTACAGCATGTTCTCAAAACAAGCAAAATCGAATTTGGCTTCTAAAATGTAATATATATTTTTTTTTTATCAGAAAAACACATTCTAAATCAAAATTAGACAAGCTTCCACTGTCCAACACTAACCTCGCAGTGCTAGGCTGTTAATGTGACTCATGGGGCCTGTTTCAGTGAGAACATCTGCTTTTAAGAGCCACAGAGCCGTTCACTGCGTGACCTTGGCAGCACAGAGCAGCTTGTGAGAGTCAAAACACACTGAGGAGGGGACCTTGATTAAGTTTCATTGGCAGGATTTCATTGTTACTTGTCAGCACCGTTGCAGATTTAAAAAATAATGAGTGTTAACGACATACAAGACACGACTGTCACTTATTGAATAGGACAATCTCCACTGGGTGTTTTCTTTCATTTTTATAGGCTTCATTGATGTATTGCACAGCATGAGCAGACATCAGCAGGCTGTGTTTTGCCAGTGTTGGTGTTTGAGGCTGTTGGGATCAGAGGCTCTGTGAGACAGGGTTACCACAGAGGGCAGGATATGAAAGAATTCAGGATTAAGGATATTAAGAATATTGCTGCTCCACAAGGGGTCAAATACCTTTCATGTAATAAAAGATGGCTTAAGGAGCTACTGGAAAGTGTGTGACCAAACATGGTGCTAGTGGAGGTTCATTCATTATAGTACACAGATTAAATGGTAGCATAATGCGAAAGTAAGTGCTCATACAGTGATTTTGGTGATGTTGGTGCCCTTCTAATTTGTCGGTTTTCCTCCCCAGGCCTACTCCCAGAATTCCACTGCCATGCCACCTGCCACAGTCGCCACGTCCCCAGCTGCGGACCTGTACAACCGCACGCAGTACTGCAAGTGGCCCTGCGAGTGCCCCAAGGTCACCCCCACCTGTCCGCCAGGCGTTAGCCTCCTCATGGACGGCTGCGACTGCTGCAAGACATGCGCCCGGCAGGTGGGCGAGGTGTGCAACGAGGCGGACACGTGCGACTACCACAAAGGACTGTACTGTGACTACAGCTCGGACAAGCCTAGGTACGAAAAAGGAGTGTGTGCATGTAAGTGTCACTCACCAAAACCGACAAAACAAACAACAGATTTTACACAGCAGGGTTAGTTTAGTTTACTTTTGGATGGGTTTAGGTTCACTCTCCAGACTGAAAGTGAGCAGGTGTTTGCTGACATTTCAACACTGGTTGTCCTCACACATGTCACTCTTCACCAGAATACTCGTGCATTTTAATGTTGTGTGCTTGGTGCTACAGGCAGCATGCAAGTCTTCTTTTACAGATTTATTTTTGCTCATTCAGTAGTTTGTAGCTGCATGAGGCATTATGGCAGCACAATTATAACAGTACATCATGGTAATAACATTTTATCAAATATAATCTGTTTGCTGCTCTCACTGAGGTAAAAAATCACAACAGAATAACAACAGTTTCACATCCATAAATGTGGTGTGGGTCATATTACAAACCACATATGGAAGTGACTTGTTGGGTGACTTGTTGACATGAAGCGCCTGGCTACCATATGTTTTGATGCATTACACATGGGAAAAATTACGAAGCAGGAGTATTGAAGTAAAATATTGGTAATTTTTTATCCTGAATAACCCCTTTGCCATGTTTTTGATTGAAAAATGTCACTTTGACACTAGAGAATCCAATTTCATTGTGTCAAATAGGATATACGCTGAAAAAAAATACCAAAACAAACATCACTTTACATCAGTGGTGTAATTGTAATCAGAGTCCTTACTTCACTAAAGTTACTAATACAACACTGTGAATCCTACATTCAAAACTTACTTAAGTTAAAGTACAAAACTACCAGCATTAAAATGTACTTGCAGTATTAAAGTAAAAATACTAACTATACAGAATGGCCCTACTCAGATTGTTTATCCCCTTTAAATTGATCATGTGTTTCTGTTAAATTGTGACCTGATAAGTAACTAAAGTTATCAGCAAAATGTATTGGAGAGACAAGGACACTTCTTCACTACAAAATGTAGAAGAGCAGAAAAATAAACTTACATAAAATGGAAGTAAGTTACATAAAAGTATTTCAGGTTTCAGGTTTCACACAGTAAATGTTGTTCTGTACAATATGAAATTAATTCTGTTTTATCATCATTCACAACATTGCTTTTGGTGTATCAGCCTGATAGTAATTTAATAAACAGTTTTTTTTCACAGCTGATTATAAGTGGCATTAATATAGTGTGGCCCTCACATCTCTATAACATGTGACTACTTGTCGTCCCCTCTGCCAGACATGGTGGGAACCGGCTGCGAGCACGATGGCGTGATCTACCGGAACGGGCAGAGCTTCCAGCCGAGCTGTAAATACCAGTGTGTGTGTGTGAACGGCGCCATTGGCTGTGTGGCGCTGTGCACAGAGTCGCAGCCCCCGCGGGTGTGGTGCCAAACCCCACGACGGGTCAAAGTCAAGGGACAATGCTGTGAGAAATGGATCTGTGATGAACCCAAAAGAGGACGCAAGACGGCGCCGCGGCACGCCGTAGAGAGTAGGACACCTTGGATATTTATACATATACATGTATACTGTTCTGTTGCTTTTTTCTTTGTTGTTTTAACGATTCCCAATAGCCAAATCTCCTGATTGCCTTCCAGCCCTCCAAATATGTTGCAAGATGCCAGGGAATGCAAAGAATTATGCTCCTCGTGGCCCCTTCTTGACTTTATATAGTTTGGACGTTTTTCTAAATAGACAAGTGCTACTTTAAATATTTTAAAAAAGAGAAACAATTCACGTTGTTCTCAGTAGCAGATGGATATGATTGGATTTGGTAAGTAGCAGCAGCTGTGTTTGAAACTGGCAGGACAAACATCTGTAGTTATGCGAGTCCAAGAGGATCATGAGGTTTGGGTGTGTGTGTGCAGGGACAGACCAATCCTTTCCTGTGGAAGCCCTCCCACGGTTTTTGGGTCCTGTCCAGTTTCCAGTCATTTATTGCAGCAGAGCTGTCGAGGGATCAATGTGAATGAAGATCTCTTTGTGTTGAATAATAACACAAATCAGATCCAGATTATGAGGCAAAGCAAAATAAAAGATTTAGGTTAAAAGCAGAGACAGTGCCTGTTCCTGGTGCTGCTCTGTGTAATTGCCTCTCTTAATGGGATTTGGGGTAGGGTTAGGGTTAGGGTTAGGGTTGCTCAATGTAATTGCCTCTTTTAATGGGATTTGACTCTTCTCTGTTGTCAGAATTTCATGTATTAGTTTGTTTTTGTTGTTCAAATGTCCTGATAGGGAATGTTTTGACTTATTGAAGTTTGGTTGTCAGAGGTTCTCATCCATAGTGAGTGATTTTGTACAGTAGATGGTGATGAGAATGCATCTAGTCTGGAGCAGCAGGAAGGAAAACGAAAAGATGTAAAGCAAGCTAGCAACTTAAAAAAAAAAACAACAACATTAATATCAGTCCAATCAATGAAAATTATACATTATTTTTTCTGGTCTTCTACTGCCATGATGCATTAGTTTTCTTGTGGTATTGTGTTTACTCCTGTCAGCTTCTCCTACCTGGTGGTGTGCTGACCCACATCTACTGCAGATACAAAGTTACTGGAAAAAAAACAAACTATCCCTTCAAGTTAGCATAAAAAGTTGGAGATGTTTATATCAGAAATTAACTGGGATATCTGCAGCAGTTTGTAGTTATGATCTATTTACCTCTCTTCTCTATGCTGATTCAGCTTATCCAGCTGAGACCAGGAGCTGGCACAAGAACAACTGCATTACCCAGACTACCTCATGGAGTCCCTGCTCAAAGACCTGTGGCCGCGGCCTGTCCCTGCGGATCTCTAACGCCAACGAGCAGTGTGAGCTGGTCAAAGAATCTCGGCTCTGCAACCTGCGGCCCTGCGAGGTCGACATCACCAAACACATCAAGGTAGAAAATCTTTATAGTATCATAAACAGCCAAACGATGATAAAACCTGGACGTTTAAAAGACCTCTTTCTGCTCTCTACTTCCATCAGCCGGGAAAGAAGTGTCTGAATATATACAGGGAAGACCTGCCCTCCAACCTCACTATCTCTGGCTGCACCAGCAGGAAGCAGTACAGACCCAAATACTGCGGCGTCTGCACAGACGAGCGCTGCTGCATCCCCTACAAGTCCAAAACCATCGACGTGGAGTTCGAGTGTCCTAACGGGTCAGAGTTCACCTGGAAGATGCTGTGGGTCCAGGCCTGCTTCTGCAACCTTAGCTGCAAGAACCCCAACGACATCTTCGCTGAGCTGGAGAGTTACTACGGTCACCCAGAAATCATGAACTAACAAGCAGGATGTCCGCCTGTTTGGAGGAACCTGATTTATTCTGGCTTCTTTTTCTCCAGCTATGTTTTGTATTTGTGATGTTGTTTTGATTATACAAGGGATTTTCTTATGGCCTTTTTTTTCCTATTGGAAAAACATGTAAATATGAAAAATGTATGTATCTCCAGATTGGATTCATAAAGCATAATGTGCTTTTGAAGAATATTTGAAGAACTGCTTTGCAAATCAAACAAAAAAGAAAAAAAATCAGCCAGAGTGTGTGAAATATTGAAGGCTTAATTTATTTATATCGCTTTCTGCATATGTAATAACATATGTAATGTTCTTGAAATGCTTTCAAGAGCAGTCAACATTGTCTGTCTTTAAACTCACAAGTCAACATAGATAATATGGTTTTCATGTAGATATTTTTCTTTGTATTTTATAAAATGGACTTTATAATAAAACGTTAAAAGGCAGAAAATGATGCCAAAGATCATGCCAAAGATACAGCTTTGATTTTAAGACCACAGGTACAGTTATGCAAGAATGACAAGATCAGGGAAGATCAGTTACAAGTTTTTTATTGTCATTTTTTTTTTAATAAATACAAACTGTTATGTCATTTTAATGCTTTTCTACAGCATTAGACGGTTGTGCATCGCATCTTTACAAAGCTGTGTATGTTCTACAAAGCAAAATGTTGCTGTAGTGCAAGTAAAATACGGGAGTTGAAGGTGTCGGGTAAGTTCTATGGCTATCCTCATGTTAACATGTGGACCTATCACTTCACTCACCCACAAATCCACAACCACATAGGAGCATCTCCTCTAAAAAAAAAAAAAAAAAAAGAACAATTCCATGGCACATCTTTGTTCCATTGTGCTTGATTGCATAGAAATCATCATAAAAAAAGAAAAACTTTTGTCTGAAGCCATGATCCATTAATAAAGCATACAAAGTTAAAAGTTTTGAATTTTGTGTTTCAGAGGGATTAATTACAAAGCATACAGCCTCATTGGAATGTAGCAAAAATAATAGTTTGATTCCTGAAAAGTTTGTAAGTTCAGCAGTGAACACGTATTATGTCAAAATAACACATGACGCTTTGAAAAAACTCAAGGAAAATGGATATTGGCATGGTGAAACAATAATATTTGCTGTATATACATGATATACTTGAATTATGTCCCTTAATTTTCAAAGTAACATAGCAGTTTCGGAGGCAATCTGCCATTTTTATTTATCCAAGTGCCTCCCCATTCTCCCTCCACATCAACAAATCTGCTCCTACGTACGAACGACAACACTTCAGACATGGAAAATAAAGAATAAATGATCAAACAATTACAGTGAGAACAGAAAACAGTCATTTACAGTCAGGTATATTTGAGAAAGCTGTGTCAATATGGTAAAAATGGATAAAAACGGGATGAGGGAATGCAGAAATGGAAATTAAAACTTTTTTTTTATATGCATGAGAGATTATGAGATACATGTACAAGCTGGTGTACTCGTAGCCACAGCTTTCTCCGACATTCTCTGCTTCAGTGTCCCAAGTGCTGCGTTGCCCCTAACGACACACTCGCCTGTTTCTGTTCGGATCTATATGAGTCACTCAGACTGAAAAAAAATAAAAGACATACTCTGACCTCACACTCAAAAAACAAATCGGGGCATCTCAGCTGCACTAGATGTTCTGCAGGTGAGTGTCTGTTGTGCGTTTGTACAATACCAGGTATACTATCAGTGTCCCTCTCCACATCAGTGTGTGTATGTGCAGGAAAGTGTGTGTCTGTGTGTCATTTAGAGGCAGCGCAGCACAAACTGAAGGGACCTTGAGAGGTTTTGTGTGCCCGGAGAGCGAGGGTTCACTTAGCAGGACACTTCTGTGGACTTGGGCACGGCTTGGTCCACGTTGCTGTTGGACGTGCCGTCCATGGAGCCCTCCGTGTGGGAGCGGCCGCGCTGGTTCTCCGCTGTGTGGCTGCGGCTGCGGCTGCCCTCGTTGGTGTGCGAGCGGGAGCGGTTTCCCTCGTGGGTGTGGGAGCGGGAGCGGTTGCCGTCGAAGGAGGTGACGCTGGACCCAGAGGCGGTGCGGGAGCGGACCAGGCGGGTCATGCTGGCAGAGGGCACTGAGGGGAGGAGGAGGGTTAAGCAAATGCAAATGTTTGTCAATTGAAGACTATAGTCAGTTTTGATTGCAGGCTGCCTGGATCAGAAAACACAGGTTTCCTAAGCCAATCAAATTTGGCTCCCCTGTCTCTGTCACTTGCTTTAAAATATAAATGTACACTTAGTGGCTTGAAAGCTACCAATCCAAAGGTATGCCATACATTTCTTGCAAGCCAATCAAAGTGGGTCTTCACACAGAGGTTGAATACAGGTATATTCAAACAGAATGGAAAAATAATGTATTTAATGTCACCTTTTGAGATTAAAAAAAAAAAAACACACACACAAAATACAATTTCTTCTCAAAGTATTAAGAAATATAATCATCATATCAAGCAAGAATATTCATCTCAACCAACCACATGTTGTTAAAATGTAAAAGAAATGAATATGCACCATAACCAAGCTTATTATTACTTCAACTTAACATTAGATATTTTTACTGTTATAATCTAAGGAATCCTATATTGGCATTTGTTTCATCTGTTTTTAATGTTCTGTTTTGAATAAGGACTGCAAGATTTTTTACTCGAGTAGTACTACCTTCAATATTGGAATTACACAAACATCTGGGGTTGAACTTCGGCTGAGTTCAGTAAGTGCACGAGTCATTTATTAACCAACATCGACACAGGCTAAATTCTGTGGACACTCACTGCTCCAGAAATCAGAACAAGGTGCTACAAATTCTAATTCTAACCTCCTTATAAGTACAAGTCACCCAAGCAAAAGTCATGCTTGCATGTGTTGAATACTTACTGTATCCCATGCCCTGAATGAAGTACTTGAAAGCCTCTGTCAGTTTGGCAGGCTGCAGAAAGAGAAAAAACACAAAGCGCAGGGATAATTAGTCCTCTTGTCATTAATTATCACGCTTGTTTACATAACATTATAAGACTCAATCTCTCAGCCAGCAGCTTACTGCTCAGGGTCTGAGGTATGACAGCTGCTACGAGCAGGTGGAGCGCGGGGTGGAGGATTACAACCTGACAGCAGTGGTTCATGTCTGCCACATGCTAATGCTCTTAAGTGCAACCTTCTTATGCCATCCACCCGTCCACCTGACCCTCTGCGCTGCTTATCCAGCCCTGTCCCGCCTGTTCTGCAACATTAACGGCGTCTTTGTTTCTGTCACACAAACACAGACGTACACACCTGGTCAACCTGGGGCATGCCTCCGCAGTCAGCCATCTGGATAGAGGAGGGAAAACACAAAAGAGGCCATTAGTATTTAGCATGGTGGCGATTGTGTGTTCGCACAGCAGCAGACACACGCCATTACCCCCCATTACACCCAACACGCCGAACACCTTGTCCCTGCTGCAGTGTTCCTCTACACCCTGAACGTTTAACCCCCGATAAATGGCACCCGTTTTAGCTCAAAGGCCTATTTGTTTCAGCTGTGGATCATAAAAGGTTGCCATGGGCCAACACAAGTAGGTCAGGTGCAGCAGATTGTGCCCTCAGAGGCGAAATGCATACGCACGTCGCCTCATTTAGCTTTCCTACCCCTGGTTAATATGTCACCAGGTAAACGCTGAGCCACTGGAATCTTATCAGCAAATGCGTGTCCATCAAGGCTGTTATAATCTGAATGAGGATATAGGACAAGAGGTGGAGACGGGGGAGGGGCGGAGGGAGAGAAACAGGCCGTTTTACCTTAAGCAGGGTAGTCTTTGTTGGGTCCAGCTTGGTGTTGCACTCAACCTGATGGTACAAAGAGAAAATCTGTTCAGTGACGTTTGCTATAAAACAGTGGTGGAACGTTTTTTGTTTTTTTTTAAAGATTTTTGTACTTTAACAGCATTTGGTGTAAACTTAGAGGAATCAGCATGTAAAAATGCACATTTATTAATATATTACATAAATATATTTACTTTATGTCATTTTTAGTGTACATACCTAAAATAGTAAAAATAAATTAAATAAAAACTTCAAAAATCAAAATAATACAATGGTCATTATTCCCATCCTTTTTTTTTTTTTTTTTTTTTTTTTTTTTTTAACAATTTTGAGTGCAGTAACGTAGAATAAAATGCCTGTGGATTGAATGTGAAATAAGGTTTGAATATATCACATTTAATCCTGCTATAGCTCATAAATTCTAACAAAGCAATAACACTGTTTGGGGGGTTTGGGGCGCCTTCCTGAGCTAAAAGCAGTCACACAAATCTCTCACTTTTTATAGACTTAAACTCCTCTCTTTCACTTGATTTATGTTCCCAACTTTGTTCTAGCCTGAGTCATGCTAAACTGTTGTCCTTAAGCATTTAATCTTGCATATCTCCTGGGCTTTAACAGTTGACTGGAGTGAATGAAAACATGTCCAAGTTGGCCGGGTCAACAGTGGTTGGAGGTGTAATCATTAGCCTGTGACGGACAGAAACTGTGCTTGAACTCACCACAGCTTCCACAGCAGGAGAGCTGTCCCCAACCACCAGCAGAGAAGGACACCTGGATAAGGAAGAGACATACAGTTGTTAATATAACCATGTGATCTCAATGAAACATGCAACAGGTGATGTTGCTTGGTGAGAACTTACTTGAGGGTTCTGACGTTACTTCCAGGGACCGGCCTCTCAATTTCCAGGTCCCTCCGACTGCAGAGACAGACACGTTATAGGAAATCTTTCTATTTCTGCTTATTAAGATCCTGCAGCCTGTTGCATCTTCTGTTGCATTCAAGTTGTGATGTGTTTTCTTTACCTTTCGTAAGACTTCACGAACAGATGCAGGTTAAACTGGTTCATGTCATTTAGGATGTGGTGGCGGTATGTTCCCACCAGGTCCTGGTTGTGGTGGATCTCCTCCTGTGATGACCAAACAAAATCAGTTCACTCACTGACACTTAAAGAGAGAGAAAGGTTCATTAACGGCATCCTGCTCTGTGACTCAAACAGCATCTGTACCTTTCCAAAGAGGTGGGTGATGATCATGTCGGGCATAGCATGGGTCCAGCCGCTGATCTACAAACACACATGGAAACTACATTTAGTTTTAACGCATAGCTCAAAAATTCATAGCTCATAAAAAAAATCAGTTAGCTTCTGGTGATGTCATAATTATTCATTTATGTACGAATATTTGAGCTATCAATACGTTACCTTGTGTGCAGCCCAGTCCATCCATCCCTCAGCACATGGGTTGATGTTGAGGAGCATCAGCCCCTCCACCATGTTCGGGTAGTCCAGCTGAAACACATAACAATTTTATTTAATAAAGAAATTGAAACAGCACCTCATATTATTTTGATATTTAGCATGTTAATAGCATGCTTGATTTTCTTTCAAACTTGTTTTTCTTCAGAAACACAATGCATTTTTTATTCAATCTATTCTAGGCGGATTGAAGTCACTTATTTTCTAAACTGTCTGCATAATCCTGGTTACATGTTATTCGTTACTACCAAACACCGGCAGTGATGCACACTTGATTTAGTTACAGCGGCAACAAGGAGTTAAACGTTCCGTCTCTGTCAGCCTCGTATCAACAGGGTGAGACTTCCTACTGAGCACAGTGTTAGTGTTGAGCTGATCTGGAACATTCCTGAGGCTTTTATGGCTCAGCAGGCTCAAGCAATAAGCAGCGCTATATTGCCAAAATCAGCAAAAAGAAGAAAGACATTAGCTGGCTCTGTTAATCCTAAAATGATTAAAACTCCTAATCATTAAGCCTGATCACTGGTGGACTTAGTGTGTTGGGAAGGGTTAAGGTTAGGGTTAACCCAATGATTCAAAACTGTCCTTTTGGGTTCCCATAAAAGGAGAAAACAGTGCCCTCTAGGGTGGCAGGCAGCCGGTGCCCTTTTATTTATTCTGCCCCTGTCCCTCAGAAAGCCTGTGTCCACCACTGAGCCTAAATGAGAGAGGAAGGAGAAACTTACAGCGAATCTGGTGAGAATGTAGGCCCCGGCTCCGATGCCCATACCGACAACACTCTTCAGCCTGTGGTCGAACAAATACGGATACTGTTAGAACAACAGGTTAGAAAAATCTTAAATTTGAGTGTGAAGAGTCAGGGTGAAAACTGCAACTCAACTTACCCAAAATGCTTCAGCACCAGAGGGAGGGTCTCAGCAAGTTGGTCCATAGAGGGGTACTCATATCTGGAAAACAAAAGGCATTTTGTTACAAATAATAGTTAACAACTTAATAATACCCGCTATCTTATCACTGGTCTGTATTGCTCCATATTGTTCTGTATCAGCCTATGAGGGCCATCTGTTTTCATATCATGTTCAGTGTAGGTAGCGTTAACATGAGGCAAAGTCCCACCATCAAAGCAGAGATTAGGTCGAACGAGATAAGCACCTGTCCCTGAAACACACTTGTCAAATTAGGTCGTCTTAAGTACATCCGCAGTGATCTACCTGCAGAGTCAAAGGTCACAGACTACTTGACACACATTAAGTGCTTGTGTGCGTTTGTTTGTGCGCCTGGCTCACCCAGTGGAAAAGGTGTTAGCTCCCTCATGCTGCCCGGGGGCGTCGACGTGACACACGGCAAAGTGCTGCATGATCTCTGACATGTCTTCATGGTTGAAGAGCGTGTTCCAGCAGGTTTTGTCTGAAAATCAGCCCCAAGAAAAAAAGAGGTGGATGACTTGGCTGACAAGTGCAGATGACCTCACGTAACAGGAGAATAAGAGTTTGTTTCTTTGTAGTACATGCAGGTGTCGTGCCTCTTCATCTTACAGAATTTGATCACAAAAATGTGTCAGTAAGCTTGGAGGAGTTTAGATGCTGTAATGCAATAGACTTATATAAAGTTAGCTTGGTGAACATAATCTGGTCCCACGTGATACGGTAATTCAGAACACCCCGAGGATTTAGGCACAACAACAGATGTTTCATGTAGATTGAGCTGAATAAGAAGCCGGGCTTACGGTTCAGTCCAATGTCATGGAAGGTGAGGATGACGGGTCTGTCACCCTTGGGAACCCCCTTCATTGTACAGTGGATTCTTCCATAAGGAGTCTCCACATCATGCTCCTATAGATGCAAAAAAA
>JAOWBC010000539.1:13066916-13082515 GCA_028566105.1 Hypoplectrus providencianus | reverse complement strand
CTTGGGAACCCCCTTCATTGTACAGTGGATTCTTCCATAAGGAGTCTCCACATCATGCTCCTATAGATGCAAAAAAAGGTGAAAACTTGTGAGAAAATAATCTAATAAATTAATCCATCCAAGGACACAAGTTGCACAAAAACAACAAATTCAACTACACTGGAGCTTCATGGTCAGTCAAGAAATCTTTTGCTATATTTTGTAATTGTTGAAATTTGATACAATCAAAATCTTTTATGCGTCTTACTTCCCAACTATACCGCAAAAGTGCAAGTCTTTTAATGATTGCCTTCTTACTAAAATCCAGTCCAATCCACAAAATAGAAACATAAAACCATCCAGTGCCGACACCTGTTCAACTCCAGCAGCGAGCATAATCCCACAATTCACTCGAAACTACTCAGCGCAATGATTTCAATAAAGCCCATAAAGTCTACTCACGGTGACTTCGAGCTCAGCAACAATCATTTCCACATCAGAATCCTCCAGAACCATGTTTGCAGGAGAAGAATTCACCTCTGCTCGCTACTGATAAAGTGTAGTCGCAGTGGGCTCCCTGAGCTATAGATCCAAATGTTGGTAAGCCTCTGAAGCTGTTTAGCACTGCCCTGAGACCTGCGTTTTATACCCCCGCTGCTGACCAGTTGGCCTAAGCTCCTGGCCTCCCATGGTGCCTTGCAGGCTGGTCAAAACAAGCTAACTCTAGATGGAGAGATCCCTAAATTGGATCAGCCAATGTCAGACAGAGGGGCATTGGCTACAGTGTTGACATGATGAGTGTGTGTGTGTGTGTGTGTGTGAGCAGGGCTGAATGAAAACATGCTGAATGAGTGAGGGAGGGGAAGACTTCCTGGCACTGTGGCAATGTTTGGGGAAATATTTTCATGATAATGGTTAAACTAAGGAAGCTTTCTCTAAAGTTTAACATATCAGTAAAGGCTGGAATGAGATTTTAAAAAAATGTTCCAAAACCCTGCACAGTAAATACCCTGAAGCAATTCAGAATGTTATGTATATCAAAATAAAAGCTAACATATAAATGCTGTTAATTCAAGACTTTTGTGTTTTGCAAAACGTATAGTTCAAAATAAGATATACAGCAAACTGCGTTAGTTAAATCCAACTGTTTGAATCTGTCCTGTAGGGCCAGCACACTGTACAAGATGGCCTATTGGGCAGTTTTCAAACCAGTTTTGACTGCATGGAATCTGCTGTGTAAGAACACTAAAAGAGGCGTTTAACCTATTTACAGGATGTGATGTACCTGTCAACATCTCAGGACTCTCCAAGCCTCCCTCAACCCACCCTCCGCCTCTACTGGGAAAGCACGTAGGAGACAGAGCCGAGATAATCCTGCAGCACCACCTGCGTGCATGCTCGTGCGTATGCATTTACTATGAATGTAAACAGCAATACTGTCACCCTTAATTAATCCGACATCTCCGACACAGATATCCAACGCCTGCCCTTGATGAGAAGTCAGTGTGAAGTCAAAGTAAAGTCAGGCTGCTTTAAGGTCAAATTAGCTCTCTAAAAAGCTTAATGAATGATCTCTACCATTGACTGGCCGACCAGAAGCCCATAACCTTACACACTCTGACACATAGTGACTCCCAGACTCCCTAACCCTATGCAAGGGAAACTTCCTGGGTTGTCCTTTTTCTCTCCTTTTTTTAAGTTTCTAGACTTTAGAGCCCTAATGATAAATTATGAAACTAGGGGACAGATTAACTGATAAGATAAGAGTATATACTTGCAGCACTATTGACACTGTACCTTTAAGATCTTTTAAGCACTTTCTTTGACTGATTTTGAGACTGTGAGGGTCTGAGCGCTGTCCAAGGTGCTGAGAAGCCCCCAGACTCAGCAGCACTCAAATGTGTGTGTGTGTGCATGTGTGTGTTAATGCACCAAAGAAGGAAGTGAAAGGGGTTGATGCACTGTATCTGTATAAAGTGTGTGTCATCACTCTCAGTAGCCGACTGAATTAGTGAAGCCCAATTAGATTCCAGTGCTAATAAAATCACAGCAGAGGAAAGGTCATCACCGTGATGGATGAGCCACTGCAGCAACTATGTCCATTACTGACCCACTATTTCTTTCCATCCACCACTAGATGGTACCAGACAAGCTAAAATAATAAGATATGGAATAAAAACCATCTGTATATACAGTTAGTAATTGGAATCATCTGTGGACTCAAGCTTCACATAACAAATGTGGTGGGAAAGATACACGCTGGAGCTTATTTTTTACATCTGCAAACATACCTTTATCACGAGCTGCTGCACAGCCTCTCTCAGGCCCTGCAAGGGAAGAACAGAGTCATGAAAATACAAAACTAATGTAATTACACTGCAACATGCTTTAATCTAATATCCTCAGGGCGCCATCCTGTCACTGGATGTATTTTCACATCCATATGAACTCTGTCATATGAGGCACCGAGTGTAACATATATCAACTGCACAATTTTATTGTTGTAAACTACTGCTCAGGTCCACTCTTTTATGTTATCCCAGATATGGCAAAATAAATAAATACAAGAACATAAAAATGTACAGTATTAGTATAATGTAATTATTGGCATTATGGATGTGATTAGAAAACTTTCTATTTTACACTTGATGGACATATTATTGTTGTTTAAGTCCCATTTTTGTATGTATTGTATGAATTAGTTTGCTTGTCAGAGATAATGAAAAACACATTATAACAGGTTATAAATGGCATGCTACAACTGTGGTTTAACTAGCAACCAAAATAATAAATCCATTAATGTTGAATATCATATTGGTAGCTCTAACATCTGGAAGACTATTCCAGATGTTATAGGAAGGATATACAATAGGTAATTTATAATCTGCATCTAATTGTATAATTTGCACACTTCTTTATCTATGTGTACAAACTCTCATTTCCATAAATCTTATTAAACCAAAATGTACTAATGAGCACCATGGTCAGGTATAAATCATGCAAAGCTGGCTTTTATAGTGGCTTTCTCAGATTCCTCTCAAACTCTGTTTGTTTTGGCCCTGTTCAAAATACATACCGGCAGTTCCCTGTCGACCAGCAGGGGTTTGGACTCAACAACCTGGATGTCGTCCATTTCAAAGAGCTGTAGAGCCTGCGAGTCAGAGAGAGCAGAGAGGATGGTTTAACCTGTGTTTGAGCCGTGCAAATGGCAGCAATTCAGGTTACATGTGAGAATGTGTGGGAACAAGGTCTGCGTAGATATTTGGCATTACCAAACTCTAGGAAATGCTAATTATTTTTTGAACACGTCCTCATTTTACTCAAACCTCTTTGAAAAAGGTGTGGTAAAAGTTAAATGCTAAATGGGAGTTTTCTTGAACTTTGTGGCGGGTGTGTCTTATTTATACAAACCTCATAAAAAGAAAGTACTTTAGAGTTGCTCGCACTCACGTAGACAACACACCCACGCAGGCTCATGCAGAGACTGGCACTGCAGATCTGCTCTAACATGTGGGGCACATAACGGGCCACACCTGTGAACCGCCCACAACAGAGACACACAACGTCTCACCGACTACCGTGAGGGGAAACAAGCTGTGTTACTGACAGCGAGGGCGGATTAAGAGGCGATGAGCCCCAGGCCACAGACATGCAAAGGCCTTACCATCTTTCCTACACAGGAGTAACACACTCACAGCCTCTTTTTGTAGGTGTAACACAACGCTGGTGTCTCTTTGTGGTTGTTTTGCCCATTTTCCTACTTGTTGTGAGTCATATTTGTGTCTCTTTACAGCTATTTCACTGTTTCTCTTTGTGGCTTTGTGCATCTTTGTATTCATTTTGAGTCTCTTTGCAGTTGCTTTGCTTGTTTCATGAGTTAATGTGAGTCTGTGGTGTCTTTATGTCTCTTCGCAGCTTTTTCAAATCCGTCTGCTATTTTTTTGGCTTCCCTGTAGCCTTTGGTTCTCTTTGCAGTAGCTTTTTGTTTCTTTATCACCTTTTTAAGTCCTTCCTGGTTGACACATGTCGAGGCCAGGGGGAGCATGACACTTTGAGCCCGTGCCTGCTAGGCTAATCCATGCTTGAGTGAAAGTTAAAAGTCTTATAGAGCAAAATATAGAAAAAAGGTAAAATGTCATTTCTAAGGAATTCTCCCCCCCACTGTAACATGCCTAAAATCCTGGCCTAAATAGTCTACACATGCTTTTTGAAGACTCACAGAACTGAAAGTTGAAGCAGTGCCTGTCTGATAATAGTTTCAAGATTGGGAGCATATTTAAAAAAAAAAAAAAAAAGAGAAAAGAGAGTGCAAACAAAAAGAGACAGAGAAAAACAGGCTGGGAATTAAAGAAAGGAAAGGGGAAGAGATGCCAGGCATCCGATTGTGCTGTTGGTCATGGTGCAGTGTTGGAGGAAAGCGGGCAGCCTGTTGCTCTGCATGCAAATCAAATTAGCCCGTTAAGAGGGCTCTTTGTCCACTGGCACCGGTGGCTCCTGGGAGCCAGGGGCCTGCCCTCCTCTCTCTGCCTGCTGAAGAGAGCCTTCGCTGACCCACAAACACACAGGAAGCAACGGACACCCTGGTTTCCATCAATACATCCCAGCGTCTTTTCATTCCTCTGCTGGCTCTCGAACCCTGTGTCACTTCTCTCTGTTTGTCTTGGTTTCTCTCTGCTTGGTTGCAGTTGCTATGTTTGCTCTTTCTACACTCATTCCATCTGTTCTGTGCTCTCTGTCGTCCCGTTTGTCTTCGTATACAGCCACAGACAGCTAATCAACATCGACCTACAGGAGTTTTCTTTTGAGGATGTGATTCATTACATTTTAAATCCTGAGATGTCCGGCTGAACACGCCCTGGACACACACACACACACAAGAACATACACATGCTCCTTTGACTGGGAGACCGGAGTCAGCCAGATCTCACAATAGCTCAAAGGAAGAGGAGTATCAAACAACAGGTTCATTTTTCTGCTGAGGCCTTCCAAAACATGGCCGCCATCGCACTGCAGGAGCTTTGTTGAAGAGGACAAGAGATCAGCCCCCGTTGAGATTCCACAGACATGTGAGAGAAGTCATGTTCATGATGTTGAAA
Organism: Hypoplectrus providencianus; assembly: GCA_028566105.1. NCBI lineage: Eukaryota > Metazoa > Chordata > Actinopteri > Perciformes > Serranidae > Hypoplectrus > Hypoplectrus providencianus. The sequence goes on along the minus strand of JAOWBC010000539.1, from coordinate 13,077,440 downwards.
CAACTCGGGCCATTTTGGATTAAATAATATGTGTGGTGAAAAAATCAGCACATGAATCAGAATAGGGGAATCCTCTAAAGCCTTTTTTAGTCTATTTTTGCAAACATATCTACGTAAAACCAGGCTAGACAGCTCATTAAAAATAAAAACAGTCATCCTCTACTTGGCCACCATCACCACCTGTTAGCAGGTTGGCAGCATAGAGAGAGTCTGGCTGGACAGCAGGCTGAGACAACTAGGTCACCTGCTGCTTACACCAGCGGTGTGTTTCCAACTGTTCACCTCGCTGAGCTAGTGTTTCACCTGGGCAAGAGGACGATCGTGTTTTAGTTCAACCCCACAGGATCCCAAGCAATGAGACATAATACCTCTTATGCAATGATTTGTCAAAATAATTTAATAGAGTTATGTAACCTCAAATGATTGGTGTGGAAAAAGGCTACTGCATTCAAATAATAAAAGAGGAAGAGTTTTCTGCTGCGTCTCAGGTTATCAGAAAGCTAAAACAATATACTTATAGGGAAGGGATGTTTTTGCACTGCATCTTTTTCTCACACGGATTTTATGTTGCTGCTGCACCAGGGGGCTCTCTTTAAACTGGCTTCACTCCAAAACTCAACTGGTGTCATTGACAACACAAGTCAAACCAGTTCCTAAATGCATATTCCCTATTGAAACTTGTGGGTTTCGTTTTTTTTTTTTTTTTTCTTTTCATAAAATGTCAGGCTGTGGGGAAGAAAACAAACTATTCACTGACACAGCTTTGGCCTGGCAGAAGTGAGACTGTGTTATGCAATCAGAGCAGGAAGCAGTGGGAGGATATAGGCTCGGGACGATCTGAAATGTGTAGCCCAAAATCAGCTGCATAACAAAGTATGCAAAAGCTATACTTTCTGGTGACATGCTGGCTGGTATTTGACTATTTCTGCAAGAAGACTATTTGTTGACCTAAAGTCCCATGACTGCAGCATAAAACCTTTACATAACTATATGCTCTTCCCATCCTATTGATAATCCATTACGCTTTGCATAACTTTCATGATCAGCATGTTGTTTCCTGAAAAGCAGACTTTTGAAAATCCAATTTTTTCCACTTGAGAGTGAGATAATTTGGCTTAAGCTTTTAGAGAAAAACAAACAACACTGATGCGGCCCTATGTACTGCAACACATTAGTGCTTGTTTTGCCACAGTAAATCCACAGATATGACACACTACTTTAAGCCAGAACATCCAAGTTACAAAACAGCATGAGCTAAAACTCTTTCTCTGCTCGCTCGCCGAGAGAGAGAAACATATGTACTGATTAGATTTGGAAAGCGAGTCTCCATATTAGGGAGCCAGAATCAAGGCCAGGCCATCCTTCGTCCAATGCCTCCATATAGTTTTAAATCCACGAGCCTGTGGCTTCCATCTGCAGAAACAATGATTGCTTCCCTAATCTTTGGGAACTCGCTTAATCTGTCAAATCCCTGGTTCTGAAATATCAGCATGGCGGCAGCAGGCCTGCTGGACTAAGCTGTCACAGACCTACATTTTCAGATAAAAGATATCAAAATGTGGGTGTCTGCATTACTACATACGTTGTTGAGTGGCGGGTGGGGGTGTCAGGGTGATTTTCAGGGGTTACAACATCACCGGTTCAAGCAGCTGCTGCTGTTTATTATCAAGATCCTGTATCACCATAGCTCAGCGGACCTCCTGAGATCAGGTTCATAATCTTTTTGACAGAATTGAAGAATGGATTTTGCTCAACATTTGAATTAGCTAGAAAAACAACACAGCCTTAAAGCAGGTCAGGCTGCTGTGCTGTTTTGTCAGTGACCACTGGAGGATATTTTTTATATTTCTGGCAGACCGCCGTTAATGCCTTAAGTTAATAAACAGAATTTTTCATATTAGGGCCAGTGGCAAACACCACCTGCCCCCCTGCCCACGCCCTCATGTTTTTATTTGTTTTCTTTAGATGGAGGCTAGAAAGCAAAGAGGATTTGTTATGCAATTGTGGCTCAGATAATATTTGCAACATTTGCCATAAATGCATCGTCTCTCCGTCTCTTTCTGTGTGTGTGTGGTTCCAGTGTCACTGTGCAAAGCATGTTGATCTATGACCAGGTTCCTGTACCTGCTTCCATGTTATACACAGGTGTGCCCTACCACACTAAACAAACATTAACATGATATTCCATTGGCACGGTAAAAAAAAAAAAAAAAATCATAAAAAACATTTTTTTTTCTCATAAAGGTAGATTCAAAATGCATTGACTAGACTGGTGATCTCTGGATTGGACACAAAAACAGGATTTAGTAAAATAAATAACAGAAACCTGTGTTTTGCTTAAAAACCCTTCAAATAAACAACAATAAATCAAAAATGCTTCCCAAGTAGTACATGCATATGTAATAACGTATGCTTTACATTCTTTAGTATTCAAAAACACAAAAACAATCTGAAATGTATGTTATGTGAAATGTTGGACCGTTGGACTTTTTTAAAAATGATTTGTTAAAAAAAATAAAAAATAAAAAAAAAGTGGCATAAATGAAGTGAACTGAAAAAAGTACTTTAGCGGGCTTTTCATTGCCAAACTGGAATAACAACGTGCTCAGACATGCTGCAGACTGACAAACAACAGGGAAGTTAGCGCCCTGTTCCTCACAAATATATTTATCAAAACATTCAAATCATTTGCAGCAGAAACCTACCTTCGGATTTAAGTTGTGATTGTCCTGAGATGAACACTCCCGAGACGGAAAAAAGTCCACAAAACTTTTTTTGTTCTCTTTTCAAAGGGCTCAAATTGTTGCAGTGACAGAAGCGTTGCTTTGTTTATAACGTGCAGCGCAAGGCGGATGTATGAGGGAATTTTATAAAGCCTTGGGGGTGTGCAGCCCGGCCCACTTTCCCTCGCTGCTCTCTCGATTGGGCAACAGCTGCTGTGGGGCTGATAACGCACTCCGGCTCTTTCCAGCGGTTGCACGATGAGGAAGCTTGGGACAGCGGCTCGTGGGTGACGTGCTCCATAAGAGCCGATCACTCCTCCGTTATCCATCACCAATAATCTCAAACTATCACCAGAATTGCCAAACTCAACTCACATTGTCTGCTGCGTCTTTAAAACGCCCTGTAAAACTTTTTTTTGAAGCACGCGCTCTCGCTTCTCTTATTTTCAGTCATTTTCCTTATGGAGTTTGGTGTGTCACATATGTGGCGACAAAACACTTTTAACTGGAACCGAAATGTGTCAGATTTCATTATAGTCCCCCAGCTGTTTGTGTTGTTTCTGTGTCATCATGACACCTCCTGATGTGAAACATTTGACAGCTTACTTTTATAGTAAGGTGGTAATTAGTTTGGTACAGCCGAGCTCAGTCTCTCCACAATACGCTGACAGGGTGTGGACAGGAATCTTGGCAAGGCGGTCTGTGTTTTTTTTTTGTTTTGTTTTGTTTTTTACATCAACTATAACTCACTACACTCTAGGAGTCAAAATGGTATTTTTACTCTTGCAGTCCAAGCAGTTGGCAGTTTTTAAAGATGTGTTTGACGCTTTTGTGGCTGTATGAGGCCGAGGGGGTTAGGAATGCAGCCAGGCCTGCAACCTTGATTAGAGGCCAAGAGGAGATAAGTCTGTACAAAGGGAAGCCCTTCCCTCTGCTTGGATCAGGCCGCCTTTCCTTGATAGCACACCGCTATTGTCTAATCAAAGCTAGTTTGTCCTACAGCAGCTGTAATCAATACCGCTACAGAGACAGGTAGCTAGCTCCTGTGCGACCTGCTATACAGATGTGACTGTGAGGGAAAGCCTGATAGGCACGTTATCTGCAACAGATATCCAATCTGAAGTGATGCTTGTGTTGAGTGGCCACTTTTGTTGGACACCATACAGAAGCACATGTAATCTGAGAATGTGTACGTGTGAATCAGCACCTTTAAGCATGATGCTTTTGATTCCAGATTAATTTGTTTCACTTGCTAAGCATGTGCTCCAGGGCAGTGGAAATTTCCACACCTGCAACAGTCTGACTGTCACACTGCGAATCTGCCAGTAAGTGCTAGTATTGGCAATGAGTGTGTGAAAGGTCCTTGTCAAGATACAATAGCCGCACTGTGGGCTTGTAATGTGAGGCCTACGATAGGAACAAATCGGACAATAGGCGCATTTGAGGGGGAAAATATAACCACTATGCTAATTGCACGGACAGTCACTTAGTACACTGCAAAACATGGGGAGCAATGCTGATGGACACGAGTCAAACTAAAATGTTTTTTATATAACTAAACTTGAATAAAAACACCACATAGCGTCAGGGTTGGGTTAAGACATTGAAAATTTCGCACCTTGTGCTTAAAAAAATGCAGCAACAAAAAAATGTAATTGAATTATCACACACTTTCACTGCAAATATGATTCAGTTTGCATATCCAGAATTTACAGTTGGACATTTCAAATGTGCTTACAAGAACCTGCTGCTATAAACGTCCAAGATGAAATAAAGTTTTATAATTGTATTATTACAATTTAAATCCTACCTTATCCTTGACTATAATGATGTGCATTTTCAAATATTATCTGGTATTGTAGGTACTTATTCTTTGTAATCTGTGTGTGAATGAGTTCCTCAGTGTGACCCCACATCTCCTTTTTTCTAGCTATCATTGTGAAACAAAGATAGCATTTGCAGGCCTGCCAGCTGTGATAGATTTAGTGCAGCACATGTGGGTTGCAGCGTGTCTCAATAGTTGATAAAAACCAGTGGACTTTCCCCTGGCTGATTGCAGGGTCTTTGGGAGCAGCTGGCAGCTTTACAAGGCCAGAGCTCCTCAGGTCCTCAGATGAGGACTTCACCCCCTTCAAACATCTTAGCACAGTCAGTGCTCTGTCAGGAAGGCTTTCTGGGGGAATGGGGGAAATGTTCTTTTTTTTAATTTTTTTTTTATCTGTATTTCAGAAAAGTATGGTATGTCTTTCTACTAAATCTAATTTCTATTTCTGTTTTGATTTGATGTGTTTTTTGTTAATTTACTCTTCTTGTGTTCCTTTTCTTTATCATCTGATAAAGTTGTTGTCCTCACTTTTCGAAGTGCTAAACACTTAAAGCAAGTGATATTCTTAGAAACTTAATGCACAGGGAGTTCTTTTAGCTTGGTGTTAAATAAAGAGAATTAAATCAGATGCGGTGGTGTGAAGACAAAGCATGACAAGCCATCATGCTGTAAACAGAAAACTAATGACGCAGGAGTTAATTGAAATCTTCAAGGAACATTAAGACAAATTATATCACTTCATTTTTCTGTCTTTAATTGTCTTTGCTTTATGTTTCTGGGCTCTGTCAGTCAGGGGTCAGCCAGTTAAAGTGTATGTCATTTCTAAGTTCATGACCACAATGTTCACTGCAAACAGAGCAGATAAGAAAACACAGGCATCGCTGAAGGTCAAAGCTCATTCACTCCACTAGCCACCGCTGAATTCTGTACAGCAAAATAATAGACGTTATATAGAATATGATTAAGGGCTGTTTCCTAACATCTGCTAATTCATTACACACGCCCATCCCAGAGCCTTTGTGTGGCCTTCCTCTGAGGTGCAAGTCACCATTTACAACAAGCACAGTGATGCAACAGGCTTGAAACAGCGACTGAATGATTCAGAGACACATGACATGAAATGTGCCTGTAAGTCACGTAGTAAATGGTGTAAATGTGTGACCATTGCAGACAGGAATGTCTGCATTGTGTTTTCAGTTAAAAGCAAGACAACATAACATAAATGCTGGTGTCCTGACCCCAGCAGAAGGTCTGCGCAAATGTATTGTAAAATTAACAAAAATGTTAAAGAGTTACTTTTCAAATGGACCTGTGTTTCCAAATAAATCATTACATGCACATTGTGAGTTGGCTCTTGTTGTTAAATATGAAGCAGCGAGCAGCAGGAGTTTATCTTTGCTCCCCCTCAGCTCACCTACAGCTTATAGCCTGCTGATGTTACTTCTTGAAACCTAAGGCCTAATTTATGAGCGAGACTGTTTTCTTGCCTATAGACATTGATGTCGCCACAACTGCTGAATAAACTTCTACAAATTCAACTGCATTTTGCATGGCTATTTGTCATGCCCAAATGGAAAAAGCTTAAAAAGAGTCATGTTTGTACATATAGAAGGTTTCATCTGAACAGTGAGTCATTTGAACACAGCCTGAGCTGAGGGGGTTGATTTTTACCTAAAATAAGATATATTTTAATGCATATGACAACATTTATGACAGAACTAAGAAATTCATCCCATATGATTGTTATATGTACTGCTTTTCCATAAAATCCAGTCTCTAGGCCTAGCATTATGGGCAGCAAGCAGCTTCTAGTTTGTGTTGCAAAAACAGAGGTAAGAAAATAGCTTTCAGCAGGAAAGTAAAGAAGCATATAATGATTACCATTAACCACTTTGGCATGATAGCACATTTTGTGGTTTTACCTTAGACAGAGATCTTTTTGAGCCTCCAAACAGAACGAAGCTGTTCTATGTATTAAATCAGCATGTAATTATTGCAGCTTTTTATATAGGTCAGCAATGAAATGAACTCTGGGGATTTTATATGGCCGTTAAATGAGTTAAGCAGCAGTTGTGATGTCAGCTCCTACACTGCGATGTCACATTTTCCTCCGCCTGTCCTATATTCAATATTGATTATCTCTATAAGGTGCAGTAACTGCTGTGATAAGACTGTCCTGTTTTCTCTTGATGTTGATAAGGTTGTTACTGAGTGACCAACCAGCCTGGGTAAATGACACTGTTGTATAAAGGGTCATAATTAAACAGTAAAACCTTAATAACATTGTTTGTTTGGTCTGTGAGCTCCTGAGGGAAAAGGTTAAACTAACCTATAAAATGTGAACACTCTCTCCAAGACAGCATTGAGTGAATTACCACTTGTTAAAGTGACATGTTGCTGAATGTAAAATTAATACATATTACATAATATGTAAAAATCTAAAACAAATGTTTTCATTATTGTACAGATATATGTTTGGTCAAATGACTGAATGTTACTCAAGGAATTATCTGTAAAATAACTATATATAGTTGTTTCATGTTATTTGACAGCAAGTGTTTAACAACTTTTGCAACAAGACTTTTTATCATTGTCAACAAAAGGCTGTGTGATCTCATAAAATATGGAAAACCGTGAAAAAGACAAGAAAACTGACTAGTTTTGAAGAAAGCAATTTCATCAAATAACCGCAGGGACAGTCAACTGACACACTCTCAGAGCAGTCTGTGTAATTATTAAAGGCCTTATCTTACAAAAGCATAACAACCTTCTGCCTGTCCTAAAAAAACAATAAAAGCAAAGGCACATGACTAGTAATACATTATAGTGTTCATTCATGTGTTCACTTTGTCTAACTGATTAGGTACAGCTCAGTCAACTGACAGTCTGATACGCAGAGTCGCCCTGTACTTTATTCATTCATTGTCTTTAAGCACCAATCAGAACTCAGGAGGACTAGAGCCAATCCCAGCTGATATTGGGCAAGAGGTCAGGAACACCCTGGACAGGTCACCACATTATTAGCTGCCCTTTATGGTTTCCAGTGGGAAGTAATAGGTACTGTCCAGATTAGAATAAAGTGTTGGGCGTTTGAATGACCAGCATGCATCTGACTGGGTCTGTGTTGCATAAGAAAAGAAGATAAACAGTCAGCTAACCTAATCCTCCCTGGGCCACAGTCACTGTTCAACGCGCTAATATCTTTATCACCAGCACCAATTTTAGAGGCTGTAAACATGCCAGGGCACAGTGAGTACTGATGACACACTGAAAACAAAGCAGGAGTAGCACTCTCAGTGTGTGCCATGTGTAAAAGTCATACTGTGGCCATGTTCAGGCTCAGCATTGGTAGATGGACAGAGATGAGCTAACAGTTTAGTTGCTCTGGTGACAAACTGGTGAATTTGTCTCATTCTGCCTATAACATGAAAAACCTGCTCCCCTTCCATTTTGTTTACTTTGCAGACACGTGGAATCCTCCCTGCCTTCAAAGTTATTTTTCTGCATTTACACTTGGCAGGAGCAACACATTCCTGCTGCAGCAGATGAAGTTGTGGAAGTTGCACCTAACAAGCCTCTGTTTTGATTTCCTGAGGAAAATATGTGAGGTCAGGATGACAGGATGTTAGCTGGTGGGTGAGACTGCATCGTTCTCGTTATGACCTTTAAACTCGCTGCGGTATCGAGTCAACGTTAAATCCACAGCTTCAGCTCCTATCAAGGTGATTGGAATTATTGGAGCCTAAAAAAGTAAATAAAAAGCCTAATCCTGTTCATGGGCCTCTCCCTGGGTGTATTAAAGGGGCGGGACGCATGTTTTGTGAAATATGAAGGGAAAACTGTGATGCCCTGGTGTGTCACATGAGGACTATGTTTTTCACCGATCCTCCACACAGGAAAATTAGTTGATGTACATTGGAAAAGCAGGGTTTAATATAAACAGTGGGCATAGCTGTTTGGATTACTTTGGTATGGTTAAAGGAGTGATTAATTGATATAAGTAATGGTGGATGAGGGATCATTTATATAAATCAGAATGAAAAGGAGAAAGGGTAAAGGAGTCACACGCAGTGGAAACGAGCAAGGATTATGGACTTGCAGAAAAAAAGGCTTATGGACAGTTACTGCACAGGCCTACCAAGCCCAGGCCAGAGGATCAGTGACCAAACACCTCCACCAGGCCTTCACCCAGTAAATATCACTCAGAGACACATATACCAAACAGGAAAGCATGGAAATAGTGACAAAAACACAACAGATGGACCGAAGCAACTACAAAGACAAAGACTGCAAAGAGGCACAGAAAGACTCACAATAATAAGACACATAATGACTATAAGAAACATTAAGAAACTACAAAGAGACACACAGTCACTACAAAAAGGACACAAAATGAGCACAAAAAGACACACCACGACTGAAATGAGACTAAAAGCAACTACAAAGACACTGGAAATGACTGCAAAGAGACACACGACATTGCACAATATTATTACCAAAGGACATTAAATGATAACAACAGAACAACTACAAACAGATGGGTAAATAATAAGTTGTGTTTTGCTGTAACAGAGGAGGTAAGTCCTTTAGCATATTCCAAAATGACTCCCTGTTGCTTTAAATGGTACCTGATGATACAGAGGCCATGTGAGTTTTTGAAAGGAGACTAATGCATGACCGCCTGTGTGTGTAAAGGATGTTTTGACTGACTGCGTGTCCTCAAAGTTTCGGATACATTCACGGCCAAGGAAAACATGGAGTTGATTAACTCACTACAGGCTGAACCACACTGCCCCATTCAAATGAATGAATACTGCAGAGCTTTTTTCAATGATTGACAGTTTATTTTGGAAAAACACCGCAATATTATGTGTCCTACTTCACTGTCACTGAGTTGTTGTTAATAGTTAGCGAATTAGCTGGTGACCCAGATAGCCGAGCTGTTAATTATTCCTTATTAACCTTATTATGAGGATAAACAAACAGTAAACTCTTCAAAAAATAGTATCAATGTCACTGTTGTAAATCAAAGGTCACATCTACACCGCCTGATAACACACACTTTAGTACCGTTATTAAAAGTTATAGAAGGTACTCTAAAAGTGAATAGTAGTCTATTGTAAATCATGACTGGCATATTTAACGTGGCCATCGCTGTTTTTCTATTGTAATACAACTTATGGCAACCCACTCTTCTTTTACATAGGTCAATCAAAGAAAAATCATGGGTCAAATAAAGACATAGATAAGAGATAAAATAACATTTATAGTATAATTGTAAAGAGTGTGTGTAAGAGAAAATGTAAGAGAAATTGAAAAGTCCTGATATCACTCAACAGCACTTTTTATAGCTCATTTAAAGTAAACACTACAAGGACCTATTCATTGTGTGCAATGCTGCCTTCAGTGTCTGTTGGAAGAACTGTGATCGTGATTAGACAACAAATTCAAAGAAGAGAGAAAAGAACCATAGTGCAGGAATTATTCAAATATTTTACTTAAGACAAAGTAACAATATATGGGAGTGTTAAATTATTCAAAATTGTCACGTTATTGCTGAGATATTAACACATAAGAAGCTTTGTATTGTTGTATTTTGCTGAAGGGAAGAGGGTGGACTCCTACAACTACCTTGGGGTGCAAATCAACAACAAACTGGACACACAACACTGATGCCCTCTACAGGAAAGGACAGAGCAGCCTGTTCTCTTTGAGGAGGTTGAGGTCTTTTAGTGTGTGCAACAAACTTTTTTTCTTATTCTATCTTAACTTTTCTTAATCTTGTTATACATACTTTTGTGTATTTTTCTTAACAATCTTTTGTGTTTGAAATCCTCATTTGTACGGTAACAAGTAAAAACATTTTTTAAAATTCAGCAGTTGTGGTGTGCGGTGGAAAACACACACACACACACACACACACGCACACACACACACACACACACACACACACACACACACACACACACACACACA
>JAOWBC010000539.1:12978176-12988741 GCA_028566105.1 Hypoplectrus providencianus | reverse complement strand
GCTGTGTGTGAACAGGATGGATCCTGGCTCAATAAGTCCAGTCTTGTTTATTAAGTACAGAAGTAGGTGAGTGTGTTACAGCATCCAAATCTGCTCTATGAAATGTTTGTTCTCTTGCGATTCAAAATCATAAAATGCATTTATATTCTGTATCTACTTCTCCTGACGGGGGTCAGTGGGGGGCTGGAGCAATCCCAGCTGACACTGGGTGAGAAAATCCTCGCAGAAAAGTTAGACATGTATATTTTATGTTTGGTAGCTCCAGAGGGTAATTGAATAACACTTACTGTTGTTCTGTATTTCCAAAATATTCAAAGAGTCACCACTAAGATAAAAAATATTCTGTTTGTTGGATGATTTTTAAAAAAACATTGCAGTCCCATGTTGCACCTCTTTCTCATAATCAAAACAAAGACAATAGCTGAAAATTTATAAAACCAAACTTCTTCTATCAGGGAAAATAGCAGTTCAACAGTAAATACTTCACAGAAGTAACGTAAATCCTCCTAAAGATGGGAACCTGATCAAAACATCAAGATCTAAGTGTAACATCTCAAGAGGCTGTGATTATCCTAAAGGTCACAGCAGTGAGGTCAAGTTTCAAAAAAAGGATCTCAGTGCAATGAAACGTCTTCAATCAATTCACAGAGTCTCAGCTTTTCAGCCCTGCCCAATCTATGCAGTTCCTGTTGACTGTTTAGTGCCCCCGAAATGTAAAAACATTGAAATGCACAAGGTGGAAAAACACATTTGTACTACATGAGAAAAGTGCATGAGTTAGCATGCAGGGGAGACTTGTGGGTAAAAAGTGAATTTCCCAGCCCTGAACTATGGGTTCAGACAGAGGTGAGAAACCTGCAGCTCCAGAGACACGTGTGGCTCTACAGGTGATCTACAGTGCTTATCATGAAATTATACAAAAAAAGTTGACAAAAATTAGCATAATAACTTCTGTTTCTTGTCTCCAGCCACTCATTTGCATTTGCATCATTGCACAACTGCAATGACTAACAGGAACATGAACCACAGACAATATATTTCTCACAGGTACATGATTCACACACTGCTGACAGACAGAGAAGAGGATGACATATTTTGGAATGGATTTATCCTGTGATATGCTGCTTTTCACTGATGATTTTTAACCTGAAATGTAGCTGCAGCAGTGTTTGCTGTGTCCACAAAGGGACGGCAGAGTATCTCATATTTTCTTTCATTATTAGCATGCAGCTTGGCAGCCCTCAAGGAAAATCCTGTCAGTGTCTTATCCCTGCTGTCTCTTTTAGTCTTTGTTTTCTTTGTTCCTCTTTGCTCACTCCATCTTTACAACACAATACTACACACTTTGTTGTATTATCTATTTATTGAGGATTAGAAACATGAAAAACATACCAAAAAGCCTGTGAAAACATGAAATAATCTTACACACTGAATAGCAAAAAGATTTATATAAACCATTGATAACACTAAGGCTAATGTAGTAAACCTCTATGAAACCTTAATGAACATTATCCTCAGCAGTCGCTGATGTTGGCACCATGCTAGGAGAGCATTTTCACATGTAGTGGTTCACTGTGTGCTTGTATGAGCAGTAACCTGAGCTTTGAGAGGTGGCTATTTACATCAAAGTGTGGACGTTTGGCTGCAGCAACTATGCAGTGCTGTACATGTGTGCAGAGTTGTCCCAGTTCTAGTTTTCTGGCTCCATGGACCGAGACCAGGTGATGTGCTCCTCCTCTGGGTATAAACGTGAGGCAGGGTGCAAAGACGGATGATAGATGGATGGATAATCTCTAAACCACTAATAAAAAAAAATAGTTAGAGCCATGATAGACATATGGCTGGATAGATTAGATTATGACGGATGTTTGTGCGTATGGATGCCAGGCAGGGTGGAGGCCAGGTCAGGAGAGCGGAGGCAGGGACCGGGTGCTGACCGGGATGTACTTCGCTCTGGATGGTGATGGAGGAGGCTGGGTGAGGTGAGGAGAGGAGGGGGACGGACGGATGTGTCCACTCTGGTACTCTCCCCCAGTCCCTGAGCGCTCTGGGCCTGGAGGCTGCGACCGACCTCTGGGCCTGCGTAGCTGAGGCGGGGTGGCGGAGGCGGGCATGCTTCTGTATCTGGAGGGAGAGTGATGGGAGGATGGATGGCAGGTGGGTGCAGAGTAGCCACCAGGCGCCGAATAGCGGCTTGGTGATGGGTGGCGGCTGGGTGATGGGTGACGCCCGGGTGAGGAGTGCCTCCCGGACAAGGGTTCGCGGCTACTGGGTGGGTGTTCCCTGGTGTGTTTGGGTGATTTGGGTGACTTAGGCATCTTGGGCGACTTGGACATCTTGGGTGTTTTGGGCGATTTGGGCATGGGGTGAGAGGATGGGTGAGAGTTGGCGCTGTGAGTGGGAGGGGCTTTGCTGGGAGAGGCGGAGTCTCCGTTGTTGGCAACCTTGTAGAGGAAGACGTCGTACTGAAGGGGCGAGCTGGTCTCCGGGTGGAGCTTGGCCTCTTTGGGGAGGAGCACTTCCAGGCCAATAGTGACTCCATCCTGATGTGGAAATATGGTAAGTAGAGAAGGATGCAATAATGTAGGAGAGACAAAGATGATGAAATAAAAACATACAGAGAAATACAGGCATGGATGAATTATGAGAAATATTATCTTTAACCTGTAACATCTGATTTCTCAGCCACTAGGGGGCAGACTGAGCCAGATGTTCAGTCTGCTGTAAGAAATGTTAAAACTCACCTGTTTCATTCATACTTTGTTCCATAATGTGTTTGATCCGTCTATTTTGCTTTTTCATAATCATTTAAACTGTCTATTTTTCTTTTTACTTTGAAGTTAATTTCATTTGTTTGAGATAAAGTTTTAGTCATTGTTTAAAATGTAAAAGTCCTTGTAATTTACATTTCAAGTTGCCTTTCATAAATAAAATTGAGTAACTTATTGCAAGTGTTATAACTAAAGGAACATGTCACCTTTTAAGCTAACATGACAAATTAAATGGTTGTAAAATACAGTTAAGATTTTTATTTCAGTTTAATTACACCAGTTATGATTAACCAAAATAAAGTGTACCTGAAAAATTGTTAAGTAGAATAACTTTGTTTTTTAAGTTTTAAAAATATATTTTCTCAAGAATAAAACCTTTTTCATAGAACAATCTTAAACTTTTTTTTTTTTAATGCTTTGGCACATTATTATGCTATTTGTTTGTTTTTTGCAAGCTGACTAAAATATAAAAGAAACATATTTAAAGACAAACATCTAAATAATAACTTTTTAGTATTATGTCTAAAATTACACTATATTTCACTTTTGTGTGATCAAAGTTTACTTGTGAGTGTTTCATGAAAGCAGGAAGAAAATTTACTAAATCTAGCTACATTTTACAACCATGACCCAGAAGTAAAGCTGCAAGTGCAAAATGATTCGGTAACTTTACAATATTCTTTGGTAAACTTAAGTATAAATTGTTCCTTCATGGGAACAGTTGTGCTTGATGAACTAGTATTTTATTTTTAATCTCCACTACAATACAACACAGTTTTCCCCAGCAGCAGCATTGGGGCCTCAGATAAAAATTAATTAATGTTCTGAGAGAGAGAATAAAAAGAAAAGAAAAGAAGATATTCCTTGCTCCCATGGCAGCGTCCTTTCATTTTGCAGAGCTGTCCTTGGTGCTGAATCGACACATGGTAGCTATTGTTTGTGTGGCTTAATCTGTGAGCAGCCTACTGTAGCACAAAAGCAGGGTCAGCCGTGCATTCAGTTATTATTAGCGGGGGAGCAGTTGGGCAGTAGTTAGCTTCATGATGAGTGAAACATGCAGAGAAAGAGAGAGCGAGAAAGAGATAAAGGGAAAGTAGAGCTCATAGCAACACACAGGGACAAGCTGGATAAAATTAAAAAGATTTATTCCAACAACTGTGAACTATAATCCTCCATGTATACCCAAAAAAGTACAAAAGAACCTCAAGTACATTAAAGTATTATAAATCACATTGAAAACCAAGACACAGCGTGTGTAATATATGTATATAGTTTCAAATATCAACTCCAAGCAGTTACTTTGACCTCATGTAATCTAAACGTATCCACTTATTAGCAATGTCAAACATGAATATTTTCGCAAATACAGATTCACTTGATTTCCACTTACTTCTTTTGCAAATATTACGTTTTCAGACACTTTTTTTTTTCGTCGATTAACACCAATGCATGCGGGCAGAGAGAGACAGTAAGGTGGGGCAGGCAGAGGCGAGGGGAGGGGAGGGGAGGGGAAGGGAGGCAGGAGAGGAGAGGAGACAATGAAGGAGCGAGAGTTCATTGGCCGAAGACCAAGGCAGGGCATCAGAAGAGAGGAGAATCAGTCATTAGTTGGTCCAAGCCACAGATTTTAGTCCAGCGTAAGAGGCGATAGAGGAAAGAAAGGAGGCGGCGGCGCCACTACGTGATCAGCATTGGCATGGCAGCCTTGTAAACAGGACTATTGTGCTTCTCAAGTTGTATCCTTGTATTCGTCTTGTGCTTACTTTTGACTTTAGGCCTGATTGGACTGTTTAAAATACACAGCTTGCACTTTGCAACAATACATAACAATTTGTTGTGTGCGCATATGTTAAATATTTTGGTCTGATTCTCCAGCAGCACACTTTGCCAGATGTTGCTATTATACCAGGTTGTTCTGGAGCATGTTTACCTCGGCGTTCTCCTCTGTGTTGTTAGGGGCGTGGCCCTGGTCGTGGGCGACAGAGGTTGGGCGGTTGTTCTCGTGTTTGGGGGAATGAGAGTTGAGGATGTTCATCGACCCCTCTTCCTTGGCTTGTGGGGACCTTGCTGGGTCCTCCTGCTTCTGAGGGTCGTCCTGTGGGGACAGTTTGTTACTTTTTACATGTGCCTCTCACTGACATAGACACACACAGGACACATGAGACACAGGTTCATGTTGCCACGTTATGCTCATTTTTGATTCGTCTGTGTAACATTTCTGACTACATGCTGTGTTCATTTCTCTGTGTGTTTAGCATTTTAATATGTCACAGTATACACAGACAGTACTAGTCAAAAGTTTGGAAATGTCTTCTCATTTAATGCTTTCTCTTTATTTTTATTTATTTTTTCTGCATTGTAGATTAACCTTAAAGACACGAAACTGTGTTAAAAGGTTTTAAATATATATTTAATGTAAAGTTCATAGCAGGAAGCGCTACTCTGTGCTGGAGATAATCGTGTTGACCTGATATGGGTGTGTGCATGGACTGGTACTTCACCTGTAAGCTTAGACCTTTATCTAATCAACCAATCATGCCTCAGTATTTAAAAAAACATACAATTTCGACCTCTGGCATTTAAAAAACTGCATTGCAGCCCATGTGCCTGCGGGGGCTTTTTAGCCTCTAGACCTGACATTTGGAGCATCCGGAAGTCACAGACACTCGTCTATAGCTGCGGCACTGAAATGGCAGCAGAGCTTCAAGAGAAGTGGCTTTTATCGAAGAAGAAAGTCCCAGTTCTCACTTCATTTAGCTTAGCCAAGCATGGCTAATGGACGGAAAATGAATCTGTGATTTTGAAAAAAACATCAGTGTAAGTTTGCGTTCACAGTGATTTAAAAGCAATTGCATGCAATTATGTTTGGCTGCAAAACTTTCTGCGGCCGCGTGTGTCCATTTGCAAATGAAACCAAGCCATCGATTGATTGGCATGTCACAGACAACTGAAGGTCATGGGCACAGCAGGCAGTAAGTAGGGCACCATCGATCAGTCACACTGGCTACTGCTGGACAGAGCTGACTAAACGCCCTTTCACACCAGAGACAACAAGCTCAAAGAGCTAAAAGTCATGGTGGCAAAATGTTTTTGTTCTTTTAATCTCATCGGCTTTATATGCTGTTTATGGTTAATCCCTGTTTATATCTGACTCTGTTAAGGAGTTTCTCTATTGTTTATCGAGATGAAGAGTTTAACCATCTGCAACCCTATATAGGCCACTGTTTTGACTTACTAACCCAGGAGGATTGATGACAAAACAGGGGCACTCTTAAATCTGCATACCCAAACCCCCCAAAACACACAAAAAACATCCATAAAAATCAAAGCATCTAGATTCATATTCACATGCACACACACACATGCTGCTACCAAAAGCCACTCACTTCATAGCAGCATTACGTGCACGACCTTTGGGAGGGAACTGAGTAGAAAAGGGGAACTCCTGCTGTACAGGGAAGCTAAAATGGCTGTCTGAGCTTTTTGGGAACGAGAGCGAAGCCAGCAGTTAAAATGGAGGCTTCCCCATCGATTCTCTCAGGAAGCTGCAGAGGCTCAGGTAAGAGGGGCAGCAAATTTGGGGAACTCGCTCTTTAATCACACAGCTGCACAATGACACAACAACTATAGTAGCAGGGATGCTTGCGAGGAGGTGATTAATCATTTGGTTGTACACAGAAGTGAGATTTGCAGAGTAAAAATTTGGCACCTCATGGTTGCACAGTGGGTAAGAGGGAGGGAAACTGCTGCAGGGCAATGTGGACTCTTCGCCCAGCTTACCTGGAAGTGATTATAAGGGTTTCTGGGTTTATATTCCCAGGTATAGCTGGCTGACGATGGCCTCTGAGGGGATCGGTGAGTGTGAAAAGTATTAAACACACACATACTGCACATTCCGAAGCGTAGGCGCGAATCCCAATAAGAAATTAAGGCATTAAGGTGAGTCGATGTGTCCATAACACTACGGCTTAAAGGCATTAAAGGCCCCTTTGAAATGACCATTTATAAATCAAGTATTCTTTTTTTTAAGTTAGTGGTTTAGTGTCAGGATGGTGGATCAGCGCAGATAGATGGATCACAGAAACAGACGAACACAGACAGATACAAAAACCACATCAGGACAAAACACATTAGAGGACATCAAAGGGGAAAGGAGGAGGTGAGAACAGAAAACAGACAGAGCTGATGTGATGATGAAGAGGATGAATGCAATGAGAGAAAAAGGAGAGTAAACATGAGGAGAGTTGGGGCGTACCTGACAGATAATGTTGTCATAGTACGCCAGGTTGTGAGTGTGAGCTTGTGGAGCGGGCGGAGGGGTGTCACACAGTTTCCTTACGTTTGGCTGCGAGCCGTCGGCTGTTGTGGAAACAGAGAGGCCGTCCGTCTGTGGCTCGCTGCTCTGTGGGTGGTACTTACTGCGGGAGGGCAAAGAGGGAGATTTGTGTCAGAAATATTTGCAGTTAATGTCTGCATGTTATTTAATTAATATTTATTTCTTAATCTTTTTTTCTGTTTTGCAAATTTAGAAACTGGGGTTAAAGCGTCTGGCAGACACTTACATCATATAAAATGATCACAGTCTAGGAACATGAATAATTCAGTGTAAACTAAAGAGAATTAGATCCATTTTACATACTACATCACAGCTGGTGAGTATTAAAATCTAATTTGATTTGATAAGAGGCATTTTTGTCACTGTTCCTGTGCTTGCTGACTCGTGACTTCATCTCCATTCTCACCTCTCTCCCTGTCTTCCCCTTTGTTTGTTCCAGTGCTCTGTTTTTTTATCACTTCCACGTCTTTCTCAGTCTTTCGCTTCGTAAAAAGTCTTCCAGGAATTACACACATACGCAGCCAGAGCCACGTCTCTCAGCACCACATATTTTTACATCCTCACCTCGCATTCACACCCACACGCACCTGCGTTTGCGAAGGCGCTTGTTCTCATTCTTGAGGCGGTGCAGCCTCTTGGCAAAGAATACGATGATCATGAAGAGGAGGATGAGCACCACGGAGGACACGCCCACCACCACGCACATCACCTGGAACTCTGTGACCGCCCAATCGCAGCGGGTGCCTTTGTTCCAGATGTAGTCCTGCACGTTGCACCTAGATGCAAAGACAGGGCCTTTTTTCATCAATGTGGCACAAACAGCACTGAATAACTGCCCTGACCTGCTGTATGCAAGCCAAGAGGTTTATATGAGTGTGTATCCACTGCACGAGCGTATTTACCGTATTTCTAGCCACAGCATGTAAGCCAGAATAAAGAGTGTAAAATGGTACTAAGAGCTGATGACATGTTTTCCTGAGGTCTGTCCAGCAAAGCAGGGATTCGGCCCGCAGCCCAGCTCTTAATGAGATCAAAGGATCAGGACACGTGCGTGCATGTGTTCATGTGTGCGTATCTTTTTTCCATATTCCCGTCTTTCTCCCCGCAGTTGCATGCAAGCATTTGAGCGTGTGTTTGAAGTGTGTCAGCATGAGCGAGTGTGTGTTCGCATGTGTGTGCTGTTACTCAGCAGGTATGATGAGAAGAGCAACAGTTCGCCTACAAGCTTACACTGAGTCTGCTAGATAGGCCAGATGGTGCCATCAAGGCGTGGTGCATGTGTGCGAGTGTGTGTGTGCTTATTCGTATGTCTGTCCCACTCTGACCTTACTGTATTGTCCTTATACTTTCTATGTGTGCATGCTGTGCGTCTCCTCCAGCCGTCACACCCTCTTTACCCCCCCCCCTCCCGCCTCCAAAAACTGAGCTAATCCCTTGGCGACCCTGCTGTGATCTTGACGAACCCTCATGGCACATTAAGCCTACCTTCTATCTATGTGCGTGTCAGTGTTTTCAGTGTCTGAACGCTTGTCTGAAGTGTCCTAAATCTTTCTTTTGTATCAGAGAGAGACCATATTGGAAATCATCCCAACAAAGCAATTAAGGCGAGACACTACAGACAATAACATGCACTGGTCAATTTTCTGCTAGATTAGTAGACAGAAAGCATCTCAGTGACAGATTCAGTTTTTTAGATTTTGTTTTTTGTCATTTACATATTTAAAAATAAAATTTCAGAACGTTTTCAATACAAAAAATAATCGTCTAAATAATCATGCTAATATCTTGTTTGAGATATCTTTTTTTTTTTAAACCATTTTCAATTGCATTAACTTCAACTGCATTTGTTTGTAAATCATCTGTACAAATTACCCAAAGACAACAAACCCCTTAGCTGTAATTAACAAGTTTTTGTGTTTTTCTCACCTGCAGAAGGCTCCCATTCCTGCCACCACGGTGCACACTCCTCCATTGAAGCAGAAATTGGGTTCAACGTCACACTGGGACACACACACTCCAGGTCCAGAGCGCACAAAGCCCAGCCTGCAGCCGTCAGTCCCCATGGCGCCACCCAAGCCTAACCCATCTCCTTTGTCCAGCCCTGGCATGGGAGGAGCTGGTAAAGAGGGCCTGCTATCCACGTTAGGCCTCACCTTGTCCGGAACAGCAGGAGCCCCAGCCAGGAGCGGATTCTCGTCTTCCATGTCAGGTGGGGGTGAAGGGGTGGGCTCAGGTTCTGGGGTGGCATCTAACGCAGAGAGGTCGTCATCAGGGGACAGGTAGTCGTAAAAGTCAGAAAGCGTCCATGCAGTGGGGTCACCTGCTTTTTGCTTCTGTGGTTTTGGGACTTTGGCCCAATCCAGAGCAACATCAGAGGGCACACTATCCGGCGCAGGGCTGTGAAACTCCACGGTGATGACGTCATCAGACATGGGGTTTCCGGGCTGGTCTGGACCTGCACCTCCGGCAGTGAGCTCCTCCCCCGCAGGCGGGTCCTCCTCTGCAACATCTAGGTGGGCGTGTTTATGAGAATGGTGGTGTTTGGTGGAGCTGAGTGGGAGTTTAGCCCCCAGCCCTGCTCCGATCAGGTGGTCCCTCTCTGCAGAGTCATCACTGAGCACCATCCTGGCAGTCAAGGCCTCCTTGTTGACAGATGATTGGTTGTGGTGATGATGGCGCCTGGCAAGTGAATGCCTCCCTGTCAGTAAGACACAAAAAAAGGCTTTGAAGAGGCTATCCAGAAATATAGTGCTGCTTTTACAAAAAAGAAAATTCCTTGACAGCTTTTGTGTGAGCTGCACAAAAAAAGTGAAGTGCATACTATTGATAAATCAGGACATCAAGTCCAGTCCAATCTGTTTCTCTCTATCATGAGATTAATTCTCATTTGATTTGTTACTTTTGAAAAGATTCTTGTCTGCAGTTTGATCCCTGACCATGGCAGCCTACATGTCGAAGTATCCTTGAGATACTGAACCCAAAACTGCTTGTGATGCATTCATGAATGTGTGAATGAATTCCTGATAGTATATGGTCTCACTCTCCATCCATCTGGGGCGGGTCATAATGGCAGAACGCTAAGCAAAGTATTCCTGACCTACGTCAAGGCCACAAACCAACAGCTGACATCAAGGTGACTATGTCCATTATTGATACAGTCTATGGTATAGACACACTAAATCACCAAGTTGGGCTCATTCACTGGTCCAACCGATCCTCAAAATGCCTGACCAGTGTTACGCATGAATTACATTTAAATAATGTGGTCAACTGAAGCCCAAGGGATAATCCTGGTGACATCACTAGGGTTAGTTTCTTCCTAACATAGACCTATTTTGGCATTTTTGGGTGATCTAAAGATCTTTCTGTGACACAAAGGCTAGCACTCACACACACACACACACACACACACACACACACACACACACACACACACACACACACACACACACACACAC